>LZPO01098655.1:0-19426 GCA_001675575.1 Neotoma lepida | reverse complement strand
CCCTTAAGATTTAGGGAAACTGAAGGGAATTGAAACAGCATATTTTAGTTGGTGATAGGCTGTCCAGTCTAAAGTCCCTTGAGCTTTTTGCTTAGCTACTTTTCTTGTTTCAAGGGCCAGTTTTTAACTTTATAGACACAAAGGATAGGACCTGAACTTTCTCTGCATTTGAAATTAAGTCTCATATTCTGGGAAGTGGTTACATGGATTTGGAGACTCCAGGAGATTTGGAGAAGTGTTTTTCCTAAAATAAATGTGAATAGATGAAAAAGCAAGTTGTCTGTAATGATGGAAAATTTCATCTTAAGTTTAGTTTGACCTTTCCTTGGCTTCAAGCTCCATTTCAGAATATGACTCTGCTTTATCATTGAATAAAAAATAATTTTACACAAATAAAAGGCACATTGTACTCACAGGCAAGTTAAAATCATTGGGCAAGCATTAATTGTAAAATTAGTAAGCTATTTATCTCTTTTGCTAATCAGCAAAACTTAACAAAAATAGGGCAAGAAAGATGATTCTAGATTCATATCATGTGTTTCAGTAATGTGTTCTTGGCATTGAGATGAACTTGTCTTTATTTCTAGTAGCCAATGAAACACCTACTGGCCTGGAAAATGTTGCTGCTCTCTGTATCATGTGGTTTTAGATGAAAAAAAAGTATTAAAACAACCTACAAGACATTTCCCCATCTGTAGCATGGAATAGCACATCTGTCTTTTCTACTTTGTTGGTTTAAATCTAATTCCTTTAAACCCTGGTGTGTGGTGATATGGGGTCTTCTCAATTGACTTAGAGACCTCTGTGTCCAATCACTGCTGACTTCTGCACTAGTGGTCTTTTGTATTGCTGTGATACAATGTTCTGAACAAAAGGAAGGAGAAAAGATTTTATTCAGATGACATCTGCTGGTCATAATCCATCACTGAAGGAAGTCAGGGCAAGAACTGGAGGCAGGAACCATGGAGAAATGCTACGTTTTTGTTTGCTAACTACTAGGTCATGCT
The DNA here is from genome assembly GCA_001675575.1 of Neotoma lepida. NCBI lineage: Eukaryota > Metazoa > Chordata > Mammalia > Rodentia > Cricetidae > Neotoma > Neotoma lepida. The sequence goes on along the minus strand of LZPO01098655.1, from coordinate 18,419 downwards.
CTCACTCGTCTCAGCTAGAGTCCTTGTAAAGCCCAGACTTCCTGCCTAAGGATAATGCTGCCCAAAATGGGCTGTGTCCTCCGACATCAATAATCAATCAAGACAATCTCTCACAGACTTGACCACAAGCCAGTCTGATCCTGGTAACCCCTCGATTGTGACTTCCTCAGAGGACAGTAGGCTGTGTCAAGTTGACTGCTGAAGCCAGCTAGGAGAGCCTTAGAGCTTTCACCTCCTCCTGGAGTCCTGAGTGTCATCCCATCTATATATCATCTTCTCTGAAACTATCAGTGTAGAAAACATGGAATATCTATAATTTGACTTGAATAGATATTTTTGTTTATCCTTCATGTAAAGATGTTTCCTTCTGTCTAAATTATCTTATGATGAGACTGTCTCTTTAAAAATGGAAACAATAATAGTAATAACACATGAGATTTACAGTTAGAAAACCACATCAAGCCATGTTTAATCATTGAGCTACAGCACAAAATAATGTTTATTTTTATTAGTGTTTCCAGTTTGAATCTTTTTCTGTCTGTAATGCAGTTTTACTTTCATTTACAAAGAAAAGATGGAAAAATGTCACAAAGATGGATGCTTGTGAGTGACATATTTGTGTACATGAAAGTAACACCTAGTTGTAGTGTGTAAGTACAAAACATAAAACACTGGTGCATCTGATGGAGAACGTGTGATGTGGGAACGTAGCTCACAGCAATAAAAACTGTTTACTGCACTCTAATCGCTCCATTGATTACATCTGGGGTAAGGAATTGCTTATGTTAATTGTAATTGGAAATTGTTTATTTAAACACCTATCATTACTAATTTAAGTTTCAATAATGGGAAGTTAAAATTACACAATTAAATTGATTTTATCAAGCTTTCTTTTGGGGAAAAACATACTTATTCTGATATGAACTCTGTTCTAATACTAGCTTTCTTTTAAGCTAAAAGATTTATTTTCAATTAAATGAGAGAATTATAATTATAGAAAAAATATTTGAGCAATGTCACAAACTTTAACACAGGCTTAGGACTATGTAAGTATTTTTGTTTGTTCTCTTAGACTTTAAATATTTTTTCCATTTCTATTAATTTTTTGAGCATTTCATTCAATATATTTTGATCATAGTCACCCTCAGCTCCTCCCCTAGTTTTTCTCAGATCAACTCCTCCCCTTCCCAAATTAATCTCCTCTCTTTTTATTTTCAATAACATATTCTCTTCAATATCTATTGACCANCTATTACTAGGTGTAGAGCTATATAATGGGGCATGGTTCACCTACAAAGAGCCACATCCTAAAACAAACAAACAAAAACAGCAACAACAACAACAAAGAAAAAAACTGACTTTCCTCACCCAGAAGCCATCTGTTTTCCAAGCTCTCATGTTAGGGTTATGGGCTCATGAGCCCTCTCCCCTCTATGCTAGACTATTGACTGCCTCAGTCTTTTGCAGGTCTTGTACAGACAGCTGTGAGTTCATGAGTGCACTTGTCCTATCATGTCCAGAAGACACTGCTTCTTTCTGGTCCTTCCCAATATCTAGGTCTTAGAATCTTCCCTCCCTTTTTTCATAATGGCCTTTGAGCCTTGGGGAGGGCATGTGATATAGAGGTCTCTAAGGAACTATTGTATGAGGGATTTGTTCTCCTTAACAGTGCTTCAGGTTTTTCTTTAGTGATTATAAATTGCTTTTCAAAGCTATTTATCACTGTGATGCTATGTATGACAATAATGTTCTGCATTTCACAGATAAAATGTAGATGATAAAGGCAGTTTATCAACTGCTTGGATACCAGAAGTCATTGATGCTTTTGTTCATGGTGGCGCCTTCCAAAGTCACAGACAGACAGGAGATCACAGCCTATCTCAGGTATGAGTTGATTGTTTCTTAATATTAGTTTTACTTTAAATTTTCTTCTATTTTTCTTAATATTAGTTTTACTTTAAAATTTCTTCTATTTTGTTTACTCTGTATGAATGATTTATTTGTATGTCTGTCTGTCCACACATGTAAGCAGTGCCCAAGGAGGTCAGAAGAGACTATCAGAGCCCCTGAAATTAGAGCTATAGATGGATGTGAGACTCCATAAGGGCATGGGTTCAAACTTGAGACTTTTGGAAGGACAGTCAATGCTCTTACCCATTGAGCCTTCTCTACAGCCACATGAGTGGCCTACCTTACTAGAACGCATTAAATCTTCTGGACTTGGGGGACTAATGCAATTCCCTGACCTTAAGTAAGTGGAGCAATGTCGAGCAAGTAAGTCTACGTCAGGATCTAGTCAATGGTACTCGCCCAAATGTAGCAAGAGCTGGGTATAGGGCCTCAAAAATGTTTTGTGAGATTGAAATAGTCTAGCATCAGATTAATGTTTTGAAGATTTATTTTTACTTTCAACTACAATTCTTTTGATTTTTTCATTCTTGTGGTAAATGGATGAGAAATACCCTAGGATATATCATATAGAATATATGTTTAATATGATCCTGTGCATTAGTTTTATTTCTGTGCTTGTTTCTATTTAGAATAGTAGAATTATTATGAACTTGGTGGCATAGATATATTGTTATCACAGTTAATATACTGTGAGAAGTGATAGAGAAAACTTTGGGATCACNCATGGTAAGGTGCAGAATTTGACATTTTCAAGAAGTTAAAGTATATCCATATTTAGTGATAGACTTGTAGAAGGTGTTTGGAATAGACACTGTGGAGGTATCAGAAATAAGAAAATATTAGGCTTTTATCCACGTAGATAGTCAACACTTTTGGCACTAGATGGTTCCCGCTTTANAAGTAGTTGATTATCTCATGGACATAAGCTAGATGTCTGGCATTTTGTGTCTATAACTCACACATTAACTACCAAGAGATAGTGTCAGATCCGACAGTCTCGACCTCAATATCAGTGCTAATATCAGGTTGTTTTACCNTGATTCTGTACAATCAACTCCACGTCAGACTGCTGTGTACTCCCAGATACTGAGATTAGCTTGCCAGAGGAGATAAAAGCATTTTTCTCTCAGTTCACTCATTTGCCTTGCAGGATATTGCAAGGGAGATACAAGAAAGAGGACAGGATAACATATGAATAACAGTCTACATGCCTTCTCCAAGTGTGCAGCACAGTCCACATTTCTTCAGGTGTGAATAACAGTCCACAACCCTTCTCTAGGTGTGCATCACAGTCCACAAACCATCTCCAGGTGTGTATCACAGTCCAAATCCCATCTCCAGGTGTGAATCACAGCCCACACACCTTCACCAGGAGTGCATCAAAGTCCACATACCTTCTCCAGGTGTGCATCACAGTCCGTACACATTCCCAAGGTGTGCATCCCACTAAACATCCCTTCTCCAAGTGTGCATTATACTCCACACACATTCACCAGCTGTGAATCACAGTCCACATCCCTTCTGCAGGTGTGCATTACAGTCCACATCCCTTGTCCCCGTGTGCATCACAGCCTACATCCTTTCTCCAGGTGTGCATCACAGTCCACACACCTTCTCCAGGTGTGTATCACAGTCCACATCCCTTCTCCAGGTGTGCATCACAATCTACATCCCTTGTCCAGGTGTGCATCACACTCCACAATCCTGGTCCAGGTGTGCATCACAGTCTACTTCCCTTCTCCATGTGTGTATTACAGTCCATACCCTTCTCCACATGTGCATAGCAGTCCACATACCTTCAGCAAGTGTGCATAACACTCCACAGTCTTGGTGTGCATCACAGTCCACATCCCTTGTCCAGGTGTGCATCACAGTCTACATCCCTTGTCCAGTTGTGCCTCACAGTCCACATTCTTTCTTCAGGTGTGCATCAGAGTCCACATCCCTTTTCCAAGTGTGCATCACAGTCCACATCCCTGCTCCAGTTGTGTGTTATAGTCCATACACCTTCTCCAGGTGTGTATCACAGTCCACATACCTTCAGCAAGTGTGCATCACAGTCCACACCCTTCTCCAGGTGTGTGTCACAGTGCCCATCTCTTCTCCAGGTGTGCATCGCAGTACACATACCATCAGCAAGTGTGTATAACGTCCACATACCTTCTCCAGGTGTGTGTCAAGGCACACATCCCTACTCTTGGTGTGCATCACACTCCACAATCCTGGTCCAGGTGTGCATCACAGTCTACATCCCTTGTCCAGTTATGCCTCATAGTCCACATTCTTTCTTCAATGTGTGCATCAGAGTCCACATCACTTCTCCAGGTGTGCATCACCATCCACATCCTTTCTTCAAATGTGCCTCACAGTCCACATCCCTTCTCCAGGTGTGCATCACAGCCTACATGCCTTCTCCAGGTGTGCATCACAGTCCACACACCTTCTCCAGGTATGTATCACAGTCCACATACCATCAGCAAGTGTGCATCACAGTCCACACCCTTCTTCAGGTGTGTATCACAGTGCCCATCCCTACTCCAGGTATGCATCACACTCCACAATCCTGGTCCAGGTGTGCATCAAAGTCCACCTCCCTTGTCCAGGTGTGCATTACAGTCTATATCCCTTGTCCAGTTGTGCCTCACAGTCCACATCCCTGCTCCAGNTGTGCATCACAGTCCACACACCTTCTTTGGGTGTGTATCACAGTCCACCTCCCTTGTTCAGATGTGCATCACAGTCTACATCCCTTGTCCAGTTGTGTCTCACAGTCCACATTCTTTCTTCAGGTGTGCATCAGAGTCCACATCCCTTTTCCAAGTGTGCATCACAGTCCACATCCCTGCTCCAGGTGTGCATCATAGTCCACACACATTCTCCAGGTGTGCATCATAGTCCACATCCCTTCTCCAGGTCTGCATCACAGACCACACACCTTCTCCAGGTGTGTGTTACAGTCTATACACCTTCTCCAGGTGTGTATCGCAGTCCACACACCTTCTCCAGGTGTGACTCTCAGCAGGGATGGCAGTACCTTTCTTGAAGCCCACAGAGGGCCACATTCCCACAGTGCTTAAACTGAGACAGGACTGTATGACTCTGTCAGTAGGGTGTGCTAAGTCCCAAAACTGCTCCAAAGCTAACCTAACACCCTCCCATCAGCAGTTTCTCTTACTCTGTTTTCTTGGCAGTGGTCGCCTTTAGTTCTAGACTATGTAAAACTGCCTTTCATTTAAGTTGTAATCACTATTTCCATGTCTATTAGGAAGGTTTACTATCTTTCAAATACTTGGTCTTGGGAGATGATCAGTGGGTAAAGTGTTGGCTATGAATTCATGAGGACCTGAGTTCAGATCTCCAGCATCCATATCAAAGGCAAGCTGTGGTAATATTAGCCAGCCAGTCTAGCTGAATTGGCAAGCTCCAGGTACAGTGAGAGACACTGTTTCAAAGAATAAGGTGAATAACGAATGAAGAAGACTCACTATATTGACCTCAGGATTATACACACACACACACACACACACACACACACACACACATACACACACACACACACACACTCCCTTACTCCCTTGCACATGCACACACATGAACACGTGCATATACATACACAGAAAGTGCAATTAAGAAATTTTTAGGGTGCTCCTAATACCCCTTTTCCTATGAAGTGTCTTACAGCATTTTCTCAATATTTTCTTTTTTTTTTCGTGGTTCTCTTTTCCCTTCATATTCATAAGGGTTCATTTCATTATTGTAGTAGTCATATGTTTAATGAATATCATCACAGTGACAGGCTGCATAATGAGGTTTCAGACAGCAGCAGGGCACATACTTGACAGTGGTACCATAAGGTCAAAAAGGAGCTGAAACATCCCTGTTGACAGAGATGCTGCTGTCAAAGTATGGTAGTGTTCAAGTGTCTGTGGAGATACTGGTGTAAACAACCCCACTGTGTTGCAGTTGCAAGCTTATTTATTTCAGCACACAAGAACTGATGAGGAGTGAACGCTGGTCTTACTGGCCTTTATTTTCGAGTATCTTCCTGTCTACTAGAAAAGAGAAGCTGTAGAACAGTATGTTCCATAACCCTGACCACAGCCTCTCTGAATTGTGTTTACCACTTCTCTCGAGTGCATCTGATCACCATGGAGGGGATCTGACCTGTATCATCTCAAATTTTAAACACACTGAGGTGGTTGTGAATCTATGGAGTTGCTGAATAATGCTTTCCTCAGAATGGAACCCTGTGGGTAAACTAAACGCACATACAGTTGTCTTTCAGATCTCAATGCAATTGTATGTAAATCTATCCAATCCCCTTGGTCTCTGTCTCTTGTTTTTCTATGTCTCCATTGGGCTTTATAATCCCTTTGGTTAATTTGGTAATAAAGACTTGCAGTTAATTATACTATAATGAACGTCTAAGAAACTTATTGGACTGGGACCAGAGGTTCTTAAATTTTGAAGTTTGGAGTTTTTTGGGGGGGGTGTTTTTTTGTTTGTTTTCTCATGGTGATCAAAACCATTTGGAGTTTGTAGCATTCTGAAAACTCTGAAAACTTTTGTACTGGGGGAAAACATAGTCTTCTTTTGATGTAAATATTTCTTTCCTATTTTCTTCCCAATCACAACAGAGCCCCCATTTCATCACTTACTTTGCATTTAAGCTCTGTATCTGGAAGAACAGAAGGCTGCCTTTTTGTTGTTCTTCTTTCCATTTCTTTACACAGTGCAGGTTATCCAGCCATGGTTCCTGACCTCCCGTTACTTGAATGTACAGGAGCTGAAAAAAACTTAGAGTCCATAATAAACTTTTCACTTGCCAGTGTCTGCAAGCCTGTTGTTATTTGAGGTTCCATGCACATTCTCTTTGCCTGGTCATGTTTGCACCTTGAACTATCCTTTCCAGGATGTATATGGTGTTTTTGGTTTTTCTGTACTGCCCCCTAAATCTCTGCTCTCAGTCCATAGGCATCTAGCAGTTCTTCCTCTAGGTTGAGGTCACATCTGCTTCATATCTCCACCCCAGGCTGGACTCAGGAGGGCTCCAGCTAATTATTTCCAATTCCCATTCTTACTTATGAATAATATACATGAATTTTGCTCCCAGTGTTGGTGGAAATAAAGCTTGCTTCTATTTCGTGTCTCTCTTGCCACTCCATGGCTCAAGCTCAGAGACCCATCATCTCAATTTTAGATTTCCTAAGAAATATCTCTTGATTGATTTCATTATTATATACTTCAACCCCCCAAATGCCACAAGTGCACAGGAACTTTTGATATCAGATCCTTAAAAAATTTTCTCCAAGTCAGACTTATGTGAGACAGACCTGAAAGAGTATCTCCTAAGGCAATTCCCTCCCAACTTCTGCAAACCTGAGTTACTTATATTCCTAATAATGCTATGGGATAAAGATCCAAAACCATTTTAAGACTTTTTATGATAAATCCTCTAAATCTTCACTTAGAATTTGAGAAGACAGGTCACAAATTATTTTCTAACTGGAATTTTCATCTTCAGTAAAATCTGAGAAAGAAAAAAAATCTATTACTAACATTTGTGGATATATGACTTATAAAGTGTCCCTGATATCTAGCAGATTTGAACAGATGCAATGAGTTCATGTGTGGCTGTCATTGAATAGCCAAATATATCTGAGAACAAGATTGTTGAAGATCAATTTTAAATTAGAATCAAAACAATGCTTAGTAACAATTTAGTTCATTTAGGTGTTTGATTTGGTTTTCAAAATGGTTGCCAAGATGGTCAGTTTTAAGATGGGCTCAGTTTTNTTTTCTCATTGTTCTCTGAACCATTGTTTTCCTTTATTTTGAGTGGGAAATTCATTGGTTTTGAATAGGAAAACAGCCCCCATCCATCATTGACTCTTACTGAACTTTTCTCAAATGCCTTTCTGTTTCTAAAGACAGATGTGAAGAGCATCCCTTGCTAAATCTGAAACACATTTCGTTTTGCAAACTGCCCAGAAGCTAAACTCCCAAGTGCATGTGTGTTCGTCTCAGAGTCTTCACTTCAACAGAGTCTTGGGGAAAATATTTTCCTCATGAAATTGGTAGCTGAAAATACAATTGAGGTAATTTTTTTCCTTAGTCAGGCATTCATATTAAAGAGCTAGAGCAAGGTAGAGGAGTGGAAACTTGTATCTAAGTGAAGCCCAAGTTCCAGTTGGGTCAACTATGAAGAAATTATAGATGTCGTGTACCATGTCACTTAAACCTGCTCTCTGATTATCGCTTGGATCTCCACCCTCAAATCTATTGTCCATTAGTTTTGCTTTTATGGGATCTGATATTCAGGGTATGTTTTATGACTCCTCTGGAATACATGAACAAATACCTATTTACCCCTGTAGGGCAGTTGCAATAGATAAAAACAAATATTCCATGCAAGTTCTTTAATGAATTAATGACATACTGGGGTTATTTATGGAAGCAAGAGTAGGGGTTACCTTCAGAAACATGGATGACGGAAGGACAGCTGTATCACAAAAAGCTGACCCAAGCATGGGAGAAGCAAAGCTGCTCCCTTGGAGCCCTACACCTAACTTGCTGCCTGCTCCACAAGGAAAGCCTGTTTTCCAAAGTGATTTTTTACTGTCTGTGTGATGTGTGAATCTTAGAAATTCCTGACCTTCCTAAGCTTTGGGAGTTTCCTTAGATTCCCGAGTCTTAGGGACCTCCTGGCTCCCCCTAGATGGGAAAGGCAACACTACACATGTAGGAACAACAACAAGCCCTTTGTTTAAAGTAAGCAATGCTCTCAAGTTCAGCAGGACCTAAACGAAAGTGAAATTTAGGAGCCTTGGCTCTGGGTAGGTGGTGCCCTTCCTCATCCACCATGTGTAATATTGTTTTACCTCTCTTTTGTATCAGGATTTTCCCGCTTATTAATAGCTGATATTCTTCAGAATTAGTTGCCAAATAGCTCACCTATGAATATCATGTCAAGAGGAAAAAAATATGGGTATTTTGGGCCGGGCGGTGGTGGTGCACGCCTTTAATCCCAGCACTCGGGAGGCAGAGGCAGGAGGATCTCTGTGAGTTCGAGGCCAGCGCAGGCTACTAAGTGAGTTCCAGGAAAGGAGCAAAGCTACACAGAGAAACCCTGTCTCGAAAAACAAAAAAAAAATATGGGTATTTTGGTTTATTTTTTNAATCTAGCACTGGCAAAAGATATATGAAGAATGCTAGTGCTTGTCCTTCCTTTATAACTGATTAACCATCAAGAATCATTTGGGGCAAATAAAATATATGCTGCAAATCAGTGGGGTCATGCCTTCTTTCCTGCTTCCGTTTATAACAAGGCTCTACGTTTGACAGTAGGATTCACATCTTTTAATGTCAGATTCCTTGGTTGGTCAACTTGGCAGATGTTAAACTGCACATAATTTATTCCTCAGATTAAAAATACTTCACTCAAAGACCATATGTCAAAAGGAAATATTTCACACACGATTCTCCCTGGAAACTCATTTTCTTTCCATGTTTCCTGCCAGCTCTGTGTGATTTTCAGACAAGTGAAGCTCCATTTGACACACTTTGCTTTGAAGAAATTCTGTCTATTACTGTCACATAATCAAATGCCGAATAAAGCCATACTGAAAAACATTGATTTCTAGACAGAGGGATGGAGAAAGCTCTCACTTTCCAGCTCAACAATTGTGGTCACACACAGAATGTCTTCAAACATTTCGCTCCTCCACGCTTGATTACATTAGTGGAGATGGTAGGGACAGGTCTGTGAGAGAAGTGGAGAGGTTCCTCTAACTGTAGTGTGCTGTGTAACCAGAGAGGAAGTGTGTGTGTGTATGTGTGTGTGTGAGTGTGTCCCTCTGTTTCTCTGGCACTCTATCTCCCTGTCTCTCTCTTTTCCTCGGTCNNTACTTCTCCCTATGTGGGGGAACAAGATGTGGGGAGAAGAAAATATAATATAGTTGATGTGCAGAATGATTTAAGAACATGTGATATTGCTTTAAAATTTACTCTATATGGTACAGATAATTGGACTATACCTGTAGTAAAAAGAATATGACTTTGCCATGTGATCTTTCAAATTGAGGGAANTTATTGTAAGCATGTGTTTTATTAATTTACATCACAAATTAAATCCCCCTAATATCAAGGTTTTACCCTTCCTGAATCTTTGCATATAAGTTCTCATGATTTCACTTATTAAGTTGTTATTTTTCTCAGAAAAAGGTGTCCCCCAAATCCCCAAATTTTTAATTGAGAAATATTTAGGAAGCACTATCTTGACAAAAGNTACTTGTTGCATATTTCTATAAATGTATTTTCCATTATTGCTAACAGCATTATATTAGGCAATTATTGCTTTCAAGAGTTTAGAGTAATCAAAATTATAATTGTTTTTAATGAATATTTAATACATATCAATTTTTCTCTCCATTCACTGATACAATCGTAGTCACATACCTATTTTTTAATTTTATTTTTAATGGACACAATGATTGTTTTGGTATGGTATTTGGAGACATGTACATATCTTGTGATGATCAAAGCATGGTGATTATCATCTTCATCATTTCAAACATTTATCAGATCTTTGTTCTAACATCCAAAATTCTCTGCTTAGCTATTTTTAAATGTAAAAGACATTGTTGCTAACTAGTCACCTCTCTGTGTAAGGAGGCCCCAGAACACAGTTATTCAAAGTTTTAAAGGACAGTGTCAAAGAAAATCAGCCAGATGGTGATTTATGTCCCCGAGATATCTACTCCATATGAATGGTAAGGGTCTCTCTGATTCTGAGGCTAAAACATTGCTCAGGAGGATGACTGACTGAGAGAAAGCTGCTGGCCTTACATTTTTGAAGCCAAGGATTCTGTGGGGACACTATACAATCTTTTTCTTTAATCTACCCCAGTGACAAGGGATAACATTATTTCATGATTATTGCACACTCAAAGAGCAGATTTTTCTGAAAGAAAAGACTAAAGATTACAACTGAGAATGATACTGTAGTAGGACAGAGGTGAAGCAGTGCCTGTCACTATGAATCCACTCATTAAGTGGTAGAACCCACAGCACCTTCCTTATTATTCCTATGTAAGCCACACAGACATGTACTTATGTGGTTTATAAAAAAGTACTATGCAAAATACCACATAGTAGTAAACTTCATTCATTCACAATTTCATCATGTATGTGATGTACTCTGATTGTTCTCTCGGAACAATTTATTATTGTTATTTCCTTCAGGCTCACCCTGACCCACTCCTTTGTATACATTTTTACCATATTTACTAGTTTTGGTCATGTTTACTGTCCCACAATGTTAACTAGGGACATCTGTGTTACCATGAGTTTGTTACTGACAGAACCTAGTGGGCTGACATGTTGGCATACAGGTGAATACTCTGCCTTCCCATCTCTTAGAGTCTAATGGCCATAGTAACCAGTGGTCTTCTACAGCTAACTGTTAGGAAGGCCCAACTTCATCCTGTGCTTTACATTGTGGTGCACTATTGCACCTTTATGGATACAAACAGAACATATTTGAGGAACAAAGCTCTTCATTTGAGTTATTATAAGAAGGTAAATACGTCTAATTTGCTGTGTGTTACTACTGGTGATATTGTCTGTTTGGTCACACAGTAAACATTATTCAAGTGTGTAAGATCATGGGATGTGAACTTATCATGTCTAAATTGTAGTTTTCTGTTTTCAATTTATTATATTACCAAACACAATATTTCTGTCTCATTATGGCATAGCTTCCTTAAGAAATGGCTTGCCAGAATTTAGGTATGTCATGAAAACACAAGTTTTCTCAACTGGTCAAAAGGAAAAACAGCCACTCTGTGGTGTGTGCTGGGATGAAGGCTGCTGGGTAGAACAGGATTGTTGTTGAAAGTAATTGCCTTTGACAACTGTATTTGAACTTCTAATATGTATTTCAAATTTATTATGCCCCAAACTGTACACTGTGGCTCCTAAACTTAGTTCTATCTTTTCTTTGAATACATGGGAATTCTAACACTTCAGTTTATTTATTCAGGTAAGCTCAAAAGGTCCTATCTTTTATTAATGAAAGCTGTTTGTTATATAATGACTTTTTAATGACTGAGAATGTCATACATATATATAATTGATGTTTATTAAATCTGTCTCCACTTCCTCACCTCCAGCTTCCTCCAACCACTTTTCCCTCCCAACATCATGGACTCTTTTTTTCAAAAACATACTGAGATCCCATAATGATGACTGTATGAGCATGGCTAGAGGACAATTTGAAGCCTCAGTAACCACTTAGAGGTGAAGTCCCTGAAGAAAACTGTTCCTCCCTTTCCCAGCAGCTATCAGTTGCTGGTATCTCCTCAGCTAGGGGTGGGATTCCATGAGCCTCGTCTTCAAAATCCCCATGCTGGGATTTTGGTTAGCTTGGTATTGTGCAGGTCTTTTGCATACAGGTTAGCCTCTGTGAGGTCATGTGTGCAATAGCCCTGTAATGTGTGGACAACACTCTTTCACAGCAGCTGTCTACTATATCTGGCTCTTACAATCATTCTGCCTCCCCTTCCACAATGATCCTCAAGTCCTTGAAGGAGGAGCTATGATAAATATGCCCCATTCAGAGCTGAATAGTCTCTCATGCTCAGCACCTTGAGCAGCTGTGGTCTCTGTATTAATTATCCTCTATTGCAAGAGAAGCTTCTCTGATGTGAATGGGAAGCTACACTAAGCACCCACCATGGTCAAGTCATCTAGAGGAGTTTGTCTTAACCCCTTTCCTTTTCTCGCACTCTAAATAAAGTCAATACATCCTATAGGAAAACTTCAACATTATATTTAAGTTCAATTACTGCCATTGACTGCTACCATTTTTCTTTGTCTGCTTTCTATGTATTAAGTAAATGATGATGAAAAACTTTTAATTTGTTAGCATTATTATTTTGCTGTAGTTCTTAAATGCACAGATAGACTGATCATGTTAACGTGTAGCTCAGGTCTTATTACTGATCCTTGTAGAAAGCCTCCAGTATCTCCTATCATTATTCAGGGTACCACGACCTTCACCGTCTGTGCTTGCAGCAGACATCCTGTGCACTTCTCCATCCTGACACTCTTTTGAGTCTTATCTACCTTATCTCAATGTTTCTTGGTTTGTAGGGCTCTCCCTTGTCATTTCACATGGCTTACAGTCTAAATTCAACTGCTTACACAGTGGCACAATACCAAAATGGTGCTTTTTTTTCTGCCATGCCCTGGTCTTTGTCCATCCTAAAGAATGCTAGTTCTAGGAAAGTCAGGACTTGGTGTACTCTGTGATTTGCAAGTCTTGAGCCCAGCAGAATGTCAGGCATACTGCAGCCTGTCACAGATTACAGTGTGAAGAAGAGTTTATCTTTCATAACTGTCTGATTATCATCTCTGGGGTAATCCCCACTTGTTTCTTTCTCTGATTCTCTACAAATAACTACTTCTTTGGAATTTTATTAAACTGATCTCATGCTTGCCATAATCAACAATTGTCAACAATTAAAGCAAAACAGTATTGAAACTAACTGTCTATATTTGGACTTATTTAGAATACTTGTATGTTAAATATGTTAAGACTTTATTCTTAAAAATACCACCCAATCACATATTGCTTCATTCCAGCTCATGTTTATTTTACATGGGGTGCTTCACAGTATGTTAAGTATTGCAATCATCCACTCCTGATTTTTTTTCTTGGAATTCATGTTCTTGCTTTCTGAATAATAGCCCTTAAATTCCTGATTCTTTATAAGTGATTTTATTGTTTCTGGAATTGATGTTTTACTGTGAATTGTGAATCTAGGCACCTGGACACTCTCTGGAGACAGCAAAATATCTCCCAGAAATAGAAGGAAGACTTTTCACTTGATTACTTCAGGAATATTAAACTGTCCATGCTTTGAATACTGTGTTCTAATGAATTTAACTGTTTATATAATGGTCTTAAATGTAGAATAAAGTAAGTCTTAAGATGCCTTTACAACATACAATAGTTGGATATGATTGTATATACCTGTAATTGTAGTACCTGGGAGTGACACCAGTCACATTTATTTTTATTATGATTTTTCAAATTCCTAATAGTTTGACTGCCGTTATGAATAAAACAAGGACATACTATGTATCCAATAATATAACCCAGACTTAGCAGCCCTTATTATCCAAAGTACTTGGGTACTAATCATGCTTTGGATTTTAGAGTTTATGGAGACTTTAGGGAATTATGCGCTGCTGTGTTGAGGTATGTTGGAAATATAAACTCAAGAGTAAGCACAGATCCTATTATTTCACATATGCCTTACACAAAGCTCTCACAGGTAAGTTTACACTCTACACTTTGCACACCCACCTTTCCTGGAGATTTATCATATGGGACCAGATTGGGATGTTCTTTTCCTGAATCATGTTGCTATTTAAAAAGTGTCTGACTCTTTATTTAAAATTTAATTCATGATTATCCTTGACATTGAAACATTACACTAGACCAAACAAAGGCATTATCTTTGAGACAATGTCTTATGTAGCCCCCTCAGGAAGTAAAGTGTTTGTGTAGGTGAGAGTAATTTTGGTGCAGAAGATTGAACCTGGAGTTTCCCAGGCAAACTTTACTAGCTGAGATATATTCCCAGCCCACATTAAAGATGTCTTCAGTCTAAATTGTAAACATAGAGCCCAAATAATCTATTGCATTGAAGTTATTATCTCCTGTAAAGATTTTGGTTATTTATGCCACATTTTATTCCTGTTTTACAAATCCTCTTGGAAATCTATCAGTACTATTTCTACCAAATTTTTCATAGTTCTTTCAAAAATTACATGAGATAATTCATATGAAAACATTTCCAAATGAAGATAATTAAATTACACAGAGGACATTGTCTATGGTAAATGCAAAAGACAATCTGTTTAATTGTGAATATTTTTATTCAGATTGTCATATATTATGATACATGTTCCAGATGGCATGAGTAAAATAACTACACCCTCTTTTAAATAAAATATAGTAAAGTAAAATAAAAGGGTTTGTAATTTAGCTCAGAGCTTGTCTTATGTGCAGAAGGCTGTGGGTTTAGTTCTTAGTGTGTGATTGCATTTCTGACCTCAGATAGACTTTTGTTTCTCCTGTGCTCTGTAACTTGAAAAACACCACTGAAATTTCTTTTCTCCAGGAATCCAGGGAAATCAACTTATCATATCAGTGAACTCCTTTGCCTCCACCAGTTTTTTTCCCTTAAATTATTAAGCTGCTAAGGAGCAGGGAGAGTTTGAACCTTAAGGATAATAGCTATCTCTTGTAGTGGGTAGCTGTTCTAGCTATGACCTTGAAGCATCACCCCTAGTGAGACAAAAGGTAACTGCTACACCTGCCTATGACCTTGAAGTACATGCCTCTGGGGCATGGCTTCTCAGGACCCTTAAGACCTGGGATGCACGTATGTGGCATTGTTCATACCTTCCTGGTTTATATGCTGGGACTGACCAGGAAGATATTGGAAGAAGATCAGTGTGGGGCATAGCTTGGCTTTCCCAGACCCTATGATAAATACTTGTGCTGTAGTGAGTTACCCCCTAATAAATTCCTTTGTTCATTAAATAGACTCCATGGATTTCTCGCTTTATTTGGCACCCAATGTGGGGCCATGGATGGGCCATGTGCGGCCTTTTACCCACACAGATATGTAGTCGAAAGTTTGTCTGGTCCTGCCCGGCTCCCATAGCCGCTTTGACCCAAGTAAACACACAGAGGCTTATATTATCTTCAAACCATGGCCGTGGCAGGCTTCTTGTTAGCTAGCTCCCACATCCCAAATCAACCCATCTTTATAAATCTATGTCACCACGTTTTCCATGGCTTTACCTGTGTGCCATTACATGTTGTTCTCTAGATAGCAAAATGGCATCCCCCTGCTCTGCTTTTCCCCCTTTCCTTGGAATCGCCTGCCTAACCTTATTCTGTCTCACCATTGGCCAAACAGCTTTATTTATCCACCAATCAGAGCAACACATTTTCAGAAAGACATTCCCATCACAGATAGCTTCCAGGGATCCCATCCACAGAGTTTGTGAGCAGCCTGTGCAATCTTCCATGAACTAGCCACAGCTCAGACCCCTGCTTTCAAACCATGTGCCCCTGCCAGGTCCCATACACACTGCTGAGTACCTGAACGGCACTGCTGCTTACACCTAATGTGTGTAAATGTGAGAATGAGAGAGCACAACTCTGCAGCCACCCTATCCCCTTGGGTGGTGCCTCCAGTCTGCCCCCCTCCAACTTCCTCCACCATGCAGCTTTCCCCACCACACCACAAGTACCTACCCACCTGTGGCAGCTGCCACTTACTGGCTTCCACTGCCATTTCACATGCACCATACATATGCAGCTGGCTCCATAGCACCTCTACCAACAGGCAGCTACTTCTTTGTTTAACTTGTTTGATAGCTGTTTAAGCCCAATACAGGTCATTTCATAACATAATTTAGGACCTGTTTTAGTGCTATACCTACAACACCTGCTGGCAGAACAGAATTACTACACCTAAAAACTGAGAACCAGGACACCAGTTCTCAAGGATTTGTTCTAAGGTAAAATTACTCTATAATTTTATCCCTTAAACTGATTAATAAACAAACAAATTAATTTTTTACAAATTCTGAATATTTCAAAACAATGGCAGACAATATCACATATCAGGAATTTAAAAACTCTTTTGTTTGCACTATATACGACCTTCCTGGGATGCATACAATGTTCATTATAATGGCAATTAGCATAATGATCCATATCATATCATTAAAAAATTGGCTTAATAATAATAGCAAAAATGAGACATTAATGGGACCGATACAGGCCTTACATGGTAGTAATAAAGGCTTAAATAGAAGGATTCTTTGTATGGAATTTGCTAATTTTCCACAAGAACTTCAAGCTTTACAAACTGGCAATGAAGACTTAAATAGAAGGATTCTTTGTTTGGAATCTGCTAACTTACCACAAGAACTTCAGTCCATTAATAATAACTGGACAACCAGATTTAATTCTACTGATAACAAATATAAATACTTAATGGATAAAACAATAGCTCTTCAGAGCAATCTTAATGCCATTCAGATAATTTATAAGGAGGAACGATAATTGTTAATTGATAAAATAAAATCTATGAAATCATATGTTTCGGTAAATGTAAAAAATTATATGATTCCATGAAATCTCTAAAATCCTTCACAACAGAGAAGGTTCAAATGCTGCAAAAGGTGGTAGTTAATAAATTTCAGGCTCTGGAAGAGTCTCTCAGTAAAGATAACAGAGAAACTAATAAACAGAAGGGCAAGGACATACAAGTCATAACATCTCCAGATGGCTCTTATAAAATGTCATCCTGTCATCATCCATGAGAAGCCAACAAATGATAAATATCCTGAGACATACATGCAATATAGCTGGTAACCTATTCATATGAGAGATTTAAAAAATGTTAAGGAAACAGTTGTTACCTATGGTATACATTCAACATATGTAAAACAGATGTTAAATATATGATTCTATAAATAAAATCATATCAGTGACTGGAATCAGTTCATCTCAACTGTCTTAGAATACAGCCAGCAGTTACAAAACTGTTGAGAGAAGAAACTAAAATCCTTGAACAATAAGGTAAGATCAGATTTTGAGATCTTCCAAGATCAAATTCTTGGTGAGGGCTTTTTTGCTGATATAAATGTACAAGCTACCTTTGATGAGCATTTATTATCCCTATGCCAGAGCAGCTTTAAATGCTTGGCAAAAAATTCCAAAATCAGGGAAATCAACTGAGCTATATACAAAGGTTTTCCAAGGGCCAAAAGAACCATTTACTGATTTTTTACAAAGCCTGAATATGGCTGTAAAGAAGGTAGAATCAGACCAAGGATTAAGACAAGTATTGACTCAATCCTTGGTTTTTGATAATTCTAATATTGAGTGCAAAAGAATACTTACACCTTTAAAGATCAGGTCAGCACCTTTGGAGGAATAGATTTAATATACAAATGGTGTTGAGTCTCTTAACTATGGTAATGAGCCTTGGATATATATTTATTGTATTGTACATATATTCCTACTCCTGTTTGAAATATTTTGTATATTGATACATACCAAGGATATTGTTGTCATATTTCATATTGCACTTTACATTTCTACCTCTGTTTTAAGATATTTTGTGGATTGTCATGATTTTGAGGTCATTGTCCTTTTACTGTACATTTGTTTACAGACTGTATACTTTGTTTATGTGAAGCCTTAGTTATTAGGTTATTTAGGTAGACAAGGCTTACAGATTTATAGTCACCCATGCTTGTCATTCCTATAGTTATATTAGTTAGGTTGTCCAGATTTACAGATACATAGGTCAGATGGATAGGTAATCTTCAAACACTTCATAGACCTAGAGAATATGGTATTTAAATGTTTTAATAACTTAGAATTCTGTTGATGAGAGACACAATTG
>LZPO01098654.1:0-19441 GCA_001675575.1 Neotoma lepida | reverse complement strand
AATATGGCGACTGTTGCATGCTAAGTATGCATTGGCTGCTACATATTAAATATGTCTTTCAAAGTGGGAATTAGAACACTGGCTTTTAATACATGACAACATAGGAAAATGTCAGTATACAAAGTGGTTAAGGAATAGGACTATACAATGACATTTAATATTGAATTAATTGAAATTTATATTAATGATCTTTATACATTTTCCTATATTAAACTATAGAAGACTCACAATGACAGTGCATTCTGGGCTGGTATGTAGACACTGATTTTTGACTTGGTAAGGCAAGCCTCCATGTCATGGCAAGAAGGCCCTAAAAATGCAGAAAATGCTAAGCTGGAACAAATATTGGAATGATTTACAACAAAATTAATGCATGCTGTCAGGCTTTGGTGTGACTGTCCTCTTGTTTCCTTAAGTGCTAGATTTATGCAGTTTTTCTTCATGGTTCAACCATATATATTGTTAGGAACAAGACCCTTTAAACTGAAAGAAATATTTATGGTGAAAAGCACTAAGTTTTCACTTTATGTTATGAGTATTAAATGTTTCCACATAAGCACATGTGTTGCCAAAGTGAGTAACTGAAGTTTATCTATCTCAGCTATGGTGTACTTGTGTAATTACTAAGCTTTCGAAATGTTAATGAGAAAATCATCATGGTTTTTATTGGAGATTAGAGATATATACTTGTGTATTTATAGTTTTATGTCTGTCCTTTGTTTGGCACAAGGCATATAAATACCATCAAATGTTCTGCTCTATCCATCTATTAGAATTCAGTGCTCTATCAGAATGATGCTTGGTCTATTCAGAGCCTAATGGCTGGCTCACTACTGCACTGAGAAGTTTAGCTGAGAGGTAGATGATTGTAACAACACCTGTGACAGCTATTGTTTCCTTTAATAGGTAATAGAATTTGATGATGGATCTGGATCAGTTCTCAGAATACAGCCCTTAAGGACTCCACGGGATGAGGCCATTTATGAATGTGTAGCCTCGAATAATGTGGGAGAAATAAGTGTGTCCACCAGACTCACAGTTTTACGTGGTAAGTGCACAAGTTCACAGTTATTGTTGTGTCATTGCTGCAATTCTCTATGTCAAGTGTTCTTCTAGAGCACTGTATGGAGACCAGTGTTGTAGTATGATCATACAAGAAAAGCGTTTAAGTAACATGTTGAGATGTGCCAGTGTTGTTCGGACAGTGGATGTCTTCTTGGTTCTTGAAGGAATGCTAATCAGGAAGGGAAAATGAAAGTGAAAAGTGTTTGTTTTAAATGTCATATGCCATTTTGATTTGGACAAGGAAATCTAGATGGAGAAATGTATGTAAGCATCACTTGCGCCTGGTTTTGTTTTTAACGCCTACTTCTACTGTTTCTTGTACACACTACCTACCCAAGCTGACAATGATGGCTACAGAATTAAAGAAGTAACACTATGTAAAGATGAGCTTCCTTCCCTAAAGTAATTGGTCAAAGCCAAGGATAAGATATACACATTTTTATGTCAAAAATAGTTCTTTTATCTCAGTTATTTTAAAATTAATATCCACTGAAGAATAAAATAAGATGGTGGATCACCTCTTCCTCTTTGTTGCTTATGCAGTCTGATAAAGCATGGCATGGTCTGCAGTGTGCCTATTTTGTAGAGTTCCTTTACTATGACAGTACTGCAGTATAAAATGTCACCAATTGCTATATTTTTAGCCCTGATTATTGAGTAGAGATACGAGCATTGCTTAACTGGACAGCTAGTAGATAACATTATTAGTTTAATATTTTTCTGTGTTTTTATCTCTTTCTCTGTTATACCATTTTCTTGTTTTATGCTTCAGAATTGATTGTTTGCAAAAACTTACAGTAGACATTTCTTAATAAAATTTTGACAATATTTGAAAACAAATTAATTTTCAGGTGCTGTATATGGGGAGAGCCCCAGAGAAGAGACCTTTATAAACATAGAAGCAAAGATGAGAGCTGCAAGAATTAGAGAGTTCAGCACTAGAGTTTCCTCTCTCTGGAAGGGCACATGCCTATGAAAAGTAAGGTCTAGTAAGAAGGTGTATCAGCTCTCTGTAAAAGTGAGGCTTCTGGCTGTATTCCTGTGCTGCTGTTCTTAGAGCCTGGAAGTTTAGCCCAAAAGCTACTTTGAAAACTGAGTCCCAAACTAAGGAACAAGAGACCTGAAAGCATGCACTTTAGAGAACATGTCCATTGTAGGTTAAGACATAAAGACGTAAAGACGTAAAGACGGTCTTTCATAACCATATGTACTCCAAGCCTCAAATTCTAAAGAATTACAGCCAATTTCAACTCACAATTAAACTCAAACAATGATAGTGGAAGTCCAAAGTTTTTGTGCTCATAATAAACCACATAAATGGATTTTAAACTTTAAAAAGTATTTAAAATATTTGCAAAGATAAAATGAGGAATAAAATCTGCCAGGCAGCTGGAAGATCTTATAAAAGGAAATGTAGATAGTTATTAAAATTCAAATGTTAAATTTTAATGGAGTATTCATCTGTGTGTATAGGTGGTCTATTCATGCTATGGAACATGTAGATGAATTCGAATCTATATGTGTGTGTTCAGAATGTAACCAGTCTTGACACACCCATACCTGAGCAAAACTCAGACTCACCGGTGATATTCTTTTCGACTTCCAATCACCATTGATTCTTCTAGTAGGTAGAAAGCCTACTACAAAGTTGAAATAAAATAAATTAATTAAGAACTTTTGGATTTTTTTCCCATCACCTAACCTTTTTGAATTTCTGCAAAGGAAATAATATATGTCACTTTCTTGATTTAATCTGTACTTATTCATGAACATATTAACAAAATGTTGTCAGAATATCATTTTCTTTAGAAATTCACAGGGATGGATTTATGTTTTCCTGTTTCCTAGCTGGCTGGACCCCTGTCTTCTCTGCTTTAAATAGTTCATCACTGTGTAAATAAGTGCATTTGACAACTTCAATATGATCTTGACTCTCTTTATGACTATTTGTCATATGTTAATCATTTGATCATTTGAATAAAAATACATGATCATAGTAAGATATTTAACCTTCCTTTCTTAGATAACTGCATTTAGTTTTTCGGAAAATGTTTCATGAGAAAATTCAAAGGTGACATTGAATAACGGAAAAGTAGAATAGCCACAACCTTAGAGTTCTTCCTTCCATTTCCATTGCATTAAATAATTGCAGATAGTATCATCTTTGTTTCCCAGAGTCACCTCTTTCACTTTTCTAGGTGTTGATAATTCTGTTAATAACAATCGTTTAATAATAGGCCAGCAATAAACTAGCATTCATGGGCTTAAAACATTGTGAAATGTTAGGGAGGTGAATGTGTTTGTGTTATAGCTAATGAGCTTTCTGACTGTCTTGAGTTTACTTTCTCGTGTGGATCATGTTGGCAGATATTCAAGAGTTCTCACTCTGTAAGAGATGGAGACCACTTTGCACTTGCTGTCCAGTGGCCCTCATCACAGGCCTGTTTCAGCTACATGGGTCATTTATTTTCTTCCCACTTTGCTGACAAATGCCAAAAATGTGCCAACTGTCATGATGGCTTTTGTCTAAGTAGGATGGATGGAGAGCACTCATTTATTTCAAATAGGCTCTGGGAGAACCTAAGTAATTGGATATTCAAATGTCTGACCTGGGTGGCTAAATGCAGAAGACATTATAATAATAATACTCTGACCACCCATGTNCACTGGAGGAGCATTTCAGGGACACTTTTCCTCAGCAGCTTTTTTTCAAATTGTCCTGTTCTCAAAAAACAATTTTCTAAGGACAGACACCTTAAAGCTCAAGGCTGACCATGCCCTGGGCTGAGATCTTGAGCAGTTAGGCATACATCCTGTTATGTGTAGTTCCCAGAGTGGGACATGCAGGTTGAATGCAGCCATTCAGGTTGTTTTATTATTATTACTGCCTTCCATTTCTGTGGCTGTGGAAGCACAAGCACATCCTGGCACTAGTTACCTGGTTCTGTAGGAGGCTTTGCATGGTTGCCGGATACATATAATTCCTCCAGAGCAGACTGTAAGTGAAGGCTGCAGGGATCACTAAGAACTTAGTGAGAACTGACACTTATCCACTGTGGAATACTGCTGAGGACAATGCATTAAATATTAGACTTGTAGGTTGGTGCATGCAAGGGACCAGAAGGTACATCTTAGTTGTAGGAATTGCCATCTAGATGAAATTGGTTCTCTGGATCTGACTTGATTGTCTGTGAGGTTTTCCTGATATCTGCNGGGAAACATAGAAATATATATAATGAAACTGGGAGTGAGCACATTCTACTGATGTGTGTTATCAGCCTGTGGGCAAATGAGAGACGGTGCTGTGCAAAGTCTCTTCTCACTACTGAAAAATCTAAGAATGTCTGCTGCTTTGGGGGCTAGAGGAAAGGGGTCAAGAATCCTTCCTTCTTGTTCACAAAATTCCCTTTCTCTAAAATGAAATTCTAGTCATTCTTTTCCTTCAAACATGACTAAATATCATGTTTCTTGATGTTTCTTAAATGTTTCTTGAACTCATTTTTAGGGGAGCACAGTCTGGAAATACATTTCATTCAAACTAGTAATACAAAATAGACATTTTCTAAATTTAGTGGATTATGTCCAGATATTTGCCCATATACAAATAGTGCTGCCCCTCAAACCACTACCAGCATCACTACAAGTAAACATGGTAAATATCACATTGCTTTCCTCATCTACTTATGGGAAACTAGCTTTTTTATAGAAGACAAGCAGAGTTCAGCTGCTCTCTAATATATTAGCAGTCCAAATCCTAGGCATTCCGTTTACTCAGTTTAAAAAAATATAGTTCAGTAAGTGATATAGCACTGGAAATGGTCATCTTTAGGTGTTAGACAATGCAGAGTACTTATGTCCAGGCTCCTGTCATTTGAGCTCCCATGCTGGCTCTGTGACAAGGATCTATGATGTTCTTAGCCAATCTGCCCATGCCCCTGTTCTCTTAGTTATGTGTCATCTTTGTCTTCTTTACCTCATTTGTACAGAGAAGCCTTAGCTTGGTGATCTGATCAGTCAGATCCCTTCTCAGATACTGTTGTGTGATTCAGTGACATGCCTAGTTCAGGAAGTCAGTTCTTACAAAATGGAAAAAGCATGTTCCCCGAAGGTGACTGTTACTGAGATAGTAAAACACAGTGAGCAGTTTGGATGAGACGAGGCAACATTGCATTGTAAAACAGAGAGAAATGTTTGCATAATATGTCTGTTCAAAAAAATAAAATAAAACATAAGCCATTATAGCTGTTGTAAAGAAAAAAGGAATGTGAACAACTTTTACCATCATTCAGGGAGGTGGCAGTGAAGTCTCTGCCTTTGTGCACTATCCTGCGATCAGAATTAGCATGTTCATTACAGGCTCATTTTATTAATGCCTCTTTTTGAAGATGAACACAGTTGTCCCTGCTGTGAAAATGGTACTTTGCCNTTTATGTTATAAAGTGATCTCGGCTGGGGATCCAGGCTAGAAACATTAAAGAACAAAGCACAGCTGCTTGACTGTCACACAAAAGGATTTTTATGAAAGACTGAAACAAAAGGAAGGGTGGCCNGCACAGAACAAACTTGCTGACAATTATGGCACTGAGGAAAGGCTACTTGAAAAAGCTTATGAAATAGGGGAGTGCTTGGGACAAACTGATAACAAAATGATAACATGTTCCTGTGTAATGCTGCCTCCCTGCTAGAAAGACATGGCCGTGGGCAGAGGCAGGTTATGGAAAGGGACTGCTGACTCCCAGAAGTTTGATCTTTAGGACTTAAAAAAAAAATCTCCTAATCAGTTTCAGTGTCACAAAGACAGAAAGGAGCTGCTTTGAACAGTGTTGGGAGAGCCTGGTAAGGGGAGAGCTTAAAAGAATCTTCCCTGGTGATGTGTATGCAACTTCAGGGCTGTCCTTGT
This sequence comes from Neotoma lepida, assembly GCA_001675575.1. NCBI lineage: Eukaryota > Metazoa > Chordata > Mammalia > Rodentia > Cricetidae > Neotoma > Neotoma lepida. Next base: position 13,476 of record LZPO01098654.1, on the reverse strand, counting down.
TGGCTTGTCACTTCTCATGACTACTATATGGATGGTGAATGTCTCTTCCTTGCAACCATCGTTGCTTCTTCTCCACACCAAGACCATGTCTTTAAAGAGAGAATAAATGCCATTATAAAGCATTACTTTCAAGTAAGAGCAATTTTCTTCTCCTGACCTCTTAATAAAATAATGTATTTTATCATTATAAAATGAATATAAAAGCCATAGGAGTGTTTACTAATTATTGACTTAAAGGGACTGTGGCAGATTGAGCCAGAAAGGAACTTGGTGCCATAGTATCTGTTATTTTGTTCCTGATTTGAGAAATTAACATCTAGACAACCTGAGATTGTTTATTCTGGGTCATACAGCGAAGACCTTTGGGGGTTAGTGGGGTGTGATGTTTATTATCATGGAAAAATAACTTTTTCCCATAGACAAATCTACAGATGATCATGAGTCTGATGATAATGCCAAGTGTGATAAAACACTACCTACATGATGTATTATAGGAGGGAGCAAACCTGTAAGTGGAAACTTGGAGAATAGAAGTCTGTCAGACAGAGCTAGTGTGAGAGAATATTAAACACAGAGAGCTTTCATGTATAAGAAATGACTACCTACTGGTCCAGGATAGGGGTAGAGCATCAGTCAGGGTATTTCAAAGAAAGATGACCAGCAGCATTTTCAATAGAATGGACTTTTTTTTAAGGGATTGGGTTACCTGATTAATGAGACTGACAAGTCCAAAGATATGCTAGGTGTATTGGCAAGCTGGGCACCCAAGAGGATGAGTAGTACATTTCTAGTCCCACAGCCAGCAGGCTCGAGGCCCAGAAAGAGCAGATGCTTCAGGATGTGTGTGAGTAGGAAATGCTAGTGTTCTGTTTTGCAGGCTATTGACAGATTTCATCCTCATTTGTAGGAATGGCTACCCATTTTTGTTTAGTGCTACCCTTCTATAAGGGAGAGCAATCTATTTTATGTTGTGTCCTGAATTAAAAATTAACCATGTCCAAAGCACCCTTACCAAGAATATCTGAAGAAATAACTGGGCAATTGGTGGCCTGTGCAAGTTAATACATGAAATAAGTGATCAGAGAGGGACACAGTAGTTCACAGTGGAGTAGAGTAACTGAGCAGTCTCCTAAGACTACTGGCTTAGGTGCGTGACCTATGAAATGAGGAACAATAGGGTGAAGTTAACAGAGCCCATCTCTGTGAGTTGAAATTTGTCCAGGAATTTACTACAGAACTCAACAATTGATGGTCAATTTTACATAACGTTTATACTTTAAAACCGGATATTTAGCTGGCTTTTGCTAATAACATTGGGATGATTTTTAAAACTTCAATATCACAGCTTTCAAAATTAGTTTTATTTTAAGATACTAATTAAGATGCAGCTTTAAAAGTTGTGCATGCATAATTTATTGGGATTTGGGGCACCGATATACCAAATACCTTATCTAGGGCTTAATTATCAGAGTCCTAATTACATATTTCCTTAGAAGAGCAAGCAACTTATTTTATCCTATTAAAAAACAATGAGAGGCTGGAGAGATGCTAGTGGGTGACAGCACTTCCTGTATAAACATGAGCTCTTGAGTTTATATACCAGCACTCATGTAAAAAGCCAGCTGTTCTGGGGGTGGAGACAGGCCTTATTGGACCTTGCTGGCCAGCAACCTACATCTGGGTTCAGTGAGAGACCCTGTTTTTAGGGAATAAGGCAGAGAGTGACACAACAGGGCTTCTATGTGAGTGGGCATAGAGTCATGCACCTCTGCCTAGATGTATGCATATACCACACTCCTGTACACACACATGCACACACAACTTATGGATTAATACCCACATTGACACACTAAACTAAGCGATGTAATATACCTCAGTATTCTTAACTTATTTTTGACAAAAAAATTTTTTTTTGCCACATAGTATCTTTTGATCATGTTTCCCCTCCCCCAATTCCTCCCAGATCCTCCGCACCTCCCTGCTCACCCAACTGGGTTGGTTTTCTCTCTTTCCCTAAAAAAAGAAATGGAACAAAACAAACAAACAAACAAACAAACAACCCCCCCACACACACAAAGAAAAAACCCATAAGACAGAAAACCAAACAAGCAAAAGACCAATAAGACATAAAGAAAAAGCTAAAACAGCAACAACAAACATGAAACAAAAATTCCACAAAAATGGAGTTCATTTTGTGATGCCCAATGACTCCTGGAGTATGGCTGATAGACCCAGTGACACTCCATTTAATAAGACTGATTGTCCCTTTGCCAGCTGGTATCAATCGGTATCAATTTTGGTTATGGGTAGTAACCCTGTGTGTCCATTTCCCCCTTTCAGTGCTGTGACCCCATCTGGTTTGAGCCTGTGCAGGTCTTTTGAATGTTGTCACAGTTTCTGTGAGTTCATATGTATATCAGTCCTATTGTGCCTGGAGGATGCTGTTTCCTTGGAGTGACCCTTCACCTCTGGCTCTTACAGTCTTTCTGTGTCCTCTTCTGCGTAAGNCCCTGAGACTTGAGGGGAAGGGTGTGATGAGGACATCCCATATAGGACTAGATGCTCCATAGTGTCTCACTCTGCACATTTGTCCAGTTGTGGGTCTCTGTGTTTAAAATATTTTATTAACGATAGTAAGAAAAATGTAAGATAAAATGCACTTAACTACGATCTTTAAAAAAGTTTACATTTTAATTTATATCTCAGATTTTTATGTCCTTCCTTTCAATATATTTACTGCTACACTTACTTGTTGGCTCAACTTCATTTTTGCATTAAATATGTATTATTGCCAACATTTAGCATTTAACTATTAACTTTTTAATAGTTAACATATTTTGGTCATGCATGTAATGTTCCAGTTGTAAATTTGACCATGCTTTGTATCTTCACAGAAGGAATCCTTCCCTTTTCAAGTTGTAATATAAAAGAGGCTTTGGAAAGAATGAGCCAAGCATGGTGGCACACACCTGTGATCCAGCATTGTCTTGACTGAGGGAGGAGCACTGCACTGGGGAGATTGAGGGAGGAGGATTTCACTGGGGAGACTGAGGGAGGAGCACTGCACCAGGGAGACTGAGGGATAAGAATTGTACTGGGGAGACTGACTCAAAATCTATGTCTTAGGAACAGGATATAAAATAAAAGAATGAAGTATGCTGCAAATGAGACTCGAAATTTAATATTACTTGTGTGAAATTGTGTGTTCAGCACTTGCACACTGCTTGGCTTTGATTGCTTGTTCATTTGTACACTAGCATGGCTAACCAGATATGTGCCATGAACTAGAAATAAATAGAGGAGTATAAGATTATAAAAATTATGGGTTTTAATAAACCTAGTTGTTGACTTTCATATTAATACATTATACAGTTATGCCCAAAACTGTGTGAATGGAGATATTTGTACACATATATGTATATATACACATGTATAAGTATTTTGTTATGATTTTTGCTGATGAAAAATTTAACTTCATAATGCTTTCTATTTTTGAAATTCTCAGATTTTTAACTTTCATTTTATATAGTCTTTCCATGTGTGTAGCCACTATTACATTTATCTATGGCCAAGACACAGTTTTAGAATTGAAAGGGCACCCAGAATGTGCTTGTAGACTGAAGACACACGTGAGCAGAGAGGTAGACCATCACACATACATCAGAGATGGCTTGGGTGTGAACTAGTGCACCTATTCTGGACTAAACGTGTATTATTTTCTTGCTACTGTGGGTTGGAGAATATGAAAAGGAATCACAAAATCAAGGCTGAGAGAAAGTAACAGAGAGTGAAACAGGGAGGCAAAAGAGCACTCTTGTTCTTTGTAGCTATATCAGGTGGGAGTTGATGTGTGCATTCCCCAGCTCCCTAACTACATAGGTGCAGATATACTCATGGTGCCTAAATGGGAAATTCTTACACTTTCAGAGTTATTGTGAGAAACTAATGGTGCACTTATGAAACATGTGGCATACTGACTTGAATGTGAAAGTTCCTGAAAATGTTAATCCCCTTATTTCCTTTCAGCATACCTTCAAAGCTGAGCCCCGCTCTGTCATTGTGGCTCTAACCCTAGAGCAGTGTGGGACTTCTAACATGTCATGAAGGAACATAGGTCAAGAATCCAGAAAAAGACATTTCCCTGTCTCTTAACACATTTCTTTGTCCAGTGGATTGAGAAATCAGCCTTCGAATGCAAATAAGATGAAAAGCAACTCAAACATTCTCGTTTTTTTTTTTCACTGTTAATTTGGAAGTCTGATGATCAGTAATTGGTCATGAATATATAGTACCAAGAATTTTTAGCCTCACCACATATACATTTGTGGTGAAAGCCGTTTAGAGAGAGTATCTGTGTTCTGTAGAATGCCTATGTATTAGGTCTGTGCAGTCAGTTGCCTTGATTACTTACATCAAATTTGTGTTACATTTAAAATGTATTTGTATCATTTCCTACTTTGGACACAGATAATAAAAATCTCATTTTAATTTACTTACTTTGCTTTTTTTAAAATGTTATCATTTTTACATTTAAGCCTTCACTCCTCCTCCTCATTCCTCCAAGGCCTATCACTTCACCACACCTTTCTGTCTCTTTGTAAATAAGCCACCACTGCTGCATAGTTGACCTACCTGCAGCCACATCCTTAAAGAAAATGGACTCCCTTTCCCCAGTAGCCATCAACTGTACACAGCTCCTCAGGTGTGGTGGCTTCTCCCCCCTCCATATTGGAATGTTGACTGGCTTGATCTGTACAGGTCTTGTGCAGTTATGAGATCTTATGTGCAGTGGTCCTGTCATGTCCAGAAAACATTGTTTTAGTCTGGTTTCCCCCCACTTCTGTCCTACTCAGTCATTCCATTCCTCATTGACAATGGTCCCTGAGGTAATTACCAGGAGGAAATATGATATAGATGTCCCATTTTTAAATGAGCACTCCAAAGATATTTTCTGCACTTTGACCAGTTGTGAGTTTTTGCATTAACTACCATCTACTGCACAAAGAAACTTCCCCAATTACGTTTGAGAGATGGACTAATGTATGGGTGTAGTGGAAGAAATTTAGAGTGCAATTTGTACACATATTTAGCAGGATAATAGTAGTAGATTCAACTCTATTGCCTATGAGCTCTGGAGCCATAGGTTCTTGCCATAGTTACAGTAGCAAACATGTTTTTCCTCTTGTGGAATACCCTTAAATGTAACCAGAAAGTAGTCAGTTATTCTCCCAACATTCCTGCTTCAGTTAACACTGACCATATCATACACTGGCCATTATAGTGGTTGGCAAGATACACAGGTGGGGAAGACTTTTGATGGCTTTTCTCCCCAGAAGCCTGCCTAATACTTTCTGGTACTCTAAAACCTAGTTAGCAGAGAGGAAGCTCCCTAATCAGAACTAAATTGATTTCTCCAGGTTCTCTGACCAAACTGTATAGTGTCTTTATCACTGGATCTTACCATCGGGTTCTGGTGGCCACCTGGGAGAACAGCAATATTCTATGTTGTTTTGGGTGTCTCAGAGACACCACTGACAAACACTCCAGGGGAAGTTCTCCTTGCCTGGCACAATGCTTTATTTTTAAACCTATGGCTTCTGGGAAAAGCAATATCCCCTGTGTAAGGTAATTCTAATTAAATACTTTTATATTTAAAAATACATGTATTTAACAAGTTTCCATAGTACTTTTTCAAATATCCTTAGTATTAGTTGTCCCTTATTTTCACCCTTTCCATTCTTTACCCCTTGATTTCACCTCCCTTCCCATTATAAACCTTCATTCTAACCCATATTCTACTATCCTCTCTCATTTAAGAATCCCTACCATCACCACCAATGGCTCTTTTTTAGTTCCCTGGCTTCTGCAGTGATGCCAAGTTAAACACATTATATAAAGACTCAATGCTAGGATTGACACACAAATGAGAACATGCAAGTTTTGTCTTTCCAAGTCTTCATTGTGTCACTCAGTATAATGTTTGACATTTCTATCCATTTACTTGTAAAGTTCATATTTGTCTTGAAAATATAGTATCCATAATGATACACTGAAGAAGAACAGGAAAATGGTAAGGCATCATTTCAACATTTAATGAGCTGGTAGAAAGGGATATTTGTTGGCTGAGATGATGGCTGAGTGGGTAAAAGTGCTTGTCATGCAAGTGTGAGGAGCTGAGTTCAAATCCCCAGAGCCCATGTGAAAGCCAGAAATGAAGTCCCAGTATCTGTAATTTCAGTGCTCCTGTGGGGTAATGTGANGCAGAGACAAGTGAATTTCCAGAAGCCCTTGGGCATTTCTAAGAAGAAATAAAACAATAAAGAGACCCTGCCTCAAACAAACCAGAGGATAAGGACTGACACTTGAGTTTGTCTTCTGATCTCCATGGGTGTGCCATGGTATGTGTGTATTCATATTCACGTAGTCACCCTGCCTCCAACACACACATACACTCACTCTCACTCCTACACACATACAAGCACATAAAAGGATGTTTAGTTTTTAAATTTATTTCTCTTACCAATTGTGGTGCAGGAAGTTGTTGGAAGTAAACTTATGAATTCAGATTTTGTAAACACACAGACCTAGGTCATAGACTTCCCTGTATTCTTGGCTCTTTGGCTGGGTGCACCATTCTTAACCTTCCCAGAGCATCACCTATTTTATCTATCAAATGAAGAAAATGAGAGGGCTTGCTGCAACAATACCCATGCAGTATATGAGGTGGCATTTATAGTCTCTAATAAACTCGCTCACTTGGCAGTGTTGTCTCTGTTTCCTGGACTATTCTAAATGCTTGAAATAGTCAAGAAAAGACATAAATCTGCCTGCTTTCGAAGCAAGTCTATTCCCTGAGATGCTGCTTGTGGTTTTGGTTGAAGTGAGAAGGCTGTTACAAGCTGGGGTGCACTTCTCAAACAGTGCTCTTCCCACAATCCAGCTCACAGCTTTCAATGGGGCATTTGCCTTCTGACCTTCTGAATGGCTCCCAGGCATTCTGTCAGTGTCATAGGAAAGTTTGCTGAAATAGAAGACGTGTTTGACATATGAAGCTTAGAGTGGCAGAAAGATGAAGCTCATCCATATCCTGCTGAGCAAAAATGTTCTAGGAGGAAAAAAAAAAGTAGGAAGATTTGGGATCTACTTTGCTTGGATTGTGAAAAAATATGATGTAGTAAAAATTAAGTAATTACATTTAATGAAATCTTTTACCCAGTGTGGTAGAGAGAGCACATTGTTAATCCCAGCACTTGGGATGCAGAGGCTGGCAGAGCTTCATGATTTTGAGGCCAGCCTGGACTACATAGTGAGTTCCAGGCCAGGTAGGGCTGCATAGCAAGACCTTGTCTCAAAAAAGAAATATTTCCATTTGTTTCTCTTGCAACTTAAAGTAAAAGCTTTTATTACTGCACTTAGTGTTTTCTGTCTCCTTCTCTGGCTCTAGTTAGAGATGACAAAGTGCACGGTAAAGTGTGAAGTGGTCTTAATATATACTAGTAAAACATATTAAAGTGTCTTCCTCTCAGAAGACTTCATTAAGCAAAATTGATTTTTGTAATAAAACGTTTATTTATTAAAAATGAGATAGATGTTTTCACCCTTAAGAAAAATCCATTAACATATACTCCAAAGCAACAAGCACTTGCATATGCTAATTTGAAGGGCTAATCACTTGAGTTAGAACCTGAAGTCCTAAGGGTTCCAAGCATGTCATTATGTGTTAGCATGACAGATCTGCATTGCCAGCTACCATCAAGCCCGTTGTAAACAGCCACATGTGCAACATACAGCTGACTTATTTGGGCCCCATTTTTCTTTGTTGCAAAGATACATTAATAAAGATAAGTTTTACTAGCTCAATGGTAATTGAAATTCTTTGAACTTGCAAAGAGAATTCTTCTACTATCATCTGGTTAGAAGAATTCACTGTGACACAAATGGTTATTCTTACTGATTTGCTGTAAAGTTCCTGCAAAGATCTCTGAATGATATTAAATATCTCGTTGTACTGGCAATTTGCCTCATTAAGACTCAGTTTTGGGATAATTTTTAATTTTCTTAATTTTCTTAAATTTTCTTAATTCCCAGTCAACATGTTAAAATCTGGTTATGATAACCTAAAATGAAGTGTTTGTTTTGTTTTGTTTTAAGTACACACACACTTCCAGCTTTATGATGTAAATGGATGTGGTGTGATTATGCCTGGCTGTCTGCATGCAAGTTTATTGGCGAAGTTCAGTGGCAGCTCTCCTATCTTCCACTATCTCACCAATTGTCATAGTCCCAACAACCTCTGTGGAAAGCACAGAAGGGATGTGGTCTGATGGAAGCTGAAGCAGAGCAAGGACCTAAACATGTTTAGGACCTGGGTCCCTTCCAGAGACCCTACAGCCCCTAACATTCCACATACTCAATTATATGTTTTTGAAAAGTTTGCAAAAGTAAGAATTTTCCATTTGTTTAGATAAAGTAGTCTCCCAAAGTCTTCTTAGGCTTTACAAAATCTGGTTCTGCGACTGCAATTAAACCACGTGACAGAAGGTCTACACGTGTTTGGCCATGGAACGTCTTCATAAGAGTCTCTCATAGAGACTCTTTTCAACTTTCATGAGGCAGCACAGATTCGGACTCTGCATATGTTGATGATTCTGGATCCCTGAAATTACAGCCAATCCTTTAGCCTTGTGTTCTCCTTCCCCTCCTTTGTTTATCGCTAATTCTGCATAGGCAGTAAATAATGACTTCTCTCTAACAGTACAATACATGTTTCTCTAACCAGCCTTTATCTGGTAATTTAAAATTTCTTCATTATAAAAGGCCAAGTGTTTTTATCATTTTATTCCATCACCTTACTATTATTGCTGATGTGAAGTATTTCTCAGCAAGAAGCTATGGATTCACACAATATATTCATGTAATATACTTATAAAACTTGGTGGCATTGCTATAATTAACCAAATTAATTGCTGAGCTGTTTCTCTATGAGTTACTATTGTCTTATTATCAGTGGAAGGGGCAAGTAGTGGGCAGGAGTGGTTGGAACTGTTTCCTAATATGGTTCACTATAAAATGAATATTTAAAATGTCTTCAGATCCTAATGAGCAAATACGTTTGTACCTATATGCTTTTTCAGTGACATTGACATCCTAAAAGGGTCTGGGAAAATGATTTCCCTCTTCATGAAGGAGAATCCATGTGCATTATGGAGGAGCTACAGGAGAACACTGACATTCACAGACTCTAGAACAGAATCGCTGTTTAGGGCATCCAGGTTTCTTGACTCTAGATCTTTTCTTCTTTTTTTCTGCTTCCTGCTGTCCTCTGATCCTGTATTGTAATTGTGTTAATGTTATATCTGACAGAAGATACAGGGAAAGATAGACATTGGTTGCTTTCTTTTATGTTTTTGTTTGTTTGTTTTTCATTTCTGTTAAAAAGATGGAGGCTTGAGGCCAGTCTGGTCTACACAGTGAGTTCCAGGACAGCCAGTGCTACACGGAGAAACCTTGTCTGGAAAAACCAAATAAATAAATAAATAAATAAATAAATAAATAAATAAATAAATAAAATAAAATAAAAAAAAATAAAAGGAAAAAAATGGAGGCATGTGTAAAGTGTTTTAACTAAAATAAAAGAGCCCCCCTAAATTGCTTCAGGGGATACTTTAACCTCATCTTTAATTTTTCCTTCTGTGAGGGAAGAAACAGAGCCTTGAAATACGATAAGAAATATTGTGATGTTGAGGGGTGAAAGAGATGGATGGTTATGAAGAAGGAACTACATTCCTAAGTTACCATTTAAAAAATAATAAATGTCTACATAAGCACTGATTAAAAGCATATTTGGAAGATATGCTTGATTATGATGTACAGATGTTTCAGTGGTCAAAACCACTTACTCCTCTTGTAATTGGTTCCAGCACCAACATGGCATCCTATGACTGTAACTCTGGTTTCAGAGAATCTGATGCTGTCTTCTGGCCTTCATGAACTCCTGAACTCATGTGGGGGACATAAGCTCACACAAGGACACACACACATAAAATATACCTTTACAAAATAAATTTGATTATATTCTGTTTCAACAACTTCTTTTTTATTATTATAGCAAGTTGACTAAATAAGAAATAGAAAGACAATAGATTCTACACACATGTAGAATCTAGAAAGGTCTACCTCATAGCACTATAGAGTAGACTGGTAGTTACCAGTGCCTGGGATGAGAGAGAGTTAGGAAGATATTGGCTAAAGTATACACAATTTTAATTAGGAAAAATCATTTTAAGAGATCTATTATAAGTATAGCTAATAGTATGTCTCATTCTTTTTTATTTTGTACCTTTTCTTGAAAAGTCTATAAAAATATACCATTCTTTCCACAAAAATGCTAACTCTGCATGGTAATGTATTTAATAGTCAGATTTTACCATGCTACAATTTATATAGACTTTGAAACATTATGCTCTAGTACCTAAATACATACATTTAAATTTTAAATAAAAATTTTAAATAAAAATTAGATGCTTCAGAAAGCCACAGAAATGGAAAAGATCAGTGCTGGGCATTTTAAAGTTGGAGACTTTGCTGTGATACTGTTTTGTGACCCTCTGCCTTTCTCATTGGAACCTCTGGTTAATGGAGACTGCTCATATCCCTCACTATAAGTTTGAAAAATCTATGAAACTGGAACTCTGGTGTTGCAAAAATGTTCTGATAATCTTTATGGCTTTATTGGATAATATTTTCATGCAAATGGGCAGTGCAGTGTGAGTTTTGTGTGTTCTTTTCAATGTTGTCAATTGCTATACTTGCTGAGCTCATTGAAAGGTTCTTATATAATATTTATTAGAGACCCAGGGGCATGCTATTATGTTCCTCAATAGCCAAATATTTTACTGTTCTAGCAGAGTTTTGTTTTGTTTTGTTGTTTTGGTACTGTATACTTGGAAATTTACTTTTCTTTCTGTGTCTGTCTTAAACAGCAATGGTGCAAGTCTTGCAGGTCTTACTGTTGAGGAGATGATGTTAAATTCTTATTTTAGGCAGAAGCATCTGGAAATTAAGACTGTGGAGAGTGGCAATGAGAAGATCCTCACAGTTTGACTCAGTTGGACAATTCTTCATCATACTGACAATTTAATTGGGTGTGAAAAGAAATGGCAATTTAAAATCAAGGCCTTTAAGTAGGACAACCTTTTTATTTCAAAGTTAGGTTTTCTTTGAGGTTGTTTTGTTTTTTAGAAAAAAACAGAAGGTATTTCTTTGGTTCTCCAGTCAGTTATTTTCTATTTAATTTGTTCTGGGTCAGAATTGCCCTTTGTGGATCAAAATATGTGCCTTTTAGTTGAAACTTTTGCAAGAATCTGAAAATAAAGATAATAAATAGAATTTATGGTTTTAGGTATACACAGAGATATAAGTGCAGAAATGTCTGTTCTTATGAAAGACTAGCCACTCAGCAATTAATTATTTCAATGATCCAAAGAACCTACTGTTTCAATTTAAGCCATTTGTGAAAGTAGAATAAAAAACCAAAGTAGTTTTGTTTTTTTCTTAATTAGAAATCAATATATCTTACCTTGGAGAGAAGAGGTTGTATCTGGATAATCCATCCAATGTCCTCTTTATCTATAGCCAGGCATGGCTATAGTGCAGGCACTAAAATATTGGTTAGAACCACCCATTTCTACAAATGTTATAGTTTGAAATGGCCTAAGTGATATGTTTGTACTCTCTTGTAGCCTGATTATTAGGAACTAGAAACACGTGGCCTCTTAGGTTGAATTCTGTGCACACACTCGATTAGTAGCCATCAGATAGTTCTCTAAGATGATACAGAAGATCTTTCTCCAGAGCAGCATAATACTCCTCTACTGATTCTGCATCATCACGTGGTCATAAGATGGGTGCTCCCCAGAACTGCTCTTAGCATTGGCACCTGGCAGGCATTTTCACTCTTTTCTTTGAATTCTTTCACAGAATGTCCTAAGTAATTTACCATTTATAGCCATCAATTGTACATTCCATGATACACCTACAGTTTATGAACTAACTGGTAGTTTATTTGTTTATACCAGATGGAAATATATATCTGCCCTTTATACATAGAGACCAGGTAAAAATAAACACATGTAGGCAAGTAGTTTGGGTGAAAGTTATGTAAAATTGAATAAGGATGGATCATGTGAATGTTTGAAGTGGCAGTTATTTGCAATGATTATCTCCAATTAGACCAGTACAAACAGAACCACTAATGAGGAACTGTCTGCGTTCTCCATGAAGTCCTGAATGGGCTTCACATGCACAAGAGAAGCTTGTCTCATCAACACAGAGGACAGTTGTTCTCAGAAGACTGTATCACAGGTGAATTGCTAGGATTTTTATCCAGAGTAACTCAAAGGTCAAATGTTGAAGAAAAGCATTTGCTAGGTCCCCATAATAACATTGGTGATCTTTTTCTCATGTTAAGGTGGCTTTGTACATAACATATGCTATAAAATAGCCTTATATCTGAATATCTTCCAACTTTGGTGGAAGTGAATAGGGCTTTGGATTTGATAGGAAAAAGCTTTCTTCATAAGAAAGCAATTTTAAAAATTATTTTTCATCATTACAGATTTGTTTAACCATAGCCCACAGTAGTCCTACATAGCTCCCATCTGTGGTCATTCTGTATTGAGTAACAAATAATATGAGAGCAGGAATTTAGAGGGATGAGGGTGNGGCATGGGGCAAGTAGGAGGAAGGAAAGAGGAGTGGGAGGAAACGGTGTATTTATATTTTAATTAAAAATTGTGAAATAAAACCAAAAAGAACGTAAAGTCTCTTGACATCAGTACTGGTGTCAGCATGATGGTTTCTGTAGTCTGTCTTAAAAGTTAGTTGACTCCTTGTGTATTGATAGATTTGTATTTGTGATCAGTACCTAAGAGAACCTTTGATTCTTCTGTAATTAGAAAGTTAGGACTTGATATTGGATATGAATTTTAATGTCAGTACTAGACAGACAAGTTATTTGTAAACCTTGAAATCTGTTTGAGTGACTCATCCTAATTAAATATAAATGTATCTTTGCTAACTTTTTTTAAAATTTGGGAAAAGGGTTTGAAAAATGGACATGAATTATTTTGAGTCATAATAGCTCCATAGAGGCTTGATGAAGACCATGGATGGACACAGCTTAGCAAACATTAATCCTTTCTCATTTAATGTGTTGAATGATCTGGAGAGGTCTCCTTTAGAAATGAAAGTATTGGAATTAATGCGTCCCAGTGAAAACAAATCTTTACTAAGGCAAACGTTTTTCTCTTAATTCTATTTTTTAATGCTCAGTGGGTGATTTTTTTATTTTTAAATTTTAGGTTAGACTAAAACTGTAACACAGAAAAAGGAAAGGTAAAGCCTCCAATAGTGTAGGGATGTTATGCTGGATATTTGCATATAGAAAATTTGGGTAGAAGGGTCTTGATCTTAATA
>LZPO01098653.1:0-19465 GCA_001675575.1 Neotoma lepida | reverse complement strand
TGGATCTCTGCCTCCTGAGTGCCAGGATTAAAGGTGTGTGCCACCACTGTCTGGCCTCTATGTTTAATCTAGTGGCTTGTTCTGTTCTCTGATATTCAGCCAAAGTTTATTAGGGTACACAATATATAGGGTACACAATAAGCCTGCTACACAGGCTTCTGAAGGAGAAAAGGGTATTAGTGGTTTTATCCAGCTATCAACCTTATATATTATGATACTAAGCTGCCTGACATGATGAGCCTACTTCTGCAATAGTGGTGGGACTGTTATGAGAGTATCCAACTCCTCTATGATCAGATTTGATGTCCACTCCACAGCAAGAGGACCCATACCTGGTACTCTTAACCCACTCAAGATCCCATGATGGGATAAGTAACAGACTCTTTGAGGAATCTTCATTCTATTGTTCAGATAGATTGAAATAGCATGGAACTGCCTTTTAAATATGTATTTAAAGCCAGGTAAGATTACCAGTCTCAGCTTTAAGCAGAGGATCTTTTTTTTTCAGTAGTGAAGGCAGAGACTTATGGTTGTTCACAAGTCCAAGAATAGGTGCCAGCAGAGGGTTCAGCCCTAAACAAATCATTTTATGCAGTATCCTCCAAAGCTCAAGGAATATTGTGAAAGAGGAAGCAGAAAGATTGCAAGAGCTGGGAGATACAATGAGGGCTGGAAAACATCATTTTCTGAACAATACACAGCCATTGCAACAATGAACTCTCAACAATCAGATAACTTCATTGGACGTGCCCAAGAATGGGCCCATCAACAGTTAGGTAAGGATGGGAGAAGGGCTTGTGAATCTCTATCCTTCATTGCTAATCTACTTCCTGTGGGGGTTGTCATTTCCTTCAGTTCTGTACCCACTGGTGACCTTACCAGGCTCCACTGGGTAGCTCCAACTCAACAATAAAACAGATGGCTCTGATTAAGTGGATTCACACACAAAACCAGAAATCATGAATGTGGAAAACAGACTAGCATGGAGGAGAGAAAGTCCAAAGGGGTGGGAGTCCAAACGAGGGTGTGGAAAAAGAGAAACCAGTATTTTTTATATATATGATTTTAATTTTATATAATTTTATACATGTGTATGTGTGTGTATGTGTATATGTACATGTATATATGTATATGTATGTATGTATATGTGTATTTATGTTTATGGGTATATGTGTACATATTAAATATATATGTATATATTATATGTGTGTGTAATATTGACAAAGAACTGAGATTTTAAAAAAGGAAGAATCAAATTAAGAAAGTAAGCATCCTGAAAGTGGTATCAAAACACCAAAATACAAAATATTTCCTTACTTAACAACTTGTTCCTTCCTTTTCCTTCCCTCCTTCATTCACTCTCTCCTTTCCATATTCATTTTCTTATTTTTTCTTGTATTTTGGACTCAGAACATTTAACCAGAAAACAACATCCACACTCATTGTCTCCCAGGTTCAAGTTGCTTATGCACAGATAACAGAAATCTTACTTAAGGTTATGGGAATGATTCCCTTAACTAACTCCAAACAATTCCACTGTGGCATCACTGTGTTTTTCAAAGGCTCCAGAAGTTATCTGTCAAAGTGAGTGACAGCCTCAGGAATTTGGAATTCTTTAGCTGTCTAGATTAATGGGTTTTTCTCTCTTTGCCCTGTTTTCTAAACATTTGATTTTGGACAACAGAACTACGTTAAGTCCTTAGTCATTAAATAAATCACCAAAATAACAGTGCTCCTTAGGTTACTCTTAATCATTCATTGCCCAATAAGCTTGTAAATTAGTTACAATTTGTAAATTAGTTAAATTATAGTGTTGCTGCTATAGAATTTCTTATAACTTTTCTTATCACCTGATATTTAGCTTTTGTTTATATTTGTTGATTCATTTTATGAATGATTTTTAAATTTTTGACAGTGATGGAAAAAGTTGGCAGTAAGTTGAATTGTCCGTTTCACACCGAAACTCCTCCTTCTCACAAAGCTAATAGAGTGCATTGCACAATTTATTACTTTGTACATAAAACAAATCTATTTTCAAGTCCCCTAATAATCATTACTGGGCCCTGAGGATCCATTCTTATTATGGGAAAAGCTATGAAATAATGCAAGTAAAGGGTTTAATTATTTCAGTTTTCTTAGAGTAGCCCCCAACGCACACACAGCTTTCTTACAGGTTAAAAATTACTGCCAAAAGTGTGATGAGATTTATTTTCTATGTTTACCTGCTGACCTGAGTCTTCAATCTCATTTTACAATTCCAAAAGAAGAACTTACACCAATATTCCTCAAATTGCTCTGCAAATAAAAACTGAAGGAACATTTCCAAATTCCTTTTATGAATATAGTATTACTTTGATACCAAATCAAATATACAAGAAGAAAATTATAGAGCAATATCTTTGATGAACATGAACTCAAAATTCTCAATAGAATACTTGCAACAGAATTCAAGAAGACACCAAAAATGTTATTTACCATGATCAAGCTGGCTTCATCCCAGAAATGCAGAGATGATTCAACATACAAAAATCAATAAGTGTAACTTATCTCATAAACAGACTCAAGAAGAGAAATTTCATGAGTATATTGTTGTGAAACTCCCAGAGAATCTAGGAATATGGAGGGCATGTCCCAACATAATAATACAATATACTGCAAGCCCATAGCCAACATCTTACTAAATTGAGAAAAATTCAAAGCAATCCCATTAAGATCAATAATAAGGTAAGAATGTCCACTCTCCCCTCTCCTGTTCAATATAGTGCCTAAAGTTTTATGTAGAGCAGTAAGACAGATGAAGGGGCTAAAGAGGACTTTAAAAAGGAAAATAAGAAGTCAAAAAAGTATCTTAATCTGAAGATGAATGTTTCTATAAATAGAAGACCCTAAAGATTACACCAGAAAATGTCTACAGTTGATTAAATGCATTCATCAAAGTCATAGGCTACAAAATTAACACACAAAAATCAGTAGCCTTCCTATATACATACTGAGAAATAAATCAGGGTAATGGTACCATTCACAGTATCTTCAAAAAATAAAATATATTGGAATAAATCTAACTGAGGAGGTAAAAGACTAATATAATGGAAACTTAAAAAAACACTGAAAAAATAAATTGAAAAACACACCATAAAATGGAAATACTCCCATGCTCATAGACTGGTGGAATTAATATTCTGAAAATGGCCATCCTAGTAAAAGTAATCTACAGATTTAATGCAATCCACATCAAAACTCCAACTCAATTATTCACAAAAACTGAAATGATAATCTTCAAATTCAATGAAATACAAAAAATTAGAATAGCCAAAACAACACTGATCAATAAAAATCTGATGGAGGTAATGCCATTTCAGAGTTGAGTTATCCTGTAGAGCTATAGTAATAAAATAGCATGATAGCATAAAAGCCAGCATCACGCCCAATGGGGTAGAATATAAGCTCCTACAGCCACCTATTTTTAACAAGGAGGCCAAAAACACACATTGGCTAAAGTACAGCATCTTCAATAAAAGATGCTAGTCAAACTGGATAAGCATGTGAAGCAGAATGAAAATGGATCTGAATCTCTCATCTTGAACAAAGCTCTACTCCAAATGGATTACACACTTCAACATAAGACCTGGTAGTTGAATGTGATAAAAAAAATTAGAGAATACATTTAAACTCTTTGGCATAGGAAATAACTTTCTGAACAGTGCTCTGATAGCACAGGCATTAAGACCAACAACAGAGAAATGAAACAAAACACTTCTGTACAGCATAGGACAGCACAATTCAGATAAAGNGGCATTCTAAAGAATGTGATAAAGATTGACTAGCTATGCATTTGACAGAAGATCAATATCTAGAATATACACATAACTTAAATTTTTTAAAAAATCATGAAGAAAACAACCCCATTAGAAATGGGGCTTGGAATTAAATAGAGATTTCTCAAAAGATGAAATACAAATGGCTGAGAAATGCTTAGAAAAATGTTAAACATCTTTAGCCATTGAGGAAATGCAAACTAATATTCCTCTGGGAATTCATCTTACATCTGTCAGAATGGCTGAATATTTTTTAAATGATAACATATATTGCTGGAATGGATATGGGGAAAAGGGAAGAATTATTGATCTCTATTAGGAGTATAACCACTATGGGAATCAGTATGGAGGTTTCTCAAAAATCTAGATAGAGATCTTCCATATGATCTAGCTTTACCGCTATTGGGCATATACCCAAAGGATTCTATAACCTATGATAGATACCTGCTTACTCATGTTCATCTTCTTGCTGTTCTATTCACAATATTCAGGAAAGAGGAGCTGCCTAGATGTCCATCAAATNATACATGGATAATGAAAATGTGATATATTTACACAACTGAATATTATTCAACTATTAAAAAACATTATTTTAAAATTCACAAGTAAATGGATAGAGCTAGAAAAATAAATCATTCCAAGTGAAGCAACCCAGACCCAAAAAGACAAATGCCATGTGTTTTCTATCATTTGTGGATGTTAGTTTCAAACCTTCTGATACNTATTTTGTTTGGATTATCCATAGAGATTACAAAATTAGTAAGAGANCCTGCCTGGCAGTGGTAAAAGGGNCTTCCAAGGGAGGGGAGATATGGCATAAAGAGTTAAATGGGAATAACAGAACAGGAAGGATTAAATTGAGTGGAAAGGCAGGGCAAACAAAGAAGGGAGTCTGAGGAGGGTAAAAATAGCACTCAAGCTTCTTTTGAAAAAGTCATATGGAAATCTACAACTGTAGAATTATCCATATCTATATCTGTATCCATATATATATCCATATATATAGAAAGAGTATATTATTAAAATTGAGTTACCTTATATTGATGCAATAATGCTGCTACTAAACATCACAGTGCTAGAGATAGGTTACCTCACTTTGTTAGCCGTGGAGGTCTAATAGACATCCAAACATTACAGGCTATATTGTTAATGATTTTGGTTATCCCCACAGACCTGACAGTAAGATCCTATTGCTGATGACACACATACTGGAGGCATAGGACATAGATAAATCAAGCTAGTGCTTACTTGGAAGCATCATTCCTTCCTGGATAGCTTTCACAGTGCTAGAACACACTTTGCCCACTGTGGAGAAAAGTAATTATTCATCTTATTCAGCTGTAAACCTTACGAGCTACACAGTAAGGACTAGCCTGACAAGACATGTCCATTAGTGCAGTAGTGGCAAAACATCCCGGGATTAACAAACAACTTTTTGATTAGATTAGAGGCCCACTCCACAAGATGAAACCCAAACCTGGCACTATCGTTGAACCAAGAACTTATGGTTATATATGTCGTAGATCCTAGCAAAGAATCTGCTANTATTCTGATAACTGGACATAGTATTAAATGGATTCCAAATAAACTGTTTTTAAACTCAATAAAGTTTAATGTATTTCTCAACCCCANTCAGTGAAGTTTATGTCTACAGTGCATATTGATTANCATGGAGACTCAGAATTGGTAAATGTGAGAGAAAAGGGGATTGAAGAATTCTCAGTCCTANATGGAATCTCTCTATCATATCCCCTCCTCCCAAAGATCAGGTGTCATGGCTGAGGAGGTCACATGACTGTGAGAGCTAAAAGTGGTGGGTGACTGGAAAGACAGTGTTTTCTGCACAAAGCAGGGAAGTTCCACGTAGGAACTCATAATGATTGTAACAGCATGCACAAGACCTGTTCAAGATCAAGCTAGACAAAATCAGTATGAAGAGGGAGATAGGCACAAATTATCACTCCTACTTGAGGAGCTTTTAGCAGTTGATAGCTGCTGGGAAAAGGAACTGGAGAGGGAGAGACCATTTTCTTTAAGAGTGTAGCCCTTGGTAAAGTCAACTACACTCTTAATTGGTAAAGCCACCCATCCATGGATGAATGGGCAGCACAAATTATACTTGACTGGATTTTTTTTAAACAAATATGATACAAAGTTGGGTGGCTAGGGAAGGAGTGGTAGATCTGGGAGGAGATGAGGGAGAGGGTGATGATCAAACTACATAGTAAGAAATTCTCAAAAGCTAAGAGAGAGAGAGAGAGAGAGAGAGATTGATTAGTGGCTTGCTACCCAGTACTGGAGAACAGAAGACAAGCAGATTCTGGGGTTTTGCTCCCTGTCGGTTGGTCTCTCCCAATTGGTCCATCCCAGGTTAGTGAGAAACTGTTTCAAAAGCCAAGCTACACAGCATCACAAGAAACAACATTGGAATTTGTCCTCTCAAGTTCACACAGACATAAACACACAAGCAAGCACCTACCCAACATGCTCATACACAACACAAAATGAAGCTGAATGTCTTCAAAGATAAACTGCCTACAATGGGCCAGCAAGGGAGTCTGCACCTTGGCAGCAAAATAGCAGCATATCTTTGACTCAGAGAACCAAGGCAAAAACAAAACAATAAAAGCAAAAGCACAAAGTAATAAGAGAAGCAGTTGGGAACAAGCCTGGACCCAGCCAAAGAGGAGATTGAAGGAGAGAAAAAAAGTATGTTGGTGAAACTCAGCAGTTCTTCACCCCATCCAAAGACATGGCATATGAAGGAGCACTTCCAGTTCTTAAAAAAANCTCTTGTGGGAATNTTGCATCTGTAGACAGAGCTCTTACTAGCAATGAGCACTTGCAACAATGATTGAAGATTCCATTTCTGCCCACTCAGATTATGCTTCTTTTAGACCATTTAGGGTAGGTCATCTTGTTGAAAACTCAATTTATTGCTGTCCCATTCCATTAGTTTTTCAAGGAAAGAATTATCTTCCAGTGGCCTAAAAGTGAGCTAGTTTGTACTCAGGAACAGAAATGGAAAATTGTCCTAAGCTCTAGGAACAGGGTGTCTGGAAGTGAACAAGGAAGTACAGAAAAAGCTGTCTTTCTGGTTGTAGCTAAAAGTCCCTGGATTTATAGACACACTAAGTTCACCACCTGTTTGAAGATCTGGGACACCAATGTAAACTCAACCAACATGACTTGAAACCCAATCTAAACATGTTTTCACTCAAGTAGGATATGGCCCTTCTGGATCATACCANTGTGCAATTGCTAATCTATTTTATTCATGTCATTCATTTACACAAAATCTAGAGGATTAAAAGGAAGTGAAATACCCTCTGACTAACCTCCTTCTCTCCCAAGGGACCTCCCTACTATAGCCTCCCATTACCCACATGCAATTTCCTGATGCCTTGAGTAGAAGAAGCAGGTCATGTGTCTTATTTCCACCCAGTCTCAGGAAACGCATTAACAGTCACTTGACTCACCCCAAATCCCGTTGGAAATCCCCAGGTATGCCTTTTGCAAAACTAAAAATAAAAAGAGGAAATCAAGATGGTTTTATTTTATTATAAATAACAAGTCACTATTTTGCTTTGTAGTCACAGGTGATGGCAAACTCTACCTCTGACTGCACATATGGCTAAACTCCCACCCCCAACCCTGTCTATGAGAAGAGTTAATCATTTCTACTTTCTTCCAAGTGTCTCCTATCAAGCGTCTCTAACATTCCATGGTCTTACTATCCTGGTATCCGGTTTTCACTCAGGAACAACAGTCATGTAAACAAATTATAGTCTTCTCCCCGGGATGCCCTTATCCANGTTCTTTTCCTGTATGGCTTGTAGGTTTTAAAATTTTTAATATACACCAGTAGAGTGACNAGACCTCAGTGAGCATTAATTGTCTTTTCTCTGTAAAGTATATAGACCCCTCATTTTGTAATACTGGGGATTGAAGCTAGGACTTGGTGTACACTAGACAAGCTCTCCACTACTGAGATATACCTGGGTTTGGTTTGCTTTATTAATTTTGAGACAATGCATCATCAAGTTTCCCAGGTGATCTTGAACTTGTGTTTTTCCTGTCACACAAGTACCTGAGAATCACAGGCTTGGATTACCAGGACCAGCTTCCCTGTGTTTTCAAGGTAATAGAATTTTGAGAATATTGTGTAAAATAATCTCAGTCATCATCTTACCAGGAAGCCTGGAGAAGCAAGTTTGTCTTCTGTCTGGCCAATNAGCATCTTCCACACAAACCACTTTTACTACCTCAAGAAAAGGTGACTGAGATCAGTCCCACTAAAGTGAGTCTCATTAGTTTCATTGAGAATTCTTGAAGTAAGCACTCTACTGGAATTGATTAAAGCATGAGATAGTACACACAGAAGTGCTAGAATCCATCTGACACGATAGAAGAACAGTTTCTGAGAGAATGGAGCCAACAGGGAAGAAAACAGAGGTGACAGTGGGAGACTTAATCCTNCTGACTTTGCTTCAGACTTCAGCTCCAGCCATGCCTAGAGCCAAATTTGCTCAGATCTGTTTAAGTTCTAAGCTGGTACATCCTCTTCCTTGATTTGATGTTTTGAATTAAATAATTTCAGCCACTCAAGATATTCTGTCACTTGCCACCAACTTCATTCTGTTTTAAAATCTTCCATTCTGTGCCAAGACATCACTCCATCCAGTCTTTATCAGTAATGTTCTCACTTTGTCACTTAAAAGTTTGCCTGGAAACCAGGTGATAGTAAATGAGAATGGCTTACACCCTAAGGGATCCATTGCTATTTGAACTTTAGCTTCCAACAAATACAGAGAGTTGGCTCACAATCAAAGGACAATGAAAATCATTTCCAATGTGAATAATAATCTCTGGGACAACTCCATTCCTCTTCACTCTGGAGACAGATGAGAGTCTCTTCTCATTTGCTCTGATAGGTTAGCCAAAANATAACAGAAAAAGACTATGTGGTTGAGACTGCTACAGAAAATAATTCCAATCAATGAATAGAACAATAAATTAATATTCTCTGGATCATTGTAAATCGCTCCTTGAGTGTTTATTAAGTGCTGGAGTTAAGTTTGATTATAATGTGCAAAGAATTTCCATGTGGTAAAAGTGAGTCTCTGGTAGCCAAGGAGCAATTGGAAGTCACACAGAGCTGTTCTTGGCTTTCCAATGGGTGTGGAAAGAATAGGCAGAACTAAAAACACAACTGCAACTCTGGCCCAGTTTCTAAATATTAGCATAGAGGGGTGTGTATCCAGAATAAAGGGGTGTCATCAAGTAACAAAAAATTATAATAATAAATAAATAAAACAAACAGGGAAAGAAAGAAGGACGGAAAAGAAGGTCCTTTCACTGTAGTCTTCTCCAGTGTCAAGGCTGGCTGAGGACCAACAACGATCCTCTAAGAATGCTTCAATTTCTTGGATTTGAGCCATTTATTCAGAGCAGATGTGAAACGTTTACTATGATTAGGAAATATTTTACATGTGAGAATGTGGATGCTACAGTACTCAACACAGCCAAGAAGATTTAATAAATGGGGAGATTTTACATCTTCAGGGAGGACCCACATATTTTTTGAACAGTGTTGGTTAAAATAAACACAGAATTCCCAAAGGAAGACCAAACTCTGATGATGTGCAGCCCTGATCATTTTATTACTGTGGAAAAATGTACTCAGAAAGCACAGCCCACGTCATCCTTTTGTTAATGTTCTCATTCTGCCGTTTAAATGGCATATGAGCTCTCCCCGCTTCACTATTTCACTTGTCTTCTGATGAGCCAAAAGGAGACTAACAGGATGTGCCTTTGTTAGCTGTAGAAGACAGAGAAATGACTTTAAGTCACATAAAAATTGAAAAACCTTTTATTTTACAAATGAAATCAAGTGCAAATTGATTATATTGTGTTTATTAGAACTAGCTAGAACATGTGGCAACCTACTTCTCTCTGCTTCTCCATGATAGCCAGCTGACTGACCCTCAATAACTGTTTCTCTAGCCACCATTTAATTGTGAAAAACAGAGAAATAAACTGGAACAAGCATTTCTGAGATGTTCACTACAGATACTAGCTTTGTTAAATGTTGGGGAATTACCCAAAGATGGGAATTGNTTGGGTAGTCAAGAAAACTAAAGGTCTTACTCAGGATGATTTTTTTCTAGTTGCATCCATTTTTCTGAAATTTTCATGATGTCATTTTTTTAACAGTTGAGTAGTTCTCCATCATGTAAATGTAGCACGTTTTCTTTATCCGTTTTTCAGTTGAGGGACATCTAGGCTGTTTCCAGTTTCTGACTATTATGAATAAAGCCACAATGAACATAGCTGAGCAAGTGTCCTTGTGGTAGGATGGATCAGAGTCAGAGAAAATGAAGGATATCAGGAGAACATGGCTCACTGAATCAACTGTGCAGAGCTCACATGGACTCACAGAGACTGAAGCAGCAAGCAAGGGGCCTGAATAGGTCTGCACCAGGTCCTCTGCATATATGTTATATGTTACAATTAGCTTGGTGTTTTTGTGAGACTCCTAACAATGGGAGTAGATGTGTCTCTGACTCTTTTGCCTGCTCTTGAAACTCTTCCTCCCATTGTGTTGCCTTGTCCAGCCTCAATATGCGGGCTTTTGCCTTGTCTTGTTGTATCTTGTTTTGTCCTGTTTGACTATCATTTCTTGGAGGCCNGGTCTTTTCTGAAGAGAGGAATTAATTTGGGGGAGAGAGGAAGTGGAAGGGGGGATGTTTGGGAAGAGTGGAAGAAGGGGAAACTGTGGTTGGGATGTATTGCATGAGAGAAGAATCTATTTTCAATAAAAAAATTTAAAAAGAAATAAATACAAATTGAATAAAATTTTAAAACAAGAAAACTAAGGGCATTTTAATATTTAGAAGAAATACTGGGTGTGAAAATAGAGATACTAAAACCTTTTTAACTAATTAGTTCAATAAATATTTCTTGCCTACTTTTGGTGTACATAGTAGTTGCTCTGAGTTGAGGATTCAAAACTAAGTAGGAGAGACAATAAATATTCCTTCGAAAATGAAAATCTTGTTTCCTTGTATGATAGGCCTATGATTAAATAAGAAATTAAGATGAAAAAATAAAATAATGTATTCTGAAGATTATGAAAAATACTAAAGGTTCCTCAGAGTATGAGGATAAGAGTCAAGTAAGTGCATCCTTGGGAAAGAAGTTATATCTAAACCAAGGCTTGGGGCTAAATAGATTTGATTCAAGGAAACAATAAAGAATGAAAAATCTAGAAAAAAATATAATTATACATAAAAGCACGAAGGCAGTAAAAAAATATACAGTAAGTTTGAAGATATTCACCTTGAAATCTAGTATAACTGAATGCAGGGGCAAAGAGTGAAATAGGATGAACATGGACTTCAGGGAGCAAATGTCCATGAGATACCATGATGATCAGTGATGTTCAACAGTGTATGATCATTCAGCTTCCTGCTAGAAGCAGCAGAGTGTAGTCACAGTTTTAAGCAGCTGAACAAAAGGGGTGTCTTTGTAGTTTTTTCAGGGTGGCAGTGGCAGAATAATATTTTATTAGATAGGATTAAAATTAGAAGAGATCACAGTAATTGGAAAATTCTTGCCTTCCTGAAGTAAAGAAAACAGGCAGAATGTGAAATTATCTGAGGCAGAGTTGAAAGGTTTATGGTCAATTAGCTGTGGACTATGAATAGAAGGAAGAGTCCTGGCTGACACTGTGTACACAATCTTGGGTCATCAGGTGGGTGATGGTACCATTAGTCACAAAAGGACTAAGGGACACAGGGAAGTAGGAGATAGGAGAAAGTGAGAAATGAAGTTACATTCTCTTTGAGGCATAATTACCTTTAATTACATTGACCATTTAAATTAAAGAGTTTGAACATATGGTTTAAAATATGGGCAGGATAGTATCCAAGCTTGTGGGAATAAAATATAAATATGAATCCAAAACCAACACTGAAGGAGCAAGTAGAAGAAATTATAAAGACTAGAAAGAAGGAATGCTCAGAGGTATTATTAATGATTTAAATTAATAATTTAATAATTAATAATTTAATAAAAATAATAATTTAACAATTATTATATCACCAATATAATATATAATATAATATATATTATAATAGAGCTTCTCAAATGAAATAGACAAAATTGCATGTTAATGAAAGTGACAATTTCCATGCATCGTTTTGGCCCTAGAAAGAAGCTGTTATCTAAATTTTGCCTCTGGGAGACAGACAACATTTCCTACCTCTTATGATTTTCCTGAAGTGTTTGTTTAAAATAATCATAGTGTCTTTTTGAAAGAAGAAAAGACATTAACATTTTTAAGTGTTGGCCCTATCAAATTAGCCTTAAAAGTAGAACTATATGCTGGTTGTGATGGTGTATACCTTTTTATAATTTTTCAATTTCTGTGTGTATGATTACAATACAATTACATTATTTCTCCCTTCTCTTATACCCCTCCTTGCTCTTTTTTAAATTCACACACACTTGTGTGTGTAATATATATATGAATAATATATATACGAATATTGTTGCTTGTATGTATGTTTCCAAGACTGATCATTTGGTATTACATAACCAATTGGTGTGCTTTCCCTGGAAAAGACTATTTCTCTCACTCTCAGAATTCCCTAGTTGCCAATAGTTCTTTGTGTAGGGTTGAGACCTCTTGGGCTTCCCCCTGCCCATATTAGCATATCTGTTGCTGTGGTACTTGTTCAGCTCATGCTTAGGCAGCCATATTGATGAAATGCTGTGTGTGTAGCTTCTGTCATTACTGGAGACAAGTTGCACAGCAAGCTCCCTGATCCTCTGACTCATAAACTTTCTGCCCTCTAGCTTCTACAGTGTTCCCTGGGCTTTAGATGTGGGAGTGTCTTAAGATGTATCCATTGGGACTAAGCTTTACAACTTGGCAATTTTTTTGGTTGTAGTTTTCTATATTGTCATTATCTGTTGCAAAGAGAAGTTTCCTTGACGAGAGTAAAGACTATACTTATCTGTGGGTATAAGGACAAATGCTTAGATTGTTGTTAAGGATTACGCTGTTTTAGTAAAGTGGTGGTTGTAGGTTCTTCTCGAAGATGAATGACTTCACTAGTTCAGAGTAGTAGGCTAAGTTTCCGATACTAAGCATGGTTTTTCTCTTATTGAGCAGGTTTTATGTCCAATTAGAGAGCTGTTGGCTATTGCCAAGGTATGTGTGCCACTACTGCACCCTTAGNGTTACTGTACCATTCTGGTTATTGCTGTGNTTCTTGGGTACTATAGTAGGATAAGACACTTGGTTGTCTACCTCCTTTGGAAGCTTGCATGGTACCTTCTGGGGGCTCTGGGCACTGTGTCTGAAGTGCAAGGAGTCTTCAGCAATAAGGACTTACTTACCATGTCTCAGAGGAAATTGAAAGCAATGGGCTATAGATTTGAGGAGTCTCTTGGGCAACCATGACCAACAACTCAAAAGAGCTTCCCAAGTCTTATATTGGGGTTTTTATTAGGTGGTTTTTGGCACATGGAGAAAGTNTTGTCATCTCAGATGAGAAGATTTTTTTAAAACTATATTTGTATATTTAGACACAGAATTATGTATATCTATATAGAATTATGTTTTATGGATTTTTAGATTAATATTTAATAATATGATTCCATGTGACTTTCAGCGTCCTTACTGCTATATTATCTTCCTCCAACAATGCCTTTTTAAAGGATTATTTTGTTTCTAATTCTTGATTGCAATGCCAGACATGGACACCACACTTTTATATTTATAATATGTATACATATCCTATTTATATCTTTATGGAACAAGTAGGAAAATATATAGACCACTTACAAACTCCCATAGCCCATTCTGCAGAGTCATAATTAAACATGCCTCTTGTTCATGGACACTCATCCTGCTCTGCCATAACCTCGGCTCCTCACCACTTAATTCTATGAGAAACCTGGAAGCTAAGTGAACAACTAAATAGCTAAGTAAAGGAAGGAAAGTTAATTGAAATAACCAATATATCCAGAAAACAAACAACACACAGCAGAAAACTGAAATGGCTTTCTCTGATGGCACTGAGCACATTTAGTTTTAAAAGAGCTACAACAGTGAGGTCCTGACTTTGGAATCCTTGGTGCCCTTAGTCCGTCTGAGTTTCTCACTAAGCTACAGTCTTCTGGAGTTGATTTCATCAGTGGCTGCTGAAGCATGACTCTGTTTTTATTATAAGCTTTTCTTCTTAAAACAACATTTTGATGAGCTAAGCATAAATTAATCAGAAACATATGGGTTAAATTGACTTCAAAATACATATGGGTTTAAAAAACAAGAAAAGTACTTGGGGAAAAACACACTTAGGGTTTTATAAGCCCAATATGTTTAAGAGGAAAAAAAAAACTGTAGCAAGCGAATTCTAAAATGTGACCTCTCTTTATCTCTCCCCTGGTCAGCAAAACTCATGCTATCTTCTCACAGAAAAAGGAAGTCAAGAAACAGACGAGCACAGTGAGCCTGCTGTCCTTCGTGGTGCATATTCTAAGGCCAGATGTTGTGGTTTCGGTCTGTCTCCGTGCTGACTTGGGAGGGTTTGGGGCTCTCCAAAGACATCTCTCTGCTTCTGGGATAGTGTTGCCAATCACCACATTTCCAGCCTCATCTTCTTTCAAGACAAAATTACCCATTTTCCTCTTCTTCCAGTGTAATTCTACTCTGATGCATGTTGCCTCACCTCAAAAAGCACCAGGTAAGTGTGGCAAATGCTTGGCCTCTCTTTGTTCCCCACCTATCAGCCTTCTGGGCACAAAACTTTGGGGGCATCTTTGACTCATTTGTCATCTTAATTCTTTCTATCCTGTCAGTCACCAATTCTTGACAAGCTACCTTTGAAATCCATACCCCTTCTCTNCTAGCTGTCATCAGCCTCGCCTAGCCCAGGTCACCTCATACCTGGATCACAGAGCAGGCTCCAAGATGACCTTACAAAGCCAAGCATTCATCCTAACCTGGAGGCCAAGCCCTCATACCATCAGCCTAATCTACTCTAACCTGTGATTTCATCACCTTGCTCTTCCTTTCCCATCTGTAGGTCAAATTCAAACACTTGCCTCCTATCCAGTTTCTTAACAACTTAACTATTCCATCCCTCTCCCCAGATGATTTGCCTTGCTGTCGAGTCTTGGCATCTCCCACAGNTAGAATTAGCACTGTACTCAACGGTCGCTCTTCCTCCAGTTCACACCCTCCCAAAGCATTACCTGACTACTGACTTCCTCAATTTTCTTTTGTATTACTACGTCATGGTATTTATAGAACACAATGTAGGAAACTCACATAATATCTTATTTAGGTGACTATCTGAAGAATGAAAATGACTCAGTTCAGGAAAAAAAAGACCAGAAAAAAAAAAGAATGGCTTCTAGAGAAACACTCTGATGCATGATATGTGAGAAGGATCCACTTAAAAAATATTGTAAAGAAATAACTCATGTTTATAAAAATATAAATGATGTGGTTGGGCAAGGCTAGTTCTCTCATTCTCATGATCCTGGGCCAGCTCTCTCTCTTGCCACAGGTAACAAGGTATGAGGAGGGGGCATCTTTTCCTCATCCATGCTTGGCAGATGGGGAAGGGACAGAGTCAGCTCTGTTGCTCTCAGGCCCTCAGAGCTNACTCACCTGTGTCCCCAACAACCAGGTCAGCTATTGTGTGCTGCCCAAATGGGAAGCAGAGGCTGCTTTCTCATGTGCTGCAGCTGGTGATGGTCAGGGATAGCTCTCTCACCCTTGTGACCCCAGGGCCAGCTCTCTTACCTGCTGCAGGTGGTAATGGGTGGGAGGAAGGGCATCTTTCCCTCACCCATGCCACCACATGGCAGATGAGGGAGACTGAGGTCAGCTCTCCTACTCTTATGCCCTTAGGGTCAGCTCACCTGTGACCTGGACCCCAGGGTCAGCTCTAGTATGCTTCCCAGGTGAGGTGTATTCCTATGGTGAGGTGTGGAAACATCTTTCCCATGTGCAGGGGGAGGGGAGCAAACTCTTCCCTGAGAGATAGGGCCAGTTTGCCTGCTGCAGTATCCAGAGAAAAGCAGAGCCAGTCATCCCAGGGCTAGTGAAGGGCAGGGCTCGCTCAATACAGCATGATTCCAATGACTGCAGTTGCTAACATGGGCCAAAGGCAAGCGGGCTCTGCACCCTGCCTGGGCAACATACTAGATTGACCCTATTGTCGGGGCACAGGTGAGCCAGCCCTGAGGATGTGAAAGCAGGAGAGCTGACCTTCCCTCCCCTGTATGTCCCCTACAGTAATCATGAGAAAGGACCCTGCACCTCACCTAGGCAAAACATATGACTGAGGAGGACCCAGATCTGAGTTCTCCAGAGCACAACTGGCCCATCTCCTTGCCATAGGCTGCATTGAGTGAGCTAGACGAGTTCTGGTGCACTTGTCCTGGTAGTGAGGATGAGGGGAAAGCTAGCAAGTCAACCAAGCCAACTACCGCCCAGGCCCAGAACCAGGGCTATGAGCTAGCCCAANGCAGCATCCACCCCATCTATGAACTATTGGAGCATGTTAAGGGGACAAACCTACAGATCCAAGACAACAGGATCTTTGTGACACGGGANAACAGGATGTCCAAGAGAAGCCCCAGTGAGTCCATTATCAGTGGTGTAGCAGAAACCAGAAGCCTGGAGCCAGACCAAATGACTGGTGGCAATGAACACTTCAAAGTAAAGATGAATGGACTAAAGAGTAAACTGTGNGTCTCAATGGGCCACACCACAGCTTCCATGACAAGATTCTTCTTTTTTTGTTTTTCTTTTTTGTTTTGTTTGGTTTTGGGTTTTTCTTTTAAATTTGGTTTTGATTTGGACTGGAGGTTGCAAGGGCAGAGGCAGATGCAAGGAAATGGGGAGATAAGTGGGATCAGCAATCATGATGTGAAATCCACAAAGAATCAATAAAAGTGAAAAAACAAAAAAAGAAAGAGGGAAAGAAAGAATGAAGGAAGGAAAGAAAGAAAGAAAGAAAGAGAGAGAGAGTGAGAGAGAGAAAGAAAGAAAGAAAGAAAGAAAGAAAGAGAGAGAAAGAAAATGTAAATGACCATGGTAGCTGACACTGGAGGAAACAAACAAGGCCAGATGATTTATTGTGTATTTGCAATCCTAGTGCCAGGGAACCTACCTCAAGAGCATGGAAAGTTTAAACCCAGGCTTAGCTAGATATCTTGTCTCAAAAACAAACAAGCAAAGAAAGAAACAACAACAAAAAGTCAGGCATGGTGGCACAAGCCTAGAAGCTCATCTACTTTAGCGGTTAAGGGAGTATGATAACAAGTGTGAGACCTACTTGGGCAATTAGGAAGATCCCACCCCCAAATACAAGTGTAAGGCTAAGTTTTCGCCAAGTGGCAGAGTTCTTGCTTGGCATAAGGCCTAATCTCTAGCACCGAAAGAAATNAAACAAAACAAACAAGCAAAAAGAAGAAAGCTTAAAAAGAAACAAATGATCTGGGTGTGAGATAGGGTTGAACAACAGGGAGAGCCTAGATCAGGGGAGATCTTGGAAGCCAGGATGAGGAGTTCATGTCATTGTGAATGCAAATTGCAATTATTTCCTGGAAACTCATAGATGACAAATAACATCACATCACCATATCTCCTAGAAGTTCAGTCAACTTTAAGCTAAATTTATACTAGTATGACCTGGTAAGGTGCCTAACATATAGTAAGTCTTGATTTCTTGCTGGGTAAACCACACATACCAATGAGCAGAAAGTGTAAGTTGAGGAGCCTTGAAAACAGCCAATATGAACTCAGAACAATAAATCTAAAATCAAATTATGTTTCAATATGTAATGTCATTACAGAGTTTACTAAGTCTTGCACAAAATAAAGCTAATCACATTTTCACTGCCAGGAGTAATAAGTATATTGTCCCACAAAGAGCTAACTTGTCTTGAAGTTCATGGTCTGCCAATTTATGAGATAGGTTACTATACTTTTGCTTAAACTGTTGAATATACTCCAGTGAGCTGAGAATTCTTTCAAACCCATTTTTTTCAGAGCCAGCAGGCATTTTAAACTCAAGATTGACTGCCATCATTTCTTTCTCCACCCAGACTCATGAGCCAACTCTTTCCATAGTAACCAAAAAGAAATGGAAAGATGTGAAATAGTCCATAAAAGTTAACACAATTAGATACATGGACATGAATAAAATTGGCAATAGAAGGATTAGCATAAATTTCAGTACCATGTCTTTTGGATGGCTTGCACTACTCTATCATNGCCTCGCCACTTGTGAATGATGTAGTCAGTGCTGGTCTGTGGCTTTGAATAAGCTTCATAGCACCCAAGCACCATCAGAGGTTCTATATTTACATTACATTTGCCAACTACCCATGTTCTCGCATTTTCTGTGCAAAAGAGCTCCATGTGGGCCAGATTTAATTTAATGCAGAAATACTGCATGTCACTTCCAATAAAAGAAGAGTAGAAATAGAGATTCACACACTAGCCTATCGTGGATGGCAGCACATTCTGTCATTTGGAATAGTTTGGNGNCATTGTTTTGTTTACAGGGGGGTCAAGTTCAAAGCAAGGTGAACCAGCCTGATTTAAATGGTGGCCTTAGAGATCTGTTTTTCAAATAGAAAACATCTGCCCCTGGAGTGTAAGCTCTTCATTTACAGCTGCAAGTGAATCTGAAAACAGCTTGACTTTGGGGAAGAAAGAGCAGTATGCAGTCTTTTCTTACACATGACTATTTTGAAGTGAATCCCATCGAAACTTCTGATGGCCAACGTAAAATGCATGCCAACAGGGACTAATGGCTTTTACCTAATAGTCATGCCAAGGAGAGCCTTAGACATCACTGTATTCAATCCCCTGTAGATTCCTTTAGGTGCTGATCCTGACGCCTATGAAGATTATGTGATTAGAATAAAAACCACATAGCAAATCCATGGCCAAACTAAAGCACAAATGCTGGTCTCTTGATTTATGCCTCAGCCCTCCATATTACCTCACACCGGATATCAGAATTTATTTTAAAACTTCATTTGGAGAAGACAAGAAGGAAAAATAAACTATCAGACTCAAAGGTAACAAAACTGAGGCAGTATATAGAGAAGTAATTTTCCACTCAATACAGAGGAAATCCTTATAAATGAGTCAAATTAATATTTTTTCTATGATTCACACAAGACTCCAGGTGCAAGTAACATCTTGCCTCTTGTATCCCATTAGAGCACTTGTATTCTTCATCATGTAAACATGTGGGAAGTAATTTAAAATTAACTAAATTGTTTTGTTTTAGCTAACTGTGGAACTATCATCTTATATAAGCATGTTCTGCAAATGAGAGAGAGAGAGAGAGAGAGAGCAGCTTGTCATTGGCTGTGTTTTCCATGCAAAGAACTTACACAGAAATGACAGTGCATTGTTTATGGGATGTGACTTTTGAATAACAAACAATAATTTGAAGAAGTTTAAATGCTTAAATTCTGAAAGGAGAGATTCAAATCTAAGCATCAGAAAGACAACTCTTTGCTACCTTTGCTTCTGTGGGACTCCCTCTAGCCCATGTGCTTCTCATAGGAATAGGAGAACCCCAAATCTCTCTCTAAGGATC
>LZPO01098652.1:8352-19495 GCA_001675575.1 Neotoma lepida | reverse complement strand
GATATTGCTTTCAGAAAGATTCTTTATCTGGCTACTTCAGTGGCAAAGAATCACCTGAATGCAGGTAGCAGCACTCCCTGGGCTATACTTCAGATGAAATGACAAGGACAGGAATTTCAGCAACAGTATTGTATCCTGCAGCTTCTTGATCCTGGAAACAGTGTGATCAGCTGTCTCACCTGTCTTGCCGTATTCAAAAGTGTTCTCTTGCAATATGAACCACAATAAACTCTACGTCATCAAAGACATAGGCTTTCTTTTATAAGATTTATCATAGCAGAAAAATGGAATTTTTACAAATGTCATCACCTATTATAACAGTAGTATTCATCATCTTAAGGCAATTCCATAAGGCCATTGAGTAATCTTTGAGTAGTAGGCCCCCACTGGTTGTCCTGTACTGGGGTAAACTGGGGACAGGGTCCATTCCCTTACACAGGACTTGGTGACATCACCTTCCTTCTTGTATCTGACTGGCTCCAGGCTGACCCTGTGGCTACATCTTACTTATCAGCCATGCATGTCCGCTGAAAGGTCTCAGAGCTGTGAGAACAATGTTCATACCTCAACTCTCTCATTTCCCATAATAACTTAAGTTCAACTTGGTTTCATCTCCACAAATGATTGTCTTCAACATTGGCACACACTGTGCATCCAAACAGGTTAGACACATCTTCACATCATTTATCACAAATTTCACATGTTATGATATGTTTGGTGGCCATAATTACACATTCCTAGCTTAAGCTAAATCCAATCCACTTTAATGTTATGTCTATATCTATGCTCTGCTGTTGACTACTTCTGTAGAATTACACAATTGTCAGGAGTTTATGCTCTATTAGGTGAATATTCACCAAAACAGCAACAGGCAGTGCATCAGTAGGGGCTCAATACATCCATAATTTTATAGTGGGGGCATCTAGTCAGGAGTGCTTAGTGCCCATATATACTAGCAATACCAAGCATCCTACAAACAAAATGTGTGTATTGATACCTACCAATGGCATTTCCTTTACCACAGCAGCAGGTTCACTGCTAACACCTGTATCTCTTCTTCTCTTTCATGGTACTGTGCTCTTGGCATCTTAGTCTTTAGAAACACATAAGTGAGACATCTATCCACCAGCCTGTCCTTAGAGACTTTGCTTTGAAGCCATCCTAAACTATCCAAATGCTTCTTTCTGGAACCCTCTTTTCTTTACTCATCCTGTCTCAATAGCCCTTTACAAGCTCAATTTTCACTCCAGTCACTGTTACTCCGGTCCTCATAAACCTCTCTGGTTTGTAGCTCAGCCAGGAGCAGAGATAGACTGAAGAAACACAGGCGAGTCCTTCCTGCACTACTCATACCTTGACATGTTTGTACTCACAAAGGTCGTTTGTTTTCCCACCACACAGCGATTGAGAACTGCTGCCTACATTTGAGTAAATATACAACTGTGTACTTATAAAGGAAGGAAATTTTGCCACAAAGAATTCTGCCAGGAGTGGAATTATTCTAGAATTCTAGTTAAGAGCCATAAAATATAACACAGATTCTTTTCTTCCTGTGCTCTTAAAACCTACAATATAGAGTTTCAAAATATATTCAAATGTTTATCACACAATACATTTAAGACAGGACCTGTTTAAACTTTACAATTTATCTCTTGTCATGACTTATTACAAAGTTATATCACTTGACTCCAAATGCTTATTTTACTTTAATGTGGAGATAGAGATTAAAATAAAATCAGAACAAAAAATATAAAAATCTGTTACACAAAACAATATAGAAAGTGAGTTTATTGTTAAGCAAAATGTGAATGCTCTTGTCACATGACCAAACTAAATGCAACAACTGCACATATGAGCACCAAGAGCAGGGATCATTAGATATTTTAGCTATAAGTGTCCACTATGGACTCTGTAACTCATGAAACTAAATAGCTAAAGTCTTAATTGACAAGAAATAAAATAATAAGAATTTACATCTCAAACTCAGAAACTCCCATTCTCTTCAATTTTTTTAAATATGTAATTTATAGGTGACCAACATTTGAAGGTGATTGAACTGGGAGAAAATATCTCAACAGTTAGAATTCCATCCATTTCAACCACTGGAAACAGTCAATAAAAATTATGGTTTTGGCTACATTAAGCCCCAACTACTACTGAACACCCAAGTCCATAAACTAGTTGGTTTATTCCTCATATTTTCAAAATATTTGGGAAACAAATTGATGAAAGAAAATAGACTGATTTTAACATGGAAACATATTGAGTGAGAGAGAAAAATTTATTTCATTTAATTACATCTTCAATGCCTGTTGCAATTTAAAAATTTATCCAAAATCGTGGATACGGGATACATCCTTTACAGATGGGAATGTTGGAGACATTAAGTGGTGCATTCCTAGAGACATTTTTAGATTGTCTCCATTCTCTAGTATACTACAGATATTATGGAATATAAAAATCTTTGCAACTGCAGGTGTGGAAGATGCTGTGGTTGTTTCATCGACTCATTTGAAACCTGAGAGTGGATGGCTTTTAAATATGTTTAAATATGAATTGGGAGCTCATGATCTCCCAATTCCTCTGTACCTGTCAAAACTACAAATTTTGTAACTGTTCAGGCAATGTACTGATACGTAAGTGGTAGAACTTTGGAGTCTCTACATGGCTTATCTCATTGCTAGTCAGGGCTTTAGCATAGAATGACATTTACAGCAAGAGACACTTTGCTGGATCAATGTGACAGAGACCATTATGTCAAGTGAGTTTTTGAAATGATAAAGCAGTCAANTTGGATGAAAAGGAAAAAGGAGAAAAGGTGATCACTCAAAGGAAATATGACAAATATTATGCTGATCTCAAAACAAAGTTTTAGAGAAAATAGAGTGACCATTTGGGGGGTTGTATGGAAACCTGATACAATAAAATCTTCCTAAAATGTATACTTATATGAAAGTTATCTAAATGAAATTTCCAAATAATGAGGGAGATGGAGCCTAAATGGACATCCCTTGTCACCAAATAAACTTTCTAGTACCAGGAATGAGTTGCATCTAACCTAGTTGTTGGCTGAAGTGGTCCTATGAGAGTCCACATACAAAGACTATTGGTGGCTTTCCACAAACTGATGGTAAGATNTTATTACTGAAGACAACACCTACAAAACTCATTGAACACAGAGAAGTTGATNTGGTGCCTAACCTAGAACCTTTAGCCATATGGAATAATGTTCACAGTACTGGGAGGTACTTTAGTAGAGGAGAAAGGTAAACACCAACTTAGCTACAAACCCTTTGATCTACAATGGTGACCTACCTACAAGATATGCTGTGACAATGGTGGCACAAAGCCTGTGAGAGTAATCAATCCATGTCTGATTTGAGGTAAGGACCACTCCATGAGATGGAACCAATATTCAATACTGCTTGGGTGGCCAAGAACCTGAGACTACATAGACCAGGATCCTAGGGAAAAACCAAATACTACTGCTCTGCTGAAAGGTATATAGTAATAAAATTACTCCTAATGACATTCTGCTATACTCTTAGATCAATGTCTTGTTCAGCCATCACTAGAGAAGTCATCTGCCACAGATGATAACAGATACAGAGATCTCTAGCCACACATACATAGAGAATGAGATACCTTGGGACATTTGGCCTTAAAAGGGATGTCTCCATCAGTTCCCTCCCCTCAGGGCTCTGGAAACTGTGGGAGAAGAAGTGGAAAAGTGTTAAGAGCCAGAGGCATGGAGAACACCAAGGAATCAAGGCCTGCTAGACACAAAAGGGCTGGCATACATATGAACTCACAGAGACTATGGCAACATGCATAGGGCCTGCACAGGTCTGCACCAGATGGGGTCCAATAGCTGAAAGGAGAAGTGGACACTAGACCCCATTCATTTTCTAGATGTTATCTCCAATTGATAGTCATGTGCAAATGAAAAATTAGTTTTCTCCAAGGGAGTCTCACTGGGGAAACAAAACACTCTTTAGTAAAGTCTCTATTACAAGCAGTAATGGCCAACATAAAACAAGTTCAATGGCATCTTTAGGGGTTCATTGTCCAACAATGTTAAGTCAGGACATTTTATTAACCATACAGGTCATTTGTGTATTTATTTTGACTTCTAGCTTTGTGTTTTTATGGAATTCCTGTGTGTGCAAGCGTGTGTTTCTGTGTCTGAATGTGTTTCTTGTGCTTCTTCTTTGCCTCTTCCTTTTGTTTGCTTGTTTTGTTCTATTACAATTTGTTTGTTTTTGTATTGTTTTATTTTATTATTATTCCTTAGATGTCTGTGTGTTTTCTAAGGACAGGCATAAAATATGTAGATCTGGAAGGGAAGGGAGGTAGGGAGGAACTGGGAGGAGTATGGGGAAGAGAAATCATAATCATAATATATTATATGAAAAAACTTAATTTTGCAAAAGTAAATATTAATAGAGTGCCAGGGTCTATGTTCCTAGGCTCCAGGAGGCTATAGAGTCTGAGCAAAGGTTTACTGATTTAAGGAAGCCATGCAAATGGTGATGTTCTATTTCTGTTTCTAATGGCAGTGCTTTGGTGAATAACAGTCCACTGGAAGTCAATGCATGCTAATCTCTAAATGCATGTTGAGGGAATGGAAGGGGAAAATGATTTAGCTTTCCTATGTTGAGTAAATATCCTGCCACAGATTTTATATGAGGCACATTATCTTCCATGAAAGAAAAGAATCCAGGTGGAGGGCTGCTATTGGGACTAATTTATCCAGCTCTGGACCATTTCATCACACAAGTCTGACCAATGAAGAGGCAGTGGTCAAGGGGAAGTCTAGATGAAATGAAGACTAAGGAGTATTGTTAAGGAGCATCTGCTGTGGCAGGTGAGAATGGTCCTATTCTCCATTGAACCTGACTTGAGTTCTTCCCTAATGATTCATTCCATTGTCCATAGGCACCCCTCCCAGAGAAGGAAGCAAAACAGACCATGAGAATGACAGTTACTGTAGAAAACCAAATATGATAATACATCCCATTAACTCAGGTCATTGGAGGAAATAACTGACATAACAATGGGACTTATTTTCTTTTAACTGTAGCTCTTTTTGTTTTTGTTGATGTTGTTGTTTATTTTCATCTCCTTAAATTCTGAATACAAATATCAGCTCACACTTGCTTGGAGGACTTTTTGGTTGTTCAGTGACCTGGCTCATCCTCTGCAAACTTCCATTATGTCATGATAACAGCTACTGTCTTACAGACACAGAGTACCAAAATCATATATAAAAACAAAGAAATGTGCAGATGGGGACTTGCAGGAAGACACAAGGCATGAGTGGGAAAAGCACACCNAAACCATGAGATGACTGAAGGAATATGTGCAAGAGTATTTACCTTAGTACTAAGTTAAGTTTTATTGGTGATGCTAAGCTAAAAATAAGAGTGAGTATAGGCTAACCTTTTTGCATTGGACAGCTAATAAAGAGTCTCATCCTTGGAATAGGCTAATTCTCATTCTCCCAGACCTCAATACATAACTATAGTTCTTTGTCTATTGATGGGACACCATGAAATTTTCCCCTTTCACGTTAACATGGCTATTGACACTGTTCTTGTTCTGGACTTGTTTATACAGCCGTTTCTAAGAGAGACTGCGGACTTGCTTGTATTCTGGCTCTTAGAATATTTTAAATGCCCCTTCCNTGATGGTCCCTGAACCATAGATGCAAGATACACACAATCTACCAAAACAGAGTCAACAGGGTACGTGTTTGCACGTGCGTGTGTTGCGTGTGTATTTGTGCATAAACATACAAATATAGTCAAAGAAAAAGAGGCTGTCATCTTCAAAGTGAAAGTGCATGTGAAGGGTTTGAGGGAGAAAAGTTGGACGCAGGGAAAGAGGGGGAGGGACACGAAACAATTTTAATTTAAAATATTAAAAAAGAGTGATTATAGGAAAGCAAAACAATACCTACAAGCAAGATGACAGAAGTTTTCCCACTCTATCCTGATTCTACTAACTTTGAAATGTTTAATAGACTAATTGCAAAAGAATAATAAGACAACATACACACTGTTTCTTTTCATTATCATTTTTNTTTATTGTCTGAGAATTTAATGCATGCATATAATGTGTTTTGATCAAATCTACCCCATACTCTTTCCTCTCCAATTACTCCCACACTCCTTCACCACTTTCTTTCCCAACATCATGTACTTTTGCAACCTGCTAAGTTCCCATATTGCTGCAAGTAGGTATATGACTGTAAGGCCATGGGCAGCCTATCAGAGCCGCATCCCCCTGGAGAAAACTGACACTCTTTCCACAGAAAACATCAATTTACAAAGCTTATCAGCTAGGATGGGATTTGTGAGCTTCTCACTTCTCCATCCTGGAATTTTGTTNGTCTTGATCTTGTACAAATGTTATGGTGTCAATCATGGTTGTTGTGAATTTAAGCTTGTAAAGAGTTTGTAGTGTCCAGAAAATACTTTCCCAAGAATGCTACACTAATACACACACACACACACACACACACACACACACACACACACACTAATCACTCTTCTCTGCTGAGTGTTGAAAGCTTCACTTATGAAGTATGAAGAAAAGTATTTAGGAGAGTGTTTAATTATTCTATCCATTTATCAGAAATAAAGTAGTAGGCACTTATGACCTGTCTAGTCACACTTTCTTGGACCAATTAACAATACCCAACATGAGTTCTGCTTTTACAGAAGGCCTTTAAGTCCAGTCAAAATGCAACTGGCTATAACATTTGCTCCCATAACATTTGCTCCCCTATTACAGCCACAGGTATTTATTGTCAGGTAAATTTTCACTGTTACTAAGTGTATGATTCATAGCAGAAAAAAAAATCTTAATTACTTTTCTACCTAGAATAGTGAATAGTACATTCCAGCACTATAATAGCTGTTTAGTAAGAATGAAACTTCTGGGTTAGTACAGGCTTGATATCTCCNTGACTCAAAAACAAGATGTCTTTAGCAATAAGATCTTAATGTCATTTTCCAGAAGGTAATAAAGAATGATAGCAATCCTTTTCATTGTTTTAAGGGTCTGTGATAACCCACTTGCCAGTACCTCAAACATGGGTAAACTGCATATGACCAAGCTTTTTGTTTTTTAGCAAATGTAGAATGTAGGAGAGGAATTATTTCATCACATAGAATAACTCAATTTATATTCCTGATACATGCATATTTTTGAAAGATTCTACAATTGTGGGTTTGCATATAGCTTTTTCAAAGAACGTTAGTGTTAATCATACCTNTCTATCTCTACCCTCTATCCTTCCACCCCATCACCCACTTCAGATAAAACTTCCTGTTCCACCATTCCCCTTTGTCCCTTCAGATAACCTGTATTCTACTATCCTTCTTACCTTTGCCTATGGTCACTTACTAGTTTAGCGACTTCCACAGACACTATTTAAACCCAATATCTAGCTATTCTAAGCTAGGAACCACATATGAAAGATAAAATCAAACGTTTGTCTTTCTGGCTCTGGAATACTTCTCTCCGAATGATTTGTTTTCGCAGTTCCACCCATTCTCAGTTCACCTGAGAATTTCATTTTTATTTACAACTGGAAAATATCTCATTGTGTATATGTGCCACATCTCTATCATCCATTCATTAGTTGATGAGCAGTCAGGTTCTTTCCATTTCGTGGCTATAGTGAATAGAGCTGCAATGAAATGAATGAGTAAGTATCTCTGTGCTAAGATACACAGTTCTTTCGGTTAAGCCCATGAGTAGTATAGCTGGAATACAGGGTAGATCTATTTCGAGCTCTTTGAGAAAACTCCATACTGATTTTCATAGTCACTGCACCAATCTACCCTCCTAAAAATCAACTTATCTTAGCAGTGAATAACTAACAGATTGTGGGTAGAACCATTTCATGGGCTGCTTCTCTAACTGAAGGAAAATGACAAAATAAGAGTAACAACAGCCTTCACATTACTCTACTTCTTAATTGTGGAAGCAGTATGACCAGCCACCTCACCTACCATGCTATGATGAACTGTTTC
This sequence comes from Neotoma lepida, assembly GCA_001675575.1. Classification (NCBI taxonomy): domain Eukaryota; kingdom Metazoa; phylum Chordata; class Mammalia; order Rodentia; family Cricetidae; genus Neotoma; species Neotoma lepida. The sequence continues at coordinate 11,450 of LZPO01098652.1, read as the reverse complement.
TCCTTGAAGCATAAGCCACTATAAACTCTTCCTCACAAAAAAGGTCAATTTTGTCAGGTGGTTGATCATAGCAGTGGAAAAACAGAATTTGTAACAATGTCATTACCTATAAGTCATTAGTCTTTATCATCTTGAGACACTTCCCCAGGATCATTGAACTGTCTTAGTACAGACAGCTCCTATTGCTCAGGAGGAGAGGGCCCATTCCCATCTCCAGAACTTTCGTTATACTACCTATCTCCTTGTGTCTGACTGACTCCAGGCTGACGCTATAGTCATATCCTGTTTGCCATTTCCTCTTGTCTACTTACAGNGCCCAAGGCTTGATGAACAATTCTCACACGCAAAGGCTCTCATTTCACACTTACCATATAAGTTCAACCTAAATTTCGTGTCTTTGGGTGATGGCCTGCAATAATAGTACACAGCATGTGTTCCAGAAAGACATCTATGATAAGCTTAATATCTTCCTTTATAAAAATTTTTACCATATTATATATGGTAAAGATGATTATCCATTCCTAGCTTAAGCTAAATCCACTTACATTTAATATCTCTACCTCAGTTTATATACCCAACTCTACTTACTGTCTCTGATGGATTTCAAGATTGTCTCAATCTATACTCCATGAGGTGCAGCTTTTGCATCGAGAGAAGCATTCAACACTTAGTAGGGTTTAATACTTCCATAATTTACAGAGAGTCCAGTTACTAGTGTTCTGTGCCCATTTATGAAAACAATACTGACTATTCCACCAACGAACTGCTTGAAGTAATTCATACCCCCAGTGATATTTGTTTTATCATGTTACCAATATCTGTACCTCTTCCTATCTTGAATGAATCGTCCTCTTGACATTACAGTCCCTTAGAAACACATTAATATCACATCTCATCTTCCAACAAATCTCTATAAATTTTGCTTTTTCTTTCATATAATATATTTTGATAATGTTTTTCCTTCCCTAACTCTTCACATATCCTCTCCATCTCCTCATTTAATCCCCTTCCTTGCTTCCTTACTTTTTTCTCTTTATCTCTCTATGTTTGTCTCTCAACAAACAAAACAGAAAGAAAATCAAACAAACAAAAAGCCAGTAAGACAAAAAATGACCAAACAAAATAATATAAAGCAAAAAGCCCACAAAAAACACCAAAATAATAACAACAACAACAAAGTCATATATTTCATTTTATGTTGGCTAGTCACTTCAGTGAATGGAATCTGCCCTGAATTGTGACTAGCATACCCACTCAATTGGAGAAAACTAACTTTCCCTTTGCTAGCGAGTATAAATTACAAATAACCTCTTGGTTAGGGATGATATCCCAAGTCCACTGCCCTGTCTCTGTGTTGGGACTCCTGGCTTGAACCATTGCATGCATGCTTCCATACATACACTATGAATTCATATGTCCATCAGTCCTGTTGTACCTNGAATATACTATTTCCTTGGTATCACACATCATATGTCTCTTACAAAATTTTCTCTTCCTCTTTTGCATAGATCCTTGAGCCTTGAGGGGAGGAGTTTGATGCAGATATCACATTTAGGACTGGGTGCTCCATACTCTCCTACTCTCTGCACATTGTCCAGTTGTGATCTNCGTGTTAATTCCCATCTACTGCAAAGAAGCTTCTCTGATGAGGGTTGATCAATGCACTGATCTGAGTATAGTAAAATGTCATTAGGAATCATTTTATTGCTATATTCCTTTATTAGAATAACAGTAGTATGCTTTCCTTTGGGCCTATGGCTTATCTAGTCTCAGGTTCTTGGCCACATTAGCAATGTCAGGTATGAGCTGCATCTCATGGAATGGGCTTTAAATCCAATTGTTGAAAAGCGGTTGATGACTCTGATAATATTTGTGACACTATTACACCAGTATATCTTGAAGGTAGGACTCTGACTTAGTTCACATGATTTATAGCTGAGTGATATTCATGATTACCATTTTTATCTATTTGTATGAAGAATACCTTCAAGTATCACAAATACTTGTAGGTAGGGTTGAAGCTACTAGGTGGGCAACAGATCAAGTTCTCCATAGTAGATGTTGTATGTGTTGTCTTCAATAATAAGGCTTTACCATCAGGTTATGGATAACAACCAATAGTCTTGGTAATAGCCTATGGTGTTTGGGTTCAAAATTACCCCTTTGATCAATTACTCAACAAAATGTAACCCATTCTGGCGTTGGATATTTTACTTGCTGGCATGAGATGTCTAGTTGGAGCATTGTCTGCCAATTATATGGTGACTCCTTTTAAATTACTTTCATATGTGCATAAATTTTAGGAACCATCTATAACAGTGGGTTTCCATATGATTTTTAAAAATGTTTTAACAGCCTAATTTAGAGCCATTCCAAATATCTCCAAATACTTCTTTCTATGAACAATTTCCATAATCCTACTTTAATTATCCCATTTCAATTACTTCAGCATTTTGCAAGCCCAGTTGACATTATCGTCACTGTTACTCTAATCCTTCTAGACCTATCTTGTTCTATGTGGTATTCCAGGCAAGAGAGATGACATACTGAAGGGAAATACAGGAGTGACTCCTTGTACCTCTTATTCTATTATCATGTTTGTCCTAACAGAGTTAGTTTCTTAACCTGCACACTACAATTGGAATATTGTGTTTACTTGTGAAATACAACAGCTTTCCCATCTCTGTTAAAAAAAGAAATAAATTTATGAAAAAAAACAATTCTTCCAGGAATAGCTACAATTTCTAGTGAGGAGGCAAACATAGCACAGACTCATCATTTCTCATACCACTAAAAAGTGTAATAGAGATAATCAAAATTTGTTTTCATCTTTATCACAAAATAAAATTATAAAGAATACGATCCAGTATTCAAGTCTCAGACTGATTTGATAGTTTATCTACTCTCATCACTTATGGAAAGACTACTACAAGTGACTCCAAATGTTTATGGTACAGGAAATGTGGAGATGAAGGTTAAACCAGAATCTGAACAAATGAATGCAAAATAGTCTAGACAGAGCAGCAAAAGAAGTGAGTCCTCTGGCAGGCAAAGTCTGAATGTGCCTGTCACATAACTAAACAACATTCAACAAATAT
>LZPO01098651.1:0-14269 GCA_001675575.1 Neotoma lepida | reverse complement strand
AAGGAGAAATAAAGTAATGAAAAACACCGGAGTGGACTCATCATCTGTGACTATGAAGAAAGTTAGTGGTGCTTGGGGAGCATTTTGTTGTGCTTGCTTTGTTTGCAGGTTTCTTTGTGTCTCTTAGTTTTATATTTTACAGCCATTGTTAAAGATTGGAGGAAATTAAATCCATTGAGGTTAAAAAAAGAAACTTCCAGCTATCAATATGGTACTTTGAGGAGTCTATACTGATAAAATAAATTTATAATAGAATATTTAACAAAATAAAGGTTGAAAATTTCTTGTCACTCTGGTCACAACCATGCAAAATATCTTTTATAAACATATGTCNTTCTCTTTTATTAACCTGAATTTTGTTGACCTGAATAACCTCATTTGAGTTTGAAGGAGACACTGGCGGTCCTTGGTCTGACTACTTTACATTTTTTGGGGACTTGTATCCACAGCAAACCATGAGTTCAGTTTACTTTATTTCAATATTCATTTTTCATGTCTGATTATAAGAATTTCTAAAACAATATTAATAACTACCAGATTTTGTGAACATCTAAACACCCAGAAGATCATTCTCTTGCCAGTAATTGTTATGGGATGGATTTGGAGATTGCTACTCATACCCTTTAATCCTACCACTTCCTGTGACCTTCAGTCAGCAGAAANAAAGTTTCATGAGAAACTACTTCTTATCATAAAAGCATTCATGAAGAATCTTCATGATAAAAGTGTTAGTTCTTTAGGCCTCAGACTCTGACATGTCTGTCATAAAAACTGAACAAACAAAGCAGAAAAACAGAGCACTGATGGAAAGATCTCTTCTATGTCTAGATCAACAGTCATACTCTTCAGTCATGAGCAACAAAAGAAGGAAGTCTGACCCTAAGAAGGGAAGCGACTCTTAGAAGAATGATGGAGATGGTGGTGATAGTCAAAAGATAATTGACACATCAAATTGTCTTTGGACTAGAGATGAGATGTCCACTAAAGCTGCATCTTTCCCTGCTCCAGGCCAAACATTCCTCCTCCTGGACTCTGCACAATGAGGCTCCCATAAAAGTTGATGTAGATGCAGCCTCAGATACTTCTTCTCTACACTGGGAAGTTGGTAAGGTCAAATTTCTGAGGGAGAAAAAGAATTAGCACAAGTGTTAAGGCCTACAACCCTTTGAGTTTGAAGAAAAAGGAGCCAAAACCTGGTGACAGAGTTTTGATGATAGAAGTTCTTGGTCCATGTGTTTCTGGGGAAACTGAGGTTCCCTCTTTTGTATTCTTGGTCATTAATAAATTCAGAAACAGACTTGGAAGGAAGATCAAAGATAGTTGGTTTTGTTCCTTGTTGTTGTTGTTGGTTTTGGTTTTGTTGATGTTTGGTTGGTTGGTTGGGGTGCATGTGTGTGTGTGTGTGTGCGTGTGTGTGTGTGTGTGTGTGTGTGTGTGTGTGTTCAAGAGAAGAACAACTAGGAAGGCAAGCTGAAAATCTCAGCAGCTGCCAGGAGAAGGAAAATGGAGAAGAGGAAAAGTAAAATCCATGCCTTTTGAGTTAAAGCCCAAGAAAGCAGGTAGCTTCATCAAGCAGCTGTATTGAAGGCAACCAAACACAAANGAGAGGGNAAAACTTCAGAAAACTAGTGACAAAACCTCAGAATGTCAGGGAAATATTTACATATCTACTATATCTTTGGCTTTGGCCAGTACTCAAGAGAAAAAGACAGAGAAAAAAGGGGAAGGGAAAGGTTGTGGGATTGTTTGTTTGTTTGTTTGTTTGTTTNTGAGTAACTCAGAAAAGTGGACAGGCTCTGCAGGACTACAGGATATGATGAAGATCTGTAAGTGGCTGAGGTAAGAAGGCATTCTTAAGTAAATAAGTATATTGTCTCATTAAAAAGATAATTGCTCCTCTCAATTCTTTAGTATGTCCTACAGTGAATCAGCTTTCCCGGGGGTAGATCCTTGGACAACTGATTGACAAATCCAAATAGACTAAATCCAAACTCTGAGGGAGAAAAGAATGGTCTGCAATGTTTCAGTTTGGGAAGCAAATAAGAAATGGGCCATGTCTCCCTCATGGCCAATGCCTAACTATTCTTTTGACCAGAAGTCTAAAGAGGNATATTCGAGATGTTTTCCTTTACAGTGTTATGAGGGAAATGGGAAATGGNATCCATCTTCAATGGCCTCTAAGGCTGTTAATCTCTGTAATATTAAACCGTCAAGAGTTGAAACACTAAAATCACTTAAAAAGGAGACCAGTGACCAGTACAACCAAATACCAGCATTTCTAGCCTCCAGCCACAAAATAAATGACTTTTCTGACTTATGACCAAGAACAGGAGTGGATGCCCCTATCCCTAAACTGACTGCCCCATTTCTATCTACTATCCTCATCAATGGGTGAAAAAAATAGGTCCTTTCCAGCTTTGTGTTCCTTCCTCGGGATCCTTCACTTGCCACCAGCATCTGAAATAATGTACAGTCCCCAAGAACATCTGCAAAGAGAAGGTGTTGAGTATTTAAGGCCCAAGTTCTTCTACAGTGATTTCATAAAATACTGATCACTGGAATCAGGAAGGCCCTGGTATGAGCAACACTCTGTGGAGATAGAAGGCATCTTCATCACCTGACTTGGTACGATTGAGCCTGGGATAGAATAAAAAATCGATTCTCTTAGTGGCTGTCATACCCAGGCTGCATCTGGTTGTGACCTGCTGTAGCAACAGCCAAACCATTAGGTCCACACAATCTACCCTCATGTATACACAGGGGCCGGGATGGTATGGGGGCAGGGAGGCCTCATTGTGAAAATCTGGGCATGCTGCTTCATCAGGATTTTTCCCACACCAGCCCCAAACAGGCTGCCCTTTATTTCCNGAGACTTTCAAGAGGTGCAGGTGGTGAAGGATTAATAGTGAATAACTTTATTTGTTATTCTTAGCCTGTGGCCCTCTTGCAAAGCTGGAGTGGCTCCATAGCTGCCCCGGCCTCAGAGATGACTGTGGGTCTAGGCTGTGGGTAGGTCTGTGGTTTGGGGTTTGTTCTACTTTCATTGTGAGCTGAACCTCCAACAATCCCTCCATCCCAGGAGGTTACTATTGATTTATGCTGGCTGTGAAACAACAAATCAAGGCAGCAGAGGGAATGCAAAGGCAATGGCATACTAATGCCAGGCCTGGGATATTTCTGTCATAGGGAACAGAGCTCAGAATGCAGACTTGGCTAACTTCCAATTAAGTATTTGAAGATTATTAGCTGACTCACTTGTAAGATTTTGGAGGTGTATCGACTCGCTGCCTTGCTAGAATTGCTTTGTCCTGGGGAGTACTGATTCTGGAGTTCCTTAAGATGCCACAAAGGGCAGCTCCTCCCTTGGAACACCCTCTCTTCTGAGTTCCAGGGTCCTTCATTTGCCACTACCTGAATTATACATTTTCTTCACAGCCTGCCTAATTTTCCCCAATAAATGAACCCAAATTAGAGAGTGAGAGTGACAGTGGGAGAGAAAGAGAGAGAGAGAGAGAGAGAGAGAGAGAGAGAGAGAGAGAGAGAGAGAGAGATCTGTGTTGTTTTACTTTCCTGAACATTTTATTGTGCTCTTTCCCCATTCAGATTCCCCACCCCCTGACACACACATGTGCACACACCCTAGTGACTTTCATGGTTCAGGACAGGGGTCCTCACCTGCTTCATTATTATACTAGTCACTTTGCCAATATCTGACCAAAAAATTTAAAGGATGGAATATTTATTTATTTTCTATTCTTAAATGAAGTACTTGTTACTTATTCTTTGAGGGTTCCATGCATGCATACAATGTGTTTTGATCATGTTCACCTACACTCTTCCCATCCAACTAGAGATTATTTTAACTTGCAGTTTCAGAGAGTATCAGCCATGGTTACATGGCCCCATGCATCTAGNTAGGGCATCAAGGCAGTGGGAATGTGTGGCAGAAATTCTTTTCCACTTCTTGATGGGCAATAATATAACTAAAACAGAAACTAGGTCTACAATGAACATTCTACAAAGTNATTCTGGAGAGGCTATGATGCCACAATTCCAAAGCCAAATTCTCTTGATCTATCTTTAGCTCCCTAAACAACCATTTATTGCCCACCTCTATCTGTAGCGTAAGACTCTGTGACTAGTGGATAAATCATTTAGAATGCATGAATAGACCCTTAAGCCCTACCAATTCAAACAGCAATAACCTTATTAAATAGCATCTGAGGCCTGTAGCAAAACNTTTTACACTTTGCTATGAACTGCCTACCTGATATACCCACCAATGAGATTGGAAAAACACATTGACTCATAACATTCTTTGTTCTGCTACCATAATAAACTATTACACATTGGAAAGTGAATTTGAGGTGACTTAAATCTGTTCCTTGGCCATGACCACTCATATTTAACTCCAGAATACACTATCACTTATTCCCTTTGAGCAAAAGTTGTCATTTACACTGTGCGTAATTAGAGACAGAAAGGGAGAGGGACAATGTATCCCCAAGAATCTTTCACCAGTGACTTGCTTCCTCTAGCTAGATGCCAACTCCTAAAGTTTTCACAACCTCCCAAAATAATGTCACTAGCTGGGACCAAGCACAAGATGCAAGAGCCTATGATAAAATTGTATATTCAAACCCAAAACAGGAAGCCATTGTGGGTTCTGTACAGATTCTCTGAACTGTGCTTAGCCTATGGGTACCAGCAAACCTGACTTTATAACCATTATANCAAACATGTAGCATGATTGTAGAATTAAACCACTTTCCCACTGGGAGCCACCAGCACAAATTCAGTAGTCTTTACACACTGTAAGCAGAAGTATTTATTTGTCTACTCAAAATACTGTTAAATGCAAAAATATCAATTTCAGAATCACAATCCTGCTAGCATAGGGACTGAGCTGAAATATCAANATCATCTCAGGACAGAGGACAGTTGGAAGCCCTTCCTAACCTACGCTTCTAATGAAGAGCATGTATGGGGTAGTGGGTTGGGAGGGAAGCTCATGAGCTACAAATGGGAAAGGCAGAGATNAAAAGGGTGACTGAACGTGTTTGGGGCTCTTTCCCCAGGCATTGGCTCATCCTTCTTCTGGNGATGCTTGTCTTCCCTCAATAAGCTCACTCCATTTCTATTTCTTTGATTTGTTTATTTGCTTGNTTTTGGTTTTTGGTTTTTCAAGACAGAGTTTCATTGTGTGTAGCTCTGATCATCCTGGAACTCACTCTGTAGACCAGGCTGTCTTGGTCTCANAGAGATCCACCTGCTTCTGCCTCCTGAGTGCTGGGATTAAAGGTGTGTATGGGCACCACCACCTGGCTATATTTCTATTTCAAACCANGTGTCTCATCCATTGCCTGAGGACACAGCAGTCTAGACTCAAGTGCCCACTGAACTCAGAGCCACAGCTCTGCACTCCTAAGCACCCATTTCCTGACATTCTGGACTTCCTCTGACCTTTGTGNCTAAATAAGATACATGACATTATCTCAACATATTCCCCCTACTCTAGGCAGCTGCCAGGATGGTCANTCTGCCTGTACTGTTGTTTGTTCTCTCAACATCTAATAAAGTTGTTCTCAGTCTTCCTTCTGAGTCTGCTATTAAATTCTTTCACTTGCCAGTCTAATAATCCCCAAATGGAATCTCAATTTCCAATTAATATAAAGACTTGCCTCAATTTAGCCAGTTACCTAACTTCTGCTGTCAAAATTGTCCCCAAGATCTTTCTTTCAACTCTTAAATGACTGTATTTTGAAATGTTTATCCTAATTGTACTGTGTGTAAACTATTTTGGTGATTAAAATATTATCAAGTATTAAAAATGGAGACTTACATGGCTAACTTGGTGGGATACATGATGAATTACACAGGCAGGGGGCAAGGATGTCACTTCCTTCTTGACAAGGGGAATGGTGCTTTTTAAACAACAAAAATCTTTGCTCTTTGAATCTTCAAAAGAGCAAAAATACAAGGATCCTCACTCTAAGTTTACTCAGATAATATTAAAAAATGTTGCAATTAATAAAAGACTCTAGCACAGTTTTCAATGTACTAGGTACCTGGTTAGATATTGCCGGGCTTAGAGGTCTTTGAGGATNAGCTGAGCTGCTCCNTTNCAATCAGNTTTGGACNCCACTTATTGTGTTTTTGGTGTCATACTAATTTTCTAAATGTCTACAATTATTCTGTATGTGCATGATGTGTGGTGGGCTTGCATGCCACAGCTTGCTTATGGAGGTCAAAGGACAGCTTTTTGGGGTCATTCCTCTATCTTNACTTGGGTTCTGGGGATCCAAATCACATAGTCAGGCTNNCACAGCAACTGACTTTGAATGCTGAGCCATCTCCCTGCTGANCCAACTTCTGCCCTGTCTTAGGACACTGGTAAAGAAACACCATGACCATGGCAACTCTTATAAAGAAAATATTTAATTGAGGTGGGCTTGCTTACAGTTTCAGAGGTCCAGTCCATTATCATTATGGTGGGGAACATGGCAGCTGCTGGAGCTGAGAGTGCTACATCTTGTAGGCAACAGGAAGTCAACTGACTGTCACACTGAGGGAGGCTTGAACAAAAGAGACCTCAAAGCCTGCCCCCACAGTGACACACTTCCANTAGGACCAGACCTCCTAATAGTGCCACTCCCTTTAGGGGCAATGTTTTTCAAACTACCATATGCCTTNTACTAATTTTAGGAAAGGGAAAAATTGGCAAATTCTCCTCTACAGAATTTGAAGTAACATGTGAAAGGAACAAGGGAACTTTACAACTGCCTTTCCTTAAGAGTAATAATAAACAATAATAAAAAATATAGAGATGTTTATGGATATGGACAGCAGAGTCCATTAAAGGATGGTCATTTTCTCTTGATAAAGCATGTCTGTTTCATAGATTTACTTTTCCTTTTANATTTTTCTTTCTTCAGTGCCTTTAAATCCACTGTGTTACATGATATTTTGGTCAAAGAATGGGATCTGAATTGTAACTCTAGCTCCGGGTAAACACATGGCATTGTAAATTGCTTAAAGTGATATGATAATACAGAAACATACTACTGTCTCCTTTCTTAAGAGTTAGTCTAAGTTAGCCTGTCAGACTTCTGGACAGGACAATATTCCCCTCAGGAAGCTGTCTGAGAAACTTTAAGAAACATGATACTCCTGGAAACACATTAAGAAGACAGAGGGGTAACTACTCCCTAGTGAGATGTGTGCTTACGCACCCCAGAAGCCCTCCCTCAGTTCAACTGCTTACAGGTCCTCTCAGCAAACCTGCTGGTTNTCTGGGTTCTATGCTAGAAAACATATTTTCTTTTCCTTTGTATCACCCCTTTTGTGACCCAGGCCAAACCCCTCAGTCTCCTTNCCCTGCCATGCTGTGCACACACAGTCTCTGAAGATCATTCTACTACTCACAGCTACTCACAGAAGCTCATGGCTGACCTGCCTGTTTTCTCTTTGGTTGGCTGTTAGGTTTTTTTTTGGGGGGGGGTTGCTTTATTTAACTCTAATTCAGAAAACATAATACTCTCTCTTCTTTTCTACACCCCTCTCTCCAGGCACCTGCCTACTTCTCTGGCTTGTCTGCCTATTGTTCGTCTCTCAAACTCCAATAAAATTGTCCTTGAGTTTCTTTCTGAACGGNTTTTAAAATTCTTTTATCTGTGAAACTATGAGCCTACAGAAGGGACCTTGTATTCATTCATTGCTAACAAAACATTTTGATTACAGCCATGAAATTTTATACTTCAACTCAAAAAACAAAACTTTGATAAACTATAATACCCACANCATTCACCATGGTTTCTGGTATCTTCTTTGCAGTCCATTCTATTTTACAAAGGAATCCCAGTTGTAAATCTCACAATGGTTTATATTTGTATCCACTGAGGCTGGGCTCCCCAAGAGCCATTGGTCTCTGCNTTGCATCTGGTTGTGGTTTTCTGTGATGGTCTCCATTTGCTATAAAGAGAAGTGTCTTTGCTGAGAGGTGGTAGCTACACTTACCTATAGGTATGAGAAATATATTTAGAATGTAGTAAGGAATTATGACGGTCTAGGAAAGTGGCTCTATGTAGGTACCTGCTTGACCTCTCTCTCCATGTTCAATGAGTTGTGTGGATGTCTTCAGCAATGAGACCTTGCTATCAGTTTGTGGAAANCAACCTATTATCTTGGTAACAGCCTGGGTTGTTTGGGGATTTCCATGGAAGCCTTTCAGCCAAACCCAAGTGGATGAANCACAGCCCCAGTTCTGCAAGCTTCCTTTTGTTTCAAGAGATGGCCAGTTAGGGGTTCCATCTCNCTCATTATTTCAAGACTTTATTGAGATTGCCTGAATATATTATATGAAGTTNCCACTTCACTAGGTTTCCATACTGCCCCTCAAATGCCCCTCAATTCCTTTCTTTCTCGAAATTNCCTCCCTCAAACCTATCTCCCCGATGCCTCCTCACTTGATCCTCCTGTNCTCATGCCCCTTCCAGCCTACTTATAGAATCAATTCTATTCTCCGTTCCCACAAAGATCCACATAATCATCCAGTCCCTTTCCTCTATGCCTAGCCTCTCTAGGTCTACAAATTGCAGCATGGTTATCATTTATTTAATGCCCAATATTCAGAAATAAGCAAAAATATACCATTTTTTTTCTTTCTGTCTCTGAGTTATCTCACTCAGAATGATTTTTTTCTAGCTCCATCCATTTGCCTGCAAATTTCATGATATCTTTTAAAGAGCTGAGTAATACTTCATGTGATTTTTTTTTCTTTTAGTTTGTTTCTATAGTGGATTGCATTGACTGATTTTTGTATGTTGAATCAACTCTATCTCTGGGATGAAGCCTAGGTGATCATGGTGTGTGATCTTTTAAATATATTTTTGGATTCGGTTTGCAAATATTTTGCTGAATATTTTTGCATCTATATTCATAAGGAAAATTGGTGTGTAATTTTCTTTCTTTGATGGATTTTTATGTGGTTTGGGTATTAGGGTAACTGTGACCTCATAGGATGAATTGAGCAAAGTTCCTTCTGTTTCTATTTTGTGGAATAATTTGAGGATTATTGGAGTTAACTCTTCCTTGAAAGTCTGGTAGACCACTATACNAAAACCATCTGGCATCTGGCTCTGGGTGCTTTTTTGGCTGGGAGACTTTTAATTTTATTACTTCTATTTTACTAAAGGTTATAGGTCTGTTTAAATTGCTTATCTGATCTTGTTTTCACTTTGGTAAGTGGTATCTTTTGAGGAAATTATCATTTCTTTTAGATTTTCCAATTTGGTGGACTATGGGAATCCTTATGATTCTCAGAATTTCCTTGGTGTCTTTTGCTATGTGGCCCCCTTTTCATTTCTGATTTTGTTAATTTGGATATTCTCTCTCTTCCTTTTGGTTAATTTAGATAAAGGTTTGTCAATCTTATTGATTTTATTAAATATTGAACTCTTTGCTTCATTGATTTTTTTGTATTATTCTCTTTTATTGATTTCAGCTGCAAGTTTGATTATTTCTTCCCATCTACTCCTTTTAGGTGTGTTTTGTTCTTTTTGTTCTAGAGCTTTCAGGTNTGCTCTTAAGTTAATAATATGAGATCTCTCCAATTTTTCTATGTAGGCACTTAGTGCTATGAACTTGCCTCTTAGAACTGCTTTCATTGTGCCCCATCAGTTTGGGCATAACATGTATTCANTTTCATTCAATTCTAGAAAGTCTTTAATTTCTGTTTTTATGTCTACTTTGACTCATTTTTTTTTATTCTGTAAAGAGTTGCTCCATTTTCATGAGTTTGTAAGCTTTCTGTTGTTTCTTTTGCTAATATTCAGCTTTAATCCATGGTGGTCTAATAGGATGCAGGGAGTAATTTCAATTTTCTTGTATCTATTGAGACATGCTTTGTAACTGATGTTGTCAATTTTGGAGAATGTTCCATGGGGTACAGAGAAGGAAGTGTATTCATTTGTGTTTGGGTNAAATATTCTGTAAATATCTATTAGGCCCATTTGGTTTATAATGTCTAGCATTTCTATGTTTAGTTTTTGTCTAGATGACCTATCTATTGGTGAGAGNGCAGTATTGAAGTCTCTCACTATCAGTGTGTTAGGGTCAATATGTGATTTAAGCTGTAGTAGTGTTTCTTTTTACAAACTTGGGTGCCCTTGTGTTTGGAGCATAGATGTTAAGAATTAAAATGTCATCTTGATGGAATTTTCTTTCAATGAGTATGTAGTGTCCTTCTCTATCTCTTTTGATTACTTTTGGTTTGAAGTCTATTTTCTTAGATATTAAAAAAACCCACCAGTGGGTTTCTGAGGTCCAATTGCTTAGAATTTCTTTTCAACCACTTACCCTAAGTTAATGTCTATTTTGGACCTTGTGGTGTGTTTCTTGGATGCAACAAAAGGATGTGTCCTGTTTTCAGAAATATTCTGTTAGTCTGTGACTTTTTATTGGGGAATTGAGACCATTGATACTGAGAGATATCAAGGACCAATGATTGTTGATTCCTGTTATGTTGTTGTTGTTACTCTTGTTGGTGATGGTGGTGGTGGTGGTGGTGTTTGTGTATGTCCCTTCCTTTGATTTTGGTGGTCTGGGATTATTTATTCCCTGTGTTTTCATGGTGGTAATTAACCTTCTTAGGTTGGAGGAATTTTTTTTGTACCATCTGTAGAGCTGGATTTGTAGATAAATATTGATTAAATTTGGTTTTCTAATGGAATATCCTATTTTCTCTATCTATGGCGATTGAAAATTTTGCTGGATATAGTAGTCTGGACTGGCATCTGTGGCCTCCTAGAGTCAGCAGGATATCTGCCCAGGACCTTCTGGCCTTTAGAGTCTCCATTGAGAAGTCAGATATAATTCTAATAGGTCTGCCTCATAGATTACTTGATCTTTTTATCTTGCAGTTTTTAATATTCATTCTTTGTTCTGTACGTTTAGTATTTTGATTATTATGTGCTGAGGGAACTTTCTTTTCTGGNCCAATCTATTTGATGTTCTGTAAGCTTCTTGTACCTTTTAAGTATCATTGTTTACGTTAGGAAATTTTTTTCTATGATTTTGTTGAAAATAATTTTTGGANCTTTGAGCTGNGTTTATTCTCTCTCCTTCCTCTATTCCTGTTATACTCAAGTTTTGTCTTTTCATAATACCCCAGATTTTCTGAATGTTTTGTGTCAGGAATTTTTTAGATTTAATATTTTCTTTGACCAATGTATCCATTTCTTCTATCAGATCTTCAATGTCTGAGATTCTCTCTTTCATCTCTTATATGCTGTTAGGGAAGCTTGCCCCTGTAGTTCCTGTTCAAATTCCTAAATTTTTCATTTCCAGAATTCCTTTACTTTGGGTTTTCTTCATCAATTCTACTTCCATCTTCAGGTTTTGAACAGTTTTATTCATTTTCTTGCACCGTTCATTTGTGTTTTCCTGGATTTCTTTAAGGCATTCATTTTCTTTTTAATGGCCTCTATCCTCTTCATAAGGCTGTTTTAAGGTCTTTTTCTTGGGCTCCAGTTATAGTGTCTACTGTGTTGGGTTTCTGGGTTGCAATGGAGACATTTTGTCCTGGTTGTTATTGATTGTGTTTTTGTGCTAACATCAAGGTAACTGGGATTGGGATGATTATAGGTCTGGGTGGTAATATCTGGTTTTGTCTCTATTTAGTCATTGTCTTTTCCTTGGTTTCTGCCTTATCCCTGGACTTTAGGAGAGTGCAGTGGCTGTGTACTGTCTGGAAGGAAATTTTCTGTGGANCTATTTCCCCGGACTGTTCAACTGGTGTGTTTCCAGTATATGTCTGGTGTTGTTAGAGGCTGGAATAATGGGATGTGTTGGGGAAAGGGAAGTTGGAGGAGAAGATATTTGTGATCTTTTGGGGATGGGGTCAGAGTGGAAAGAGAGACCTCAGCAACTTCTTTGCTAGAGAGTTGATGGGTGAGACTGGGGGATTTGGATCTCAAGAAGCAAAAGGGGAGGTGTGAATCCACTGTCAATCTACTTGTTTCCCTGGCTTTGTAGAATTTCATCATTAGGGAAGGCTGAAGGAAATCTATATAAGAGCTCTGTGGTAATAATACATCNCTAGTCTTAAATTGACTGAAAAAAAGAAATTGGAAAATATGAGTTATAAATGGCAAATTGGCTTTATTATACATTAATTAGTTTACTAGTGTTAGTGGGAGAATTGCTCAATCCCCAAGATAGCTTTGTAAAAGATAAACATCTTTATTCATGATATCCAAGGATACACAATTTCTAGGATACTGCATGAATAATAAAATTAAAGGCATTATATTGTAAATACCTTAGATAGAGAAATGTGGGAAATAATATCAAGACAATTGTAAAATTAAACAAATGGAAAATTCTGAAGATTCGGGAGTTTAATATAGCCCATATAATTTTCATTATTTGATCAATGCAAAAATTGAATTTCATTATTATCATAAAGTATGTTGCTTTTAGGAGAACTTGNTGGAATAATGCCAAGGTTCACCAGAGCCAATTAAGCAAAGATGATGTCTAATGAATACTCCATGCAGAGCAACGAGGCAGAAGTGATGCCTGTGCTGGAGCCATGCTATGCAGCTTATAGCAATAATTGCTAGATTTTCAGGAATTTTGTGAGCTGCTTGAGGTCTTGCTGATAGCTTGCCCTTAAGGGGAGACTTAATTCCTCTTAGGTGGTCATATAGAAAGAAACATTTGGAAAAATACCTCACACCAATTATGAGAATATTCAGAAGAAAGAGTGAGTTAAATGCTTTGGTAGTTCAGCTATTTAAGTATAACATGACCATTTCCACCATGGAGAAGAGACTGCTGTGGCAATCTGTAAGATAATTAACCTGTAATCATGACAATGAAATAAGCAAAACTATAGAGTGATAGATAAGTCTATGATAAGGGAGCTGTTAGCATTTCCTCTTAGAAGGAAGAAGGTCACCAGACCCTCACCTGAGACTCCACCCACCCCTTTATCCTGCCTCCCAGCTACATGTGGTTTTAGGAGATGCTTTGGAGGTCAAAGGTCATATGAGACAGGATTCCAATTAATCACATCCATGCTGAGGTGGAATACTTAGTCTATGCAGCTGTTCTTGAGTCATACATACTCCTATAAGTAACACCTCACTCAAAATCTTCTAAGCTAATAAACCAATAAACCCATTCACTCACTGTGGTAGTTAATCTCATTTATAAACGTGATAAGATTTAGAAGCTCTATAGAAACAAACTTTTGAGTGTGTCTGTGAAGGAGTTTCTAGATAAGGTTAATTGAGGTTGGAAGACTCACCCTAGAGATGGGCTGTACCATCCCATGAGCAGATCTCTTGAACTGAAGTAAAACGGGGAAAGAGAGCTAAGCACCAGCATGGGTCTCTCTCTGCTTCCTGACTGTGGATAGAATGTGACTAGCTACCTCAAACTCTTATTCTCATGTCTTGCCCACCAAGATGAATTGTACCTTCGAACTGTGAGCCAAAATACCCCCTTCCTTAAGCTGTTTTTGTCAGATATTTGGGCCCAACAGTTCATGGACTCAGATGTAAGCNTTTCTTTAGTGTCCCATCTGGAGTGAATAGACATTTATTCATATCTCCTCTGGAAAACTCACATAGCATAATGAGTGTCAGAATTGCTTAATACCACTCAAAATTTCTGTAATAAATTTTGAGCTCATCTTTGGCTGTAAGAGGACATCTTTACTTCAAGTTAATAAAAGAAATAACAAGAAATGTAAGTATACTGCTTAGAATACTTACGTTCTTTATTTTGCTCTAACTTCTATGTTAATAACTCCATTCAGAATTATAAATCATGTGAATTAAAAAAGAATTGTATTAATNAATCTACAATTAAAATGTAAACTTAGAAAAGTATATGCAAGAGATAGCAAACAAAATCCTTCTGTTTCCAAGATAAACCAATACTTTTAAAATAACTAAGTTTTAAAATCACTCAAATTCCAACAGTAAAATAAAGGAAAAACAGCAGAGAATTCATATGAGGATACCACTATCCATGTAAGAACTTACAGTTGCAGGTTAGCCTTCACAATCTAAATATTACACTCCCATGAAACGTACCATTTGTAAAGGGACAAATTGACACCAGGAGGGCATTCAGGCTACCCCTTCCTCTCCTCTTACAATGCCCCTCCTCTCCTGACATTGGTTTACACTCCACTGTTCTCCAATAGCATTAGTTCCCCTCATTCCTCCCTGGTTCAGTTTCTAACAACCTCATTCAT
>LZPO01098642.1:6134-19667 GCA_001675575.1 Neotoma lepida | reverse complement strand
TAATGATAATAATAATGATATTTTTTAAAAATGAAAAGAAAACAAAATTAACTATTGAAATAGAAAATATTCTGTGAGCTGACCCAAAAATGAACATTTGTAGAGACTTAGCATTATGTTTCAGCCAATGATTCCCTGTTGGTCTTGGATATAATCTGAGTGCCACATCCATGGACATGAATGTAAGTGGGGACCATATATTTAGCATCCTTGTTTGTTTAATTCATCAGAAGTCAACAAATGCACCTGAGTATCTTGTTCATTTGGTTTGACTTTGGATCTTTTCGAGCCTTGTATGTGGATAGAGCAGGTCTTGGGTGTCATTAAAAGACAAGTTAACTCTATCAGTTAACTTGGGACCTCCAATTGCAAAATTGGGTCCATGTATTATATCATCAGGCCTTCAAGTAGACTGAGCAAGGTGAGTTAATGTCTGTAGATCAAAGTTCTTCATCACTTAAAATAATGTGCAGAATTCTCGTTCTGCGGAAATGTGAGTATGTTCCCGGTTTTTCTGGAGGGAGAAAGTCATCAGCACTCACAAATCACAAGGGCCTGAAAAGGTTCTGATTAATTCTACAGTGCTATGCCTTCAATGGATGAAGCTCTAGATTCTGTGATTAGAGAAGCAGAGAAGAAGCAGTAATTGCCTTTAAGCAGTTCTCCATCCACTGGGGAAAACCAAGCCTCAGCCAATTTGAAAAATGCATTTGCATTACAGTAAAATGACACATAGAGCTAATGGATCCGGAGAATTACAGAGAGAAAAGTAACCAGAAATGGTGGCAATTAAGGACCAAAGTTAGGATGTCAAAACATGATATCCAAGTGAACTGGAGTCAACAGTTATGTGACTATGCATGCTTTCCATCTGTATGTATAGAGAAGGCCACCGATAGGTTTTGCAGGGCTTTATTTTTTGAGCAATTACTGTTTAAGATCCTGGCATGCTATATCCATTCATCATCTTTCCCACACATCTGGAAATATGCTATGCACCTCTGACATAGCTAATTAAAACAAATGGCTGTGATGGTAGCATTGTGAAGAGCCAGGCAAGCAACATCTCACTCTTCCTTAGATTCTGCCACAGCCTAATGAAGAAAAAAGGTCAAAATATCCTACCAGATAGTTTTGGTAATTGTCACAATGGCACAAGATGTGCAAGGGTGACAAATGGAAAAACAAGAAATAAAAGATTCTATCTAGCCATGTATACCACTCCTGGGTATACACCCCAAAGACTCCAAGTCAGCATACCACAGTGATCCTTACACAACCGTGCTTATCCCAGCACTATTTACAACAGCCACATCATTAAATCAGCCTGGGTGTTTATCAGCAGAAAAATGGATTGAGAAAACAGCAGTGCTTAGTTGCAATGGAATTTTATTCAGGCACAAAGAATAAAATTATGTCATTTTTAGGAAAGTGGATGCAACCAAAGATATCATAATAATAAGTGAAATATACCAGACACCAGTCAAATAAATATTGCATGTTTTCTCACATTTGTGGATCCTAATCCTTATGTAGATGCATAGTATCATAAGTGTATATAGGGTAGGGAGGTAGAAGGAATGCGTCTATGCAGATTAATTAGAATGATGGGAAGGAAGAGAAAAAGGACAGAGATGGTGAATATGGTCAATTACCTGATAGATTTGTAGAAAAATATGTCTTGAGCCTGATCACTATTATATTAAGGATATACCAATGACAAGAAATAAATAGATCCAGAAACTGATAAGAGTTTTATAAATATAGTCATCATGTAACATGCACACTTTTAGGAGAGGCATGAGTTAAAGGCAGAGAATGAGCTGTCTCTCTTCTATTTCTCATCTGGCCTAGAGAAGACTGAAACTGCTAATTTTAATGTGTCCCTGTAGAAATGTACCTGGTGAGGACAGTTCAGAAAGTTAGGGCCTCTAACCTTAGGAAATGCTGACTTTAAACAAAATAGCACCTATGTGTTGTGAACTGTACGATAGAGTCTCCTAGGCTAATATTCAAGCAAGTATAAGGCAGGAAATGATAGAGAAAGAAAGCGGGCAGGAGGGAGGGAAAAGGACGAGAAAGAAAAGGAGGGAGCAAGAGGAGAAAAGGAGAAAGAGGAGAGTGTGTGTCATTTAAGCCTGTGTACTCTGATTTCTGCAAAGTGCCCTTGTACCTTGGTGACTGCTCATCTGAAGTGTCCCCCATGGGTCCATGAATTACCTGTGCACATACTAAACAGAGATGGAGAACACACACTCCAGGAAATGAGGGGATATGTAGAGACACTTATCCTGGAAGGGCTCCAGGTTTCCTATCGATCAGCTGGGATAAATAAATTGTCTGCTATTTCTTTGTGTCTTCCATGCAAAGTGGCTGGAGGTTTATTACATAGGATGTGCCGAGAAAGCCAACTCAGCAAGACTTTAGCTAATGTGCAGGTTTAATGGCAGGTTGTGGAGACAGCAATGCTTTAGCCCTGGATGCTGAGTAAGCTGGTGAAGTTTCCTGGAGGGACTAAGATGGGCTGGAAGAGGAAAGCAGGAAATAACAAAAGGGGAATTTTCCCCTGGAGCCTGCACTGATATGTAGATACCTATATTTGCCTGCCAGAGAGCAGAAGACAGACCTAGGAAGCAGGGGAGTCCTGTATCCAGTTTTCAGAAAGTCATCGAAATGTAAATTATTTGTGAAGCTCTTTGGAGAAACATAGGTGAGAAGTAAGAATAGAGCCCAACTCAGGTTGTTCTCAAGCCGGGAGTCAATGCTATGCATGACCACAGGGTTTCTTCTTGTACACACCTTAGGTACATTGTCTAAGCCTATGGCACAGCAACTGCTTACTTTCACCGAGCATGGTGTTTTGTGTTAAGAGCTGATGTGTTTTGAGTATGTCTTCTGCATTAGATATCAGGCGTTATGCATTGTAGGCATTAAGTCTTACCTTGTCCAAGAGTTATAGAGCCAGTCTTAGCATCAGGATTTTAACTTGGGTCTGCTTGACTGTGTTTACCTTCCAGTGCTGTTCCCTGTGGAACAGATGCTCTGATCTATCTTTTGGGATTTATGGGTGAACATGGTGTCGGTTAATGGCTCTTGGTTTTCTCTCTTCCTGACTCTACCCATTTGCGTTGTTCCACAAGCAGCATACTACTGCCCTGCCTGCCTGGGCTGGTCACAGATGGCCTCCACCCCATCTTGTAAGGCCAGTTCTGCTGCAACTCTCAAATTCTCATTCTCCGTTCTCCCTTTGTTCCCAATTCTAAGCTCACATCTCCATTGGGCTATCTAAAACTGAACTTTCAATTTTCACCTTAATCTTGCCCACCCCAATATTATCTTGGTCAGTGGCATTACTCATTTAATATTTATTCCTATCTTTCTTGCAATTCCCAACAACCCCTTCAGAGATGTTGTTCAGTTTGTCTAGAATATCTCTAGATCATAGCCATTACTATCACCATGAGCATGATACAAAATTGCCATCCAGCTCACACCTGTACTCCTATAATTATTCCAACTGGACCCCAGCCTCCATCCTACAATCCATTATTCAATGTTGGGGCCCCTGCAAGTGTCACAGCTGGCAGTGAAACCATCCCTGTGAGGTGAAGAATGAAACTCAGGTCAATAGCATTTTAGCAGGTGCTGGGTCAAAGCCTCCAGAGTCTGACTTCATACTTTATTTTTCTTGCACCTCTAAGCACAATAAAACTTTGGGGGAAAGTCTCTATGTGACACTTTATCCCAACAAACTTCAGGGATGGCCACATTGAAACTCCCTTGCAAAGTAGCAAAGCATCTCTGACCTTTACAATAAGAATGAATTCTATTGACTGATAAACAGAACTCAGGGTGAGGACCTCAGGAGGAAGGATTTGTACACGCATAAGGATAGATTCTATTGATGGAGGATGCAAAGTACATGGACCTCTTTCATAAGGATGGGTTATCACTGAGAGACAATGCTCAGGATTCAGACGTAAACAATGCTCAGGATTTGGGCAGATTCAGGTGAAGCCTAGTGCCATAGAATACTAAAAAATTCACCATGCTCTTAGACAGCGTCCACTCGAGCTTTCCTGGTGAACAGGTGTCAGTCATTTTCTTCCCTTGAAGAACAAAAGCCCAGATGTTTAACAATTCTAGTTCTTCTAATGCTTTCTGTAAGCTGTGCCTCCTACAGTTCAAATCACCATTATGAGTTTTAGGACACTTTGACAAAATCAAGCTGTCCCATTTTAAAGCCCTCTAGTGGTATCCTACCACAACTGAATAAAAATTAGTTCGTATTCTTTGTATTAGTTGACTGAGCAATGGCAGTCGGCNCCAGCTCCCCTCGGGCTCCCTGCCCTACTGCAGCCCCTTCCTCCTGCACAGTCTCACACATCTGGCACATGACTTTCTTGGATGTTTGTGTTTCTCATCCCTCTGCCTAAAATCATCTTCCTTAAGTTCTCCCTACAGGAGGATATTTCTTAGCCTTTAGGTCTCAGCCAAAATGTTGCCTCTTCAATGACTGTTCCCTGTCCCACAGTGGTTCTGTCCACATGAGCCATTGCATTGGCACTTTAAGTAATAGGTTTTGTTAATCAAACTATCTGATGTTTTCTTCAGTATTGTTAGNCATTTATTAGTCACATCTACCACACACCTTCTAAAACTGTGCTCTCAATATGGTACTAATCNCCAACATGTCATTATTGCAACTAAGTGAATTAAATTCAGTTAAAATTTTACTTCCTCTGTCATGCTAGTCACATGTCAAGTGTTCCATACCTGTATGTGACTAGCAGTGCCTGTATGGGACCAGAGAGGTACAGATAATGTNCATCAATGTGAAAACTTTTACTGGAAAGTGCTGTTGTACTCCTAATTTTAGAAAAAACCCTTCTAGAGCAAGGATTCTGATTTGGGTGTGGGTACCACAGGTATCTTTAACAATCTATAGAAAGCCTATAAGCTTCCTTCTCAGGATGAAATAAAAATACATAAGTAAGATTTCAAAGGAGACCAACTGTTTAGAAATGCAGTTGTCAAAATCAGAAAATAAGCCTGTAATACACATTTGCTTCCTTACTAACTCATTAAAAATTAGATCTAACAGCAAGTCCAATAACCATCATAGTTTGAGTTGGTGATGGGCACAAAAGACAATGACATCTGAGGATATTTGCTAGCACTGTAATGAGACAGAGAAACATCTGTGATTTTTGTTNGGCAGCAATGGCAAAACTTGCNTATGATACTAAAGTCTGTCTCCACTTGTGATAGAAGAAAATGGTAAGTTTCAGTAAAATAAATAAATGAATGAATGAATGAATGAATAACTATAAAATTATCATATATGTTTTAGGGCCACAAAATTCCATCGTAGATCTAGATTAAGAGCCTCTCTGGGAAGTATGCAAAATGAACTTGGGAGTGGGAGAGAATGGAAATGCATATTGTAGGGCTGAAGACAGAGAAAACTGTTAGCTATCACCATACTTAGGTAAGATATGAAGAACCTTGTATTGGGCTATTAATTTAAATCCAATGAAGCGTGTATTTATCTTCAAAATAGACCCTGTAAAGTGGCTATTTACTTTAGCATGGACCCATCGAGAATCCTCTGTAATGGGTATACTTTCTACATTATTCAAGACACATTTTGATTGGCAGAGCTTCAGGATGTGCAAGCCTCTGAAGCATAGTATGTGAGCAGCCTGACAGTGGTGTTGGTTGTTTTCAAAACCCATTTGGAATACTGTGATATGGAAACTGAATAATTGTACAATCTGTTTTGCTAGGGTGAAAAAAAATAACTCGTGTATTTTTAACCATGTGCACCTATGTGCATACACTGTATAAACTCATGGCATCACTGAGAGTAACACATAGACCAGGACCAAGAGAGGTTTTCCTACCCCATTTCAACCCTAGCATTGGGAATGGGGCTTGGCATCTAAGGATGAGTTATAAAGGAACAGGGTTCCGGGGAATCACCTTCCAAGCCCCGTTTACCTCACAGTTGAACTAAGAGCTTCTGTCTTGTTACAAACTCCTAAACTGTGCTGTCTGTTTTATGGGGCCTCAGTGAATTTTCTAGGCTTCAGGCAGAAGTTTGAAAGCAGACTCCCTCATTTCTCATTTTTATTGCCAATAGCTGTGGTAAGAAAAGAGGGAAATACTTTTCTTGTATTTGTGTATTTGCCTCTCCGAGAAGAGATAATTTGTTGTGANGGAAGGGCCCTTCATCTTCTGCTGAACAGTGTACTTTGCATGCAATGACTGGGAGAAATTGTGTGTCTCATCTCAGAGTAGTATAAGCAGCAAATATACAACCTGGAGATCATAGTTTCTGAGATGTGAACCACATTTTAGCTGCATGTTGGTGCCAGTCATTTAAATAGTCNGTCACTCACTCACTGCACAAAAGGCATGAGGTTGGAAGTTATAGTACCTTTCTCAGAGAAAGACNCTTACAATTGAGCAAATTAGGACACATAAAATGCCTACTCAGGGCTGGACATATAAGTAAGTGGCTTAACCAAAGTTAGGGTTTACCATTTCTATCATCATGAAAAATGCACATGGCTTCCCACACAAAGAGAGACATCTATCAATAGTTACTTTAAGTTATAAGCAGACCCTTGTGTTTTTATTAGATGTGACTTTCNTGACGCCTAGAGACATGGTTTGTTTTACTTGAAAGACATTAGCAGGTAGAATCTGGCTGAATGTTCAAATAACTAGTCAAAACAATTCCAGTCACATGGGATTTAGCTTGAGGAATATATAAAGATTACTTCCCCACNTCAAGATCAGAAAGGACAATGAGTGCCTACCCATGTCCCCAGGACCACATGAAAGAGCTAAAACAAAGGAAATTCAGGAGCTGCAGCAAGGAAGAAAGCTCTTCACAGTTGCAAACCTTTGGGGACTGCTGTTGACCAAGCTGAAGATTCACTCACTGTTACTTCTAGAATCTTAGCTAAGCCCGTGGTAAGGGGAGGGGGGTTGCTGCACTGCAGGGCATTTATAACAAACTGAAAGAGATGGAGTGAGAGAGCTGTGCACTTCTGTAGTCCTTGGTGATATGCTGAGAGAGTAGAAATGCTGCTCCTCCTTCCATTTGCCCCTTGGAAGGTAAGAACTGTCACTTCTTATTTATGTTATAGATGGAAGCCTATGTAGTCTGTGAAAAATCAAGAGGGACTTCTTTTCCAAATAATATTACCTTTTAAAACATAAACATTCAGTATGTCCTATTAACATGGATCAAAGTATCATAAATTTTGGAATTTAGACATTTAAAACAAGGTCAACTAACTGCCTGGAAGTTTGATAAGAAGGAAGTCTTCCATGATTGGGTTCTGTCTGGGCTCTCCGAAAGCTATCAGAGGTAGAGCAACGGGCTAGGCAGCATAAGGCAATCTATAATAAAGAAAAAAAGAAATCAAATCAAGCAATGGAGTAGCTACTTCCTCCTCTAGGAGATCAAGTACAGAATCCAGTTAGAGGTTCAAGTAGGAAAAGACTCAACTCAAGTATTTTAGGTTGTTGCAAATTTCATTTCTTTTAGGTTGTAGGGTTAAAGTATGATCTTAGTTACTCTTCTATTGCTGTGAAGAGACATCATGACCAAGGCTACTCTTTCTTTCTTTCTCTTTCTTTCTTTCTTTCTTTCTTTCTTTCTTTCTTTCTTTCTTTCTTTCTTTCTTTCTTTCTTGGTATTTTGAGACAGGGTCTCTCTAGGTAGACTTGGCTGTCCTAGAACTCTCTATGTAAACTAGGCTGCCCTCAAACTCACGAGATCTGCCTGCCTCTGCCTCCCAGGTGCTAGAATTAAAGGCAAGTGCCACCATGCCTGGCTAACCAAGGCAACTCTTTTAAAGAAAAGCATTTAATTGAGGGCTTGCTTACAGTTTTAGAGGGTTGGTCCATGATCATCCTGGTGGGAAGCAGACAGACAAGGTGTGGGAACAATAGCTGAGAGCCTTAAATCCTCATCCCCAGGCAGCAGACAGAGAGAGAAAGAGAAAAAGAGACAGAAAGACAGGGACAGAGAGACAGAGAATTAAAGAGACAGAAACAGAAACTGGGCCTGACATGGGCTTTTGGAATCTTAAAGTGACCACCCCCAGTGACACACCTCCTCCAACAAGGCCATACCTCTTAATCGTTCCTTAATAGTCTACCAACTAGTGACTAAACATTCAAATAGATGAGCCTATGGAAGGTCATTCTCATTCAAGCTCAGTGCCTAGAGGTCTCTCTGAGGCCCTTTTTTGGTGACATCCAAGGCAATTTACCAGCAGATGATGGCTTCCTTCTGTGCTTGTCTAACTGAGTACATCTTACTCCCTTCTATGCTACCAGCAAGGTAAGGAGTTGCTCTTAACAAGCGCATGTCATCAAACTGGTCCATTAGATTCATCTTCCTATCTGATGAGCAATTGATGGGGCTTCATAAACAAAATTCCTTCACAGACAGAACTGCCTAGATTTGTGTTTAATGGATTATCAGATGACTTTGGCACCTGCCTACCAAAATATTCATGTGCAAAGCATATAATGGATACTGCACTAACAGGTTCAGGAAAAGAGGAATGCTAGAGAACTGGGTTCCTAGTCAAGAGCAGTTGATGTCAGAAACCCTATATTGATCAGTTTTCTTTTTCTTAGAATTCTTGTGTGTGTATGTGTACGTGGAAGTCAAAGAGCAGCTCTGGAAGTTGATTTTTGTCTTCTACCTTGCTGAGTGAGGATCTCTCTTCTTTCTGCTGCTGTGCTGTGTACTCCAGATTAGTTGACTTAAGAGCCTCTGGCCCATTCTCCTGTCTCTGTCTCTATTCTCACCTTTGGAATGCTGAGATTACAGATGTGAGATTTTTGTATGGGTTTTGGGGATGGAACTTGGTCCTCAGACTTGAGATCTATGGTGGTTTGGATGAAAATAGTTCCCATAGACTCACCTNTTTGAGTAATTGGGCCCCNGTTGGTGGAACCATTTGGGAAGGATTAGGAGGTGTAACCTTGTTGGATGAAGTATGTCACTGAGTACCAATTTTGGGGTTTCAAAACACTCACATCATTCCCACCAGTACCTCACTCTCTGCCTCATGGTTATGTCTCAAGATGTAAGCTCTCAGCTACTGCCCTAATGCCTGCTTGCCTGATACCATGCTCTCCACCATTATGGTCATGGATTCTAATGCCTGAAACTATGAAACCAATGAACACTCCCTTTTATAAGTTTTCTTGCTCTTGGTGTCTTATCACAGCAATTTNTGGTACAGTAGAGGCCAAAGGACTTTTAAGTGAAGCACTTTAGATCACACAGCTTGAAAACAACATGTGAGAATTTCTTTTGATGGTGTCTGGCTCTCAGGCCTGTCTATTCTCCTCCATATCTGGGCTTCTCAGACACTTGTCTATTCTCCACATTGGTCCTCTCAGATGCGTGGTACTTGTTGATCCTTGAAAAGCCTTCCTCACTGATACTCTGACTCAGCTGGTCATGGCCCGAGAATCATGATTCAAGGAAGCCATGCNTTGTCTCTGNATATCCCATATATACCAAAGAACTTCTATGGCTAATACAAGTTTGCTCACNTTAAGAACAGATGTTTCAACACCAAAACATTTAAAAAACATAATTGCACAATACAAGATAATCTTTTATTTTATTTCTCTCATTTGTTCATGGCATAACAAAAGATTTACAGAAAGAACACTAGCCCCAGGTTCTACATTTGGGACCCACTGTTTTATAGCATAACTGGAATGTTTTTAAGTCATTTGGATAATAATTTATTCATTGACTATGAAATAAAATTTTAATATAATTTTAAATATATGAAAAACATAGTACTAGAAAAGTGAAAAGTGCAAGGACATGCTAAGTCTCAGCATGTGGTTAATTTTGCTTTATTAGTTTATAAAAAGTACTTCTTAATAGAAAGTTCCAGATTTTAGAGTAGGAGATTAACAGTATCATATACTATACTGTATAACCACCTTCTCAGTAGGAATATCAGCAAAAAGGACTTCTTTTGATCTTTCTGGCACAGTTATCACAGTTCACAAAAGTTACTGATAGGTATGTGCTTAACCAAACTAAGCCATATACATGGTAAATGTGTGTATTCTGACTTATTAGTGACAATTGNTATGGGTCATATCTNGTTTCTGGTTTTCAAATTTCNAAACATCATCAAAATTAGTCATTTGAACACAATTTCCATAGCAACAAAGCTATACAAACAAAGTTACATCACACTGACAAGTATATTGAGTCCTGGACCTCAGGTCCAGGCCTCACTGCAACTACTCTGGAGGTTGAGGCAAGAGGACCCTGAGTTTTAGGCCAGATTTGGCTATAGAGTGAGATAAAGGTCAGACTAGACAACTCTCAAATTTTCAAAAACTGTAGCTGGAATAAAGTTCAATGGTAGAGTGCTTGCCCAGAATGCGGACAGTCCTCACATCAATATGTGGTTTCATAAAACATGTATACGGATTTATGAAATCTATGGGGGCATAAGACATGGGAAAGTGAGACAGAATTTCTCTGTTCTGCATACTTCAATCTGCAACAGATAGATCATATAGAAGTTGCATCTGCTGTGAGCTGTGTTCAAAANTCAGCAGAAAGTACAAAACTGACACAAATCCACAATTATCTTGGACAACCAGATAAAAGGATAGAATGCATCTTACTTTCTTGGATTAATTATTGGATCCAGTATCTGGCTTGAGTTTGGGTGCCATTTCGTCTTTTAACATTATCATTTGTTTTATTTATGTCGNTGTTGCTATGACTGTATCATCATCGTTGTACTAATTTTCCTGCTTTCATGCACTTCAATTTAATGAATAAATGATACTGCTCTACTCAAGAATGTTTTGANGGACATTAGTTATGCTTGTTCTAATTCTTGTATTTAATGTAAATTAATATTAAATAAAATAAAAACCCAGATCATCAGTCACCTTAGACTGTGGAGAGAAGTTACAATATTGGACAGATAGGGTCCAGATATAGAACATACCTATCATCAAGAAGTTTTGTTGGTAAACATGGGTTCATCATTAGCTAATTGATGTTCCCTAAGGGGTAACCATGATAATAAGTGGCAAAAATGAGGGTATTTCTATGTTATTTGTCTTGCCTTTCTGTGTATCTTAGAAATGTGATCTTCAAAATATAATAGGATAAAAGATGCTACATCCATGTATGATAATAATTACTAGTATTAATTGAATATTTACAATGATCCAAACTCTGTGCCTAATATTAGACATTTTTTTCTTTTCTTTTCTATTGCAATAATGAAATACTTGAGGCTGAAGTTACTTATAATGAAAAGAGTTTTGTTTAGTTTAAGGGTTTTTTGTTTGTTTGTTTTTCAAGACAGGGTTTCTCTGTATAGCCCTGGCTGTCCTGGAACTAGCTGTAGACCAGGCTGGCCTTGAATTCAAAGATCCGCCTGGCTCTGCCTCCTGAGTGCTGAGATTAAAGGTGTGTGCCACCACTGCCCGGCTTAGCTTACAGTTTTGGAAGTTGAAAACCCAAGTGGCACAGGCTCTGGCAAGGTCTCCCTTGGCTATGCCCATCATGATGGATGGCATCATAGTAAGAGAATTTATGGAAGAGAGAACTGGCATGGTAAAACAGGAAACCACAGTAAGGTGAAGGGACCATTTTGCTTTTCCTGTGACAATCTCAAGAATACTGAAGATCTCNAGAGAACCATCTTAATTCCTACTTCTGATGACATCCCTTACGACTCAGTCACNTTCCACTGTCCTCATCTCCCAACAGTTCCNTCACCCTTAGAACACCACCCAGGAGACTGAGCTTCCAACAGATGAACCCCTGGGGGGCCACACCAAGCTGCATTCAAATCATGCTACCTATATTCTTCATATCATCCTCCCAACACATGTGTGATCTGGTACCCTTAGTACCCCCACATTATAGTCTGATAACAAAGCTGTAGAGAAACGTGATTGGATAGAGATGCCCTAGCTAGGAGGTGGTGGAATAAGGATCAGAACTCCAAACCTTCTTGAGCATCATTGCTGTGTCAGCAGAACTGAGCTTCAGAACGTCTTGGCCCTTTTTGCAACTGTCTTCCTTTAAGCTCTGCTTGCTTAGACATTTCCTGACACCACCTTCCCCAAGATGACACATCTATCTCCTTGCCAACAGAGGCAATAAAACAATTTTGCTAATGGTTTAATCATNTACTCTCAAATATCATATTCATAATTTATTAGGAGACTTTCTGGAGACAGTGGCCTAAATCAAGGCTCACTCAAATGATACCTTTACTCTCCAGTTCTCAAGCTATTATGCACTACAGTCTGCAGAAGTAAACCCATGAAACTCTGGATAAAATCATCTTCTTGTCTTTCTCAGCAGCATGAGCAGATCTGCATGGACAGTAAGTAGCATGCATGGATATTAGGCTCATCAGAGCTCATGCTAATTAGGAGCAAACTGCTTTGATATGACCCTTGACCCACCCAATCACCAAGAAAACATATTGTTCATACATGTAAAGGTGTACATGCATATTTACATGCCTGTGCACATATGTATACTGAAATTGTTTTAGATTCCTTAAAATTAATACAATGTACTCTACATACTAAAACCCGAAAAGATAAAAGGGGAGGAGGGGAGTGCCTATCGATGTCTGTATCTCTTTGGGAAATGACATTCAACTTAGAAATTTAGGCCTAAATAAATAAATAAATAAATAAATGAATAAATAAATAAATAACACCAAGTACGCAACCACAGGATTCCTACATTTAGAGAGGAGGTCAGCTCAATGTTTAACTCTCTCCTCTCCAGACTGATATTCAAGGTAAAGCAAATGAGGGGAGGTTAATGCTGTTAGGTAGAGTGCTGCTGGTCAAGTGAGCGGCGTTTGGGGAAGGAGCTAGAAATGAGAGAGAATATGGCTAAACGAGTGAGGCTGGAACAGACCGGAGCAGATGCCTTGGAACCCAATGGGAAGCAGGTGACAACGAGCAGGAGAGAAAGTCAGGGAAATGAACCAACAGCCAGCTTCCATTAGCTTCCCACGTCAGGGACACAAAGGAAAACGCATTAAAAACCACTTTAGGAAAGCAAGAGGAAGTCTGAAAACTGTCCCAGACCGACCTTTTCATTGATCTCTCATGCTTCCCATTCCCAAATGTCTGCCTCTGCTGNTCTTTCCATTATCACCGAGTCTTTCCTTCTGCCCTCTAAAGAGCTGGGCAAAGCGCAGAGCCCCTCCTGGCAAATCAAGAGAGGTAGGGCTGACCCCTCCTCCTAGCAGGCTGCCCTCTCCACTCCTGATGCACACCTAGACGCCTGACCTAAACAGAACAGCTTCTTCTCAGGTAACTGTTTCACAACCAGGTCATTCAGCTGGTACCGCACCAGTTCCTAGCTTGGGGTGCCCTGAGGATGCACAGGGTGGGGAGGGAATTGTGGTCCCTCACAATTCCTTTGGCAGAGTTCCCGCTTCCAGCATGACTATCTGACAC
>LZPO01098641.1:3637-19691 GCA_001675575.1 Neotoma lepida | reverse complement strand
TGTTGTAAAAAAAAAAAGTAGAAAATCAGGGGCTGGGGAGATGGCTCAGTGGTTAAGAGCACTTGCTGCTCTTGCTGAGGACCCAGGTTTGGTTCCTAGCACCCACATGGTGGCTCACAACCACATATGTCTCCAGTGACAGAGAATCTGACACCCTTTTCTGGCCTCTGTCATATACACATAGATGCACATAAGTACACACAGATAAAAACAAAAAATCAAATCAACAGCAAGTGTTGGNGAGGATGTTGAGAAATTGAAACTTCCAGGCAGTGGTGACACACACCTTTAGTACCAGTGCTTGGGAGGCAGAGACAGGTGGATCTTGGAGGTCGAGGCCAGTCTGTCTACAAATTGAGTTCCAGGACAGCCAGGGCAAACAAGCAAACAAACAAATAAACAAACAAAAAATAGGAAGAAAGAAAGAAAAAAGAAATTGAACCGTTGTGCACTTTGGTGACAGTGTAAAATGACAAGAGTATGGTGGTCCTTCAAAAAGTTAAGCATAGAATCCCTATATAGTACAGAAATTCTGTTTTTGGTTAGAAACAGAAGAATCCAAAGTCTTGAGATATTTGTATACTGATGTTGAAAACAGCACAAGGGATGACAGCTGAACTGCGGGAACAACCCAAGTATCCATCAATANGTGAACAGATAAGAGAGATGTGGCTTATGCATACAATGGAGTGTTATCTAGCCNTGCAAAGGGGGCAGTTCTGACATGTGTCATAGAATGGATGACTGCTAAGGCCACTACAGTCAGTGAAGTAAGCTGGAAGGACAAATAGACACCGCATGCATGACCCCACTTACAGGAATCCCTAGAGTTGTCGAGAGAGGAGGCAGGAGGGTAGAATACTTGCCTGGGGTTGGTGGGAGGGGATGTATGGAGCCTGTGTTTAATAGGGATAGAATTTGATTGAAGTTTTTCTTTTAAAAGATAATTTACTTTTTTCTGTTTTTTTGCGACACAGTTTTGTTATGGAATATTCCTTCACACTGTGTGAAGATGTGTCACTGTGATTGGCTTAATAAAGAGCTGAATGGCCATTCACTAGGCAGGAAGAGGTTAGGCTGGACTTCTGGGGACAGACATGGATGAAGCAGGATGGGCAGGACAGAGTAATGGTAACCGAGCCATGTGAAAGAACATAGATTAAAAAATATGGGTTATAGCCAGGCATGGTGGCCCACGCCTTTAATCCCAGCACTCAGGAGGCAGAGGCAGGCGGATCTCTGTGAGTTTGAGGCCAGCCTGATCTACAGAGTGAGTTCCTGGATAGGCTCCAAAGCTACACAGAGAAACCCTGTCTGGAAAAACCAAACAGAGAGAGAGAGAGAAAACATGGGTTATTTGAAGTTATAAGAGCTAGTTAGAAACAAGCCTAGGCTAAGGCTGAGCTTTCATAAATAATAATAAGTCTCCGTGTTGTTGTATTTGTGAGCTGGAGACCCAAAGGAAAGTCTGACTATAGAGTTTCTGACTATAGAGCCTGGTCACTCTGTAGACCAGGCTAGCCTCAAACACAGAGGTCTGCCTGCCTCTGGCTCCTGAGTGCTGGGATTAAAGGTGTGCGCCACCACCTCCCAGCAAGATATTTTATCTTTATTTTTATTTATGTGTTGTGTGTGTCTGTGTTAGGATGTGTACATATGTGAGTGCTCACAGAGGCCAGAAGAGGGTGTCACATCCCCTAGGGCTGGAGTTATGGNCGATTGTGAGTCACCTGCTGTGGGTGCTGGGAATCCAACTTATCCTCTGCAAAAACAGTGCATGCTCTTACTGCTGAGCCATTTCTCCAGAGTAGAATTTAGTGTTTTCAAGATAAAAAGAGTTCTCAAGGTGAGTGGTGGTGACAGCCACACAGTGTGGTAAGGGTATTCAATACCACTGAGCTGTGTATTTAAAAAGAGCTAAGATGGGAAATGTTATGTTACATATTTTCTATGTCAATAAAAATTGACTGTCTCTATATATTAGCACCAAGCAATTTGATACAGGAATAAAAAAAAATACCCATCACAAAATTATCAAAAATACGAAATACTGAGGGAAAAATCTGACAATTCGTAAGGCCAGCACACTGAGAATTATAAAATATTGCTGAGAGAACTTAAGACCTAAACAGAAGCCGGTGCAGAGTCACAGGCTAGAAGACTGATCTTTCTGGGTGTTGATTCTTCCACACTGATCTATGTGTTCAATGCAACCTCAATCAAAATCCCTTCCAATTTAAGACACAAAGGCTTATATACCCACCCACCTACTCACTCACTCATCCATCCAACCCATCCATCCCACCTACCGTTTGTCTGTCTGACTGTCTATCTATCTATCTATCTATCTATCTATCTATCTATCTATCTATCTATCTATCNTACCCACTCATCTATCTACCTACTATCTACTCAGTCATTCAGCCGTCTACCCACCACCACCCACCCATCATCTATTCATTCATACACCAATCCACCCATCCATACTTTATGCCCCCTGCTCCAACCCGGAAGCAAAGCTATTGAGCACATATGTTGTGAGGGTGGCTCATGAGAACTACACATAGATTGCTGTCCTTGAGATGCTCACAACAGAAACGGTCACAGAGTATGACCAGGGTGGTGAGGACAGTGGTCTCTATGAGTGTGAGAATTGAGCCAAGTTTTGAGGGGAGAAGGGAGGAATTGTCCCAGAATGGCTGAACTCTTGAAATGTAATGACCTGCCTGATAGATGGGGCGGGGGAGCAGTGGCCTCCAGTAGCCTGTCCTGTATGCACCTGCCCAGTGGAGGCTACTGACTTGACCAGCTCCTCTATTGCTTCCTGTCTCAGCCTTCACATCCTGCGCTGAGCTGACTTCCTTTCAGGAATTCATGTAAGGGGATATGTGGCCAGGTCTGTTTGTTCCTAGTCTTCTCAAGCCTTTGAAGGTGCAGGTGGGGGACCCATTTGCCATGTTGGAGCTTGCCTTTCTCATGTTTCAGGAGAGGGCCTGCAGAGATGGCTGTGTGACAGATGCTTGGCTGTCTGGGCCTAGGCCCAGGACTTATTGCTCGGTCCCTGTGTGGCTGGGGCTGGGGTCTCTTTTAGGAATCTAGGAGGGCTGAGAACTGTGGAAATACCCTCTATCCGCTTACCATGGCGAGATACAAGTTAAGATAGACTTAACTTCAGTTAAGTCCAGCTGTCTGGGGCTTGGTAGATTGGTGTTGGATGCTTGGCCAGGGTGGCAAGAAGCAGGGGCAATGGTCATCATGGGTGTTAAGCCAGCCTTGTCTCCTGTGTCCAGGGAGGCTGTTGTAGCAACTGAGACACAAGATCCTCAGTAATTCAGGTTCTGTTTCTGTAACAGGTGTTAGTAATCAAATTAACTACAGAGCATCATGGGGAATGACCTGAGAACATACATGTGGCTGACACAGTAAAGGTCAATGAGGTCACATTGAGATCAAAATGGGGTGGGGAGGAGAGAGGAGCTGTCTGGGGCAGGGAGCTCATAAAGCTGCAGTATGGATGGGTATGTGGCTACCTCCCACCCTGAGTGGGGAGGGGTTGTTCAAGATACATCAGCCAGGGTTCTCCAGGGAAACTGAAGCAGCAGCGGGTGTGTCAGCACACACAGGGGATGTGTAAATGCATCCACACAGACAAGTGCTGTTTTAAGGATTTGGCTCATGAAATGGTGGGGCTGTGTCTTAGGGTTTCTATTGCTTCAAAGAAACACCATGACCAAAGGCAAGTTGGGGAGGAAAAGGTTTATTAGGCTTACACTTTAGCATTGCTGTTCATCACTGAAGGAAGTCGGGGCAGGAACTCAAACAGGGCAGGATCCTGGAGGCAGGAGCTGATGCAGAGGCCATGGAGGGGAGCTGCTTACTGGCTTGTTTCCTGTGGCTTGCTCAGCCTGCTTACTTATGAAACCCAGGACCAGCACCCCAGGGATGGCACCACCCACCATGGGCTGGGCCTTCCCCATTGAACACTCATTGAGAAAATGCCTTATAGCTGGATCTCATGGAGGCATTTCCTCAACTGAGGCTCCTTCCTCTGATAACTCTAGCTTGTGTCAAGTTGACACACAAAAGCAGCTAGTACAGGCTGCAAGTCTGAAACCTGCAGGGAAGTCAGCAAATGGGAGACCCAAAGCAGGGCTGGAGGTAGACTCCTCTCTGCCTTGTGGACCTCAGTCTCTTTTTGCAAGATCTCACTAACCATTCCAGGGAGGACCGTCTGCTCACATCTGAAAACTACCTTCATGGCAACATCAAGACTAGTGTCTGATCAAACATTGGGTATTGAGGCTCAGCTAAGTTAATAGACAACAGAAATCAGTGCAGAAGGCCACTGAGAATGGGAGTGGGGCTTGGATGATCCTCATTTGAGGGGTAGACTCCCTCTTCTCTCTTCCCTCATCTTGTCCTTTCTTCTGCCTCTCTCCCCCTTCCCCTCTGCAGTCCCTCCTTCCCTCCCCTCCAGCTTCCGGGTGAGTCAGTGTGTGGACAGAGTGGAACATTCACGTTAGAAGCCTGTGACGTCTTTGCTGCCTCCTCCCTGCAGTCAAGGCTGTAAATTCTATGCAATGCCCAGGAACAGTGTCTTGTCCAGGTAAACACTGCAGGGCGTGGGGTCAGCGGAAGAAGGTCCAGTGTGCCTGGGACCCTGTCCACTGTCGGTTTCAGTTCTAGTCTAACTTAAGGCCTGGGAAGGCAGGCTGGTCCCCAGCAGGGTCCACCTGTGATTGGGTGGAGCAGTCATTCTCACCTTGGTCACCACATCCTTGTCGCAGACAATGGCACTGCCCAGCAGCTTCCTCAAAGTATTGACGTCTCCTCTCCTTCATAGTCTTTCATGCTCTGGGGAAAAGCTGCAAGGAGGTGAGGTAGGGGCCTCTGGGGCCAAGAGTGGGAAACTGAGCTTCAAGGCCTGTGGCAGCTGCCCATCAGACCTCGGCACAGAGGAGCGGTTGCTCAGGTGGATAAAGTCATCATCTTTGTGTTTGCCGCATTCATTGTGGTCTGGGAATCTGTCTAAGTGTGTGTTGGCCTCTGAGTGGCCACTCAGTGCTTTCCAGTTCCTGTTTATCTTGTTGCAGAGCCTTGGCCCCCCACCTAGGCTGTCCTGGTCTTCATCCTTCACTGCCAGAGTTGGTAGCTGATAAGCAGGCGATCAAACCGTTCACACTTGACAAAGCCCTCAATGCCATTTGCCCTTACATCAGCTCCACTAGGATTACAGGGGGACCACTGTGCCCAGCCGTGTGCCGGGCTGTCTGACATCAAAGCTCACATAAGTCACTTGAGATCCTGCAATGGACCAAGAGGTCTGTTAGTGTCAGGTCACTCGGCTTGAGGGTCATCACCACTGTTCCATCCAATGGGAACACAGTGGTGACCTTCTCTACCCAGGGTGATGCCAGCTTCTCCTCCCAGGGAGGACCTACTTCCTCTATCTAGGGAGGACTTACTTCTTCCAGATTCTCAGAGCTCAGCTAGAGGTCTGTGCTGGGATCATGAGTCTGGCCAGGATTCCTCTGACTCCCCCC
Organism: Neotoma lepida; assembly: GCA_001675575.1. Classification (NCBI taxonomy): domain Eukaryota; kingdom Metazoa; phylum Chordata; class Mammalia; order Rodentia; family Cricetidae; genus Neotoma; species Neotoma lepida. Next base: position 14,148 of record LZPO01098641.1, on the reverse strand, counting down.
ACATAGTGAGAGAGCATGGCATGGAAAACCACAGGTTCCTGGGGCTTGGTCCATCCTTGGGTTTCCCCAGGGCATGGTGCCAGCCTGAGGGGCCCACATAGGGAAGTCAAAAACAATGCTTTCCTTGGCCCAGCTGGTTCTAGTTCATAATCCCTGTGTTTTGGGCTCAGGCTACACTCAGGTTCTCCCACGTGCCTGAGCTCCAGTAGGGAGGACAGAACAAAGCTAGAGCTGACAGGCACAGTGAGATGGAAAGAGTGGCTTCCACCCATGCCCTGGCTGGCAGTCACTCTTACCTTTGATGTCTTTGTAGGGCATAGACCCCTTTCAGGTTCTAACTGGGATGGCATGGAGGGTCCAGAGGCCTAAGTGGGTGATGTCATAGGACAGATGCTATCACCAGCAGTACTGTTTCTCTAGCCCAGGATGTGGCTTTTGTGCAGAGCCTGGAAGGGCAGCATGGCAGCCTAGAAAAGCAGATGCCATCCCCCATTTAGGGAGTCTGTGACCACTCAGTGCAGTTTTTTTTCTCACCTCCGGAACTGGAGGACTAAATTGGAGCCTGAGGTACCTTGTGACCAGATTCACTGTGTGGACTCTAGCCAAAGTCAGGACCTATCCTTGTTTTCAGGAGGAAAATATGGAGGGGGGGCTTCCCTAGGTCTCAGTTTATGCTCCAGGTATAGCATGGCTGGCTGGCTACCTGTGCCTCTCTACACTTGTGTGGACCTTGGGAACCGGTGTCTCTCATAGGCTCACGTTTGNCGTGTTTACCAGTTTGGATGGTGCATCCTGATTTCCGGAGGCATTTGCAGACATTGGTGAGGCAGCTGCAGCTTTGGGTTAAGCTCACGGGGACTGAGGATCACCAGGGTCACTGCTCTTTTGGGGGCAGGATCACATCCTTTGAATAACAGCTGTGGCTTGGAAACAGGACAGGCTGCCCGAGTCGACATGTCCTTAGGAGAAACGTTAGCCTCAGAAGACTCTGCAGGAACAGAGCCTGCTGGGGTTGGGGCTCACCTCTCTGCTCAGACCCCATTCTCACAGAGTGGCCACTCCAAGCTTCCAGTGACTTCCTCTTGCACCAGGGGACATGATTCCTATAAGAGTAGTTGCCTGGGCTGAGGGCTGCCCGAGTTCTAATTACATGTAATTCCAGAGACTGGCAGAGCCTGGGAAAACAAGCGGATTAGAGTGGACTTAGCTGGGCTCTGTAGGTGCAGCAGGCTCTACGGAAACAGGTGGCCCCTGGGCCCCCACTGCTTCTTGCCTTCTGGAGGTGGGTCATGAACTAGGGTCAGTTCCCCCTCCCACACTTGTCTCCAGGTGACATGAACTGAGGTGCTTCAGGAGTCATAGTTGTCTCAGCCCACAGGGCTCATGGAGAAAAAGAATGGAGATGTTTGCAGACACCTGGAAGCTCCTTATTTTACCTGGACTGTGTTGGAGGTTGCTGGGCTGGGCCTGGGGGCATTTAGAGGGGTATGGCAGAGCTCATGGGACGTAATTCCAGCAGGAACCTCCTGCCTCTCCCAACCTGAGATTGGCCTGGCTTGTAACTTAAAGGAATGGCGTTCACCTGGGGTGTGTGCTGGCATTGGGATAATTGGGGCTGCGACATCCTGAGGAAGGCCAAGTTTACCCAGGGAGTCATATAAAGATAAACTCAGATAACCTGAGTCAATATTTCCTCACTGGGACCCATGGAGCCCCCACAGCTGTTTTCCTGATAACTCGGCAAATGCCCCACCCACCCTTTGCCCCTCCCTTGTCCCTCCCGCCCTCAGATGCCTGCTGGGCATATAAGTCCTGGACCCCTGCCCTGGGATGCTCTCCTGTGCCACCCTCCTGAGCCACCATGGGGCTGCCACTAGCTCGCCTGGTGGCTGTGTGCCTAGTCTTGGCCTTAGCCAGGGGCTCGGAGCTCCAAAAAGGTAAGGGGCTGGGTGATTTGGGCAAGAGACTAGGCAGAGCACCCTGAGGGTATGAAGGCTGGGAAGCCCAGAGCAGTTAGTAAGGGGTGCCTGGAACAGGAGGGGCTCCCCAGTCAGCCACTCCAGTTAGGCTGGTGTCTTAGGTCTCTCGCCATTGCTCTGTGGTTGAAAGCTGAGGGTCCTGCACCAGGTGGATGAGAAGCTGGAATCCCTGAGTGACCATTGTCCGTGGGAGTGGGGGAAGCATTGGATGTCTAGGAGAAGCCAAGTTTAGGACAGTTCCAGATACAGGGGAACTTCGGCAAGATAGTGTGCCTCTGGAGAATGGGCTGAGTGTCCACATGGGAAACTTCCGTCCCATCAGGACAAAGCTATGGATGGGGGATGTCCCAGTGGGGGATTCCTGAAGACTGAGGGACCCAGCCTAGCCTCTTGCTGGGTGAGGGGTGGGCAGAAGGGGGCTAAATGGAGTATCAGTATCAGTTGAGGGGAGTTGGGTAGTGACAAGTAGGTGTACGTTGGCCAAGTGGACAGAGTGAGCAGATTGCCTGAATGCCCCACTGCCTTTACTCCCTGCTTGCACTCCACACTAGCTAGCGCCCTGTCTGAAAGTCTCTGCAGAAGGGTGACCAATATTTAGCAGAGACTGCTTATGGAGGGGGCACCATCTTAGCCAGAAACTTGGTCTGGAGCCCCAGATAGGTGCCCTTGGAGGGACCTCTGGGGTTGACTTGGAGAAAGGGCTCAGGGAAGGCCTCCTTGGACCTGGGTGTCTCACCTTGTGTCCCCACTGCTCTCCCAGAAGCCAGATCCCGAAACCATGTCTGCAGCACCTGGGGCGACTTCCACTACAAAACCTTTGACGGTGACGTCTTTCGATTCCCCGGCCTCTGTGATTACAACTTTGCTTCTGACTGTCGAGACTCCTATAAGGAATTTGCTGTGCACCTGAAGCGGGGCTTGGACCAGGCTGGGGGTCACCCCGGGATAGAGTCTATCCTGATTACCATTAAGGACGACACCATCTACCTCACCCACAAGCTGGCAGTGGTGAATGGGGCCATGTGAGTGGGATTAGTATCTGTCTCCCATGTCCCAGCAGCCAGGGGGATGCTTCTGGCTCCTCAGAGCAAGTTTGCCCTTGAACATTTTGTATAAACTAGCCAGCTTCCAGGATACCCTCTTCTGCTCTGGCACAGGGCTAATAGGAGTGCTTTGAGGTTTGAGGTAGGCCATGGATTCATTCAACACTGATGAGTCGCCTCTGTAGACCAGGGGTCTTAGGTAACATGTGAGTCCCTTGCAGGCTTCCCTGGGGGCCATGTGGGATGGAATGGTGGCTGCCAGAGCCTGTCCCCCAGGCTAAAGTTGCAGAAGCTCAGAGGGAGAGGCTGCTTGCCCAGCCCTATTGTTCCCTGTCATTGTCTCTGTAACAATGTGGTCCTCTTAAATGCATTCCTGTCTTGCAGGTTCGCTCCCTTGGGGATTTGCTCTTTTCCTGCTCCAGGGGTTTCTGTGTCCTGCATGGGGCTCTGCTAATGTTCCCATCCCTTGCCTGGTCTGCTGGACCATGCTGTCATGTGTGGGTTGGGTATGGCAGAGGTCCCTAGGGATAGAGGCTCAGGGGCTGGGGTGTGGCAGTTCCAGGCCAGCACAGGAGTGGGATGGGGTCCTAGCATAAGGACAGCTCTGGGTCATGGTCTTGGCAGGGGTTGAGGGTCCAACCCTGGCAGATTTTATGAGCAAATACCTCTGAACAAAGGGCCTGGAGAGGGTTGGGGGCTCAGTCCCCAACATATCCCAGACCCACTGCCTTTAGGGCTCCTGAGAAGGGCCTCTGTCCTGGACTCAAGAGGGTGTGTGAAAGAAAATAGACAGAAGGGCCTGGCCCTGCCCCAAGGAAATCCACGTAGCCCAGGACAAGGGCTCTCTGACNGTTGCCCAGGCCTCTGCCCAGCTCTCTGGCCTCCTCCTGGAGCTTGGCTAAATCAGTTTGTGGCCCCAGATGAGAACATACTGACCAAGTAAGGAGCCAGGCTAGGGCTGTCTTCACCCAGATAATACCCTCAGCACCATGTGGACAGCAGAACCCTCAGGAGGACAAGTGGGTAGGTTCTGGGATGCTGGGTTGGTGAGTGACTCCATAGTGGTCCCCACAGGGTCAGCACCCCACACTACAGCTCCGGGCTCCTCATTGAGAAGAATGATGCCTACACCAAGGTCTACTCCCGTGCTGGCCTCTCCCTCATGTGGAACCGGGAAGATGCACTCATGGTGGGCACCAGCATCCTGGGTTCTGAGGTGGTGGGGCTCCTTTATCTGGCCAAAGGCCTGGTGGCTCCATAGAAGGGCAGCACTGGGGGACCGACACCTCACAATTGGAGTAGGGTCCTATGTGGTGGAGAAGGCTGCTGGAGATAGTGATTGATACTAGCGTCTCCATTGGTCTGGCCTGGGAGGGGCTCTCTGTGCTATAGTGCAGTGAATGGTCTCTAACTGTCTCTCAGAGACTGCATTTTGGCACCCCACCCTGAAGGNCCCTTCCTGGTGGATGATCCCTGCCCTCCTCCTGCCCTCCTGCCCCCCTCCTGCCCTGCCCTGTTGGAGAAGCTGCCTAGACTAGGGGTTCTGGAAGCTGTGCTGGGCCCTGAGGTCTGCTCACCTGCCTGCCCTCCCTTCCCTTTCAACAGCTAGAACTGGACAGCCGGTTCCAGAACCACACCTGTGGCCTCTGTGGGGACTTCAATGGCATACAGACCTATTTTGAGTTCCTCAATGAAGGTGAGTGGTAAGCTAGGCTTGTTGAGAGGAAGACAGGGGTGCGGCTGCAGGCCCCTGGCTCCCAAGGACCAACTGCTGACCAGCTGCATTCCTAGGCATACAATACAGTGCCGTTGAGTTTGGGAACATGCAGAAGATCAACAAGCCTGAGGTTGAATGTGAGGACCCCGAGGTGGTGCAGGAGCCAGAGTCCTGCTCTGAGCACGTGAGTCACTGCTGGTGAACCCCAGGCTCTCAGGAAACCTGTACTTGCTGGCCTTTGTTGGGAATCCCAATGCTCTAAGGGGAGGGAAGAAGGGGTGTGAACAGGGGTGTGAACAGGGGTGTGAAGCTGTTCGCATTCACGTCCTTCTCTTCAGCGAGCTGAGTGTGAGAGGCTGCTGACCTCCACAGCCTTCGAGGACTGCCAGGCCCGGGTGCCTGTGGAGTTGTATGTGCGCGCCTGCATGCAGGACCGCTGCCAGTGTCCTCAGGGTGGCTCCTGCGAGTGCAGCACCCTTGCTGAGTTCTCCCGCCAATGCTCCCACGCAGGCGGCCGACCTGACAACTGGAGGACTGCCTCACTCTGCCGTAAGTAGCTGGCGANCCATGCAGTGCTTGGGGGCCACTCACGTGGTGCTCAGTGTTAGTGGGTTTAAGGAGTCCCTGGTGGGAGCCATGTCTTTGCCAAGCACCCAGGCACTATCTGCCGGTGCCCTCAACACTCTGTTAGCTCCTTATTTGTGGACTAATGGAGCTGACTTTGCCTCTAGCCAAGAAATGCCCTGGTAACATGGTATACCTGGAGAGCAGCTCTCCCTGTGTGGACACCTGCTCACATCTGGAGGTCAGCAGCTTGTGTGAGGAACACTACATGGATGGCTGTTTCTGCCCAGAAGGTACATGCTCTGGAAGATCCTTGTCCTGGAGACTGGGTGGGGAGCAGGCAGGGAGGGGTGGGACCCTCCCAAGAACCCTAAGGGCTGGGAGATGAATATCTCCATTGATAGAGCAGGGGTCCTGATGCCTGTGGGTGGAGGTCTGGCTGGCAGCCTCTCCTTGGGGGAAACTGGCTCTTCCTGAGGCTTCCAGGGTAAGTTTACATCTCTGGCTACCACAGGCACTGTATATGACGACATCACGGGCAGTGGCTGCGTCTCTGTGAGCCAGTGCCACTGCAAGCTGCATGGGCACCTCTATATGCCAGGCCAGGAGATTACCAATGACTGCGAGAAGTGGTAAGTCTCAGAGCATAGAGCTTGGGGGTCAGACAGGCTGGGGTGTCACTGAGTCTTGACCCTGTGCCCTGCTTCCGGGCAGTGTCTGCAATGCTGGTCGCTGGGTGTGTGAAGACCTGCCTTGCCCTGAGACCTGTGCCCTGGAAGGTGGCTCCCACATCACCACCTTTGATGGGAAAAAGTTTACCTTTCACGGGGACTGCTACTATGTCCTGACTAAGGTAGGCAGGCCAGGCTACCTGGATGGAGCTGGGGGCCCTCTGTCTTCTGGGGAGGGAGGAAAAACTGGTTCTGGAGAAGGCTATCCCTGGGGTGGGGTGCTCTTAGAAACAGGATGAAAAGTAGTGGGTCTGGGGTGCAGGAGGCTGTCGGATCCTCAGCGACTGTACCACCCTTCCCCATACAGGGCAGCCACAATGACTCCTACGCCCTCCTGGGTGAGCTGGCCCCCTGCGGCTCTACAGACAAGCAGACCTGCCTGAAGACTGTAGTGCTCCTGACTGACAACAAGAAGAATGTGGGTGCTCCTCCTCTCTCCCTTCCCAGCATGCCTGGGTCCTGCACAAAGGCACTCACAGCTCTATGCACCCGTGACATGTCTTGCAGGTGGTGGCCTTCAAATCAGGTGGCAGCGTGTTACTCAATGAGCTGGAGGTGACCCTGCCCCACGTGGCAGGTGAGTGGCTCAGGGAGGGGTCCTGAGCTGCTGTCTGGCAACAGAACCAGCTGGGATTTGGACAGCCTGGGAGGCTGGGCCTCAGGCAGGCTCCATCCTTGGGTCCCTGCTGGTGGTGGGGGGATGGGATGGTGGGCATGCCACCCAGCAGTGAGGTGGAACCCAAAGTGAGGTGGAACCCAAAGGCCCTGCTGCCTTTCACCGTGTTCTTGTTTTGCAGCGAGCTTCTCCATCTTCCAACCCTCCTCCTACCACATTGTTGTGAACACGGTGTTCGGGCTGCGGCTACAGGTTCAGCTGGTCCCAGTCATGCAGCTCTTTGTGACTCTGGACCAATCTGCCCAAGGACAGGTGCAGGGTGAGTGGTCCCTTCTGTCTTGTCCTGAAAAAGGCCCATGAGGGTCCTCCTCGCTCAATCCTTCCTAATTCTGTCCTGGCCCTTTAGGTCTCTGTGGTAACTTCAACGGCCTGGAAAGTGATGACTTCATGACGTCTGGTGGGCTGGTGGAGGCCACGGGTGCCGGCTTTGCCAATACCTGGAAGGCCCAATCAAGCTGCCATGACAAGCTAGACTGGCTAGACGACCCCTGTTCCCTCAACATTGAGAGTGGTAAGGCTCAGGGGAAGCTGGTCACTGTCCACTGGCTTGTCTAGGACAGACAGTCCTGGCCAGTACCGCCTCAGAGCAGATGGGGCTCCTGATGGGGACGTAGTATGTGGGTGGAGGGGTGGGTGGCGGTTACATGGTCTATGGTGCTGGGGACCAGTACATCCACCTGCTGTTCGGCTAGTTTATAGTGGCCCCATGGTGGCAAATTTCCAAATGACAAAGTAGATGGGCGGGTCAGGCTACCTGCTGGGTGGTGGCTCTCATCCAGGCCTGGCCTAATGCTAGGACGACATGCCCTCCTACCCACTTCTCGATCGTATTTGAAGATTTCTAGCCCCCTGGGGTTGAAAAAGGGAGGTGGTGGGTGTTATGCAAAATGGTCTCATTTTGCTCATAGCTGCCTGGAGTTATTACAGGAGGGAGGAAGGGATCTGGCTTTGGTCACATGGGAGACCATGTCACCTCCATCCTGGGTGATCAGACTTTTAGACTCAGGGAATGTGAAGGGAGCCTGGCCATGCTAAGGTTCTCACCCATTCCCCAGCTAACTATGCTGAGCACTGGTGTTCCCTACTGAAGAGGTCAGAGACCCCTTTTGCCAGGTGCCACTCGGCTGTGGATCCTACTGAATACTACAAGGTGAGTTCATCCCCCAACCCTACATACTCAATGCTGCATGCAGTGTCCCCAGAGCCAGCAAAGTGTGCTCAGGCCACCTGACTGAGCCTGTGAGTGGCTGGGTATGCGTGTGTGCACATGTAGGTTCACTTGAGTGCACAGGGTGCTAGGGCCATGCACCTGGCCTCCTCACCTCACTGGTACTTTGGTTTGCCTTCTAGAGGTGCAAATATGACACGTGCAACTGTCAGAACAACGAAGACTGCATGTGTGCGGCTCTGTCTTCCTATGCACGTGCCTGTGCTGCCAAGGGTGTCATGCTGTGGGGCTGGCGCGAGCGCGTCTGCAGTGAGTGCTTCCCCACTTCCTAGGATGGCAATCCAGCCATAGAACTCCGTGGGCTGGGGCTGGGAGCCCTGAGCACAGTCAGTCCAGGAAGAAGGGCCAGCTCCTTGTAGCTGCCTCGCCGCGTCTGCCAGAAGCAGCAGATTTACCTGACCCTTTAGGCTCTGCTTGCAGCATGGAGAATTCTGCAGAGATGGGCTATGGGATGGCCATAGCTGTGGTAGCTCAGTTTAGGAGCCTGGGAGGGGTTCCCAGGGTGGCTGCCTTCTATCTGCACCCCTGGTAGAGGGAGAAGCTCAGGGACAACCTATAGGGACAATAGTTGGAGTTCAGTGCCACTGCCCCTTACTTCTGTGGTTTTCTTTGCAGACAAGGATGTGCACGCTTGCCCCAGCTCACAGATCTTCCTGTACAACCTGACCACTTGCCAGCAGACCTGCCGCTCACTCTCAGAGGGTGACACCCACTGCCTCAAGGGATTTGCACCTGTGGAAGGCTGTGGCTGCCCTGACCATACCTTCATGGACGAGAAGGGCCGCTGTGTGCCCTTGGCTAAGTGCTCCTGCTACCACCATGGTCTTTACCTGGAGGCAGGAGATGTGATCCTGAGACAAGAGGAGCGCTGGTGAGTGTCCTGGACTCGGCAAGGGGCCCGTGGAGTGGGGGAGGGGGCTGCTCTTGAATCTCTACCCCAAATGGAAAAATGGGAGGCTCTACCTGTGGGACCTCCTGAGGCTCTCAAATGGTGCAGAGGTGCCAGAGGTGAGATTCTGAGAGCGGTCTGGCTGGCATATGTCCTGTGTGGGGACAGACCTAGGCCCCAATCATTCTGTCCCACTTCTCTCTCATAGCATTTGCCGGAACGGGAGGCTGCAGTGCGCCCAGGTCAGACTGATTGGCCACAGTAAGTTTCACGGATGCTGCCATGTATGGCCGCCAGTCGTCTGAGTCTTGTTTCCCCTCTTTACTTACCTGGTACCCTGAATTCATCTTGAGCTAAGACAGACTTCTTGACCCCACAGGCTGTAAGNACCCCAAAATCCTTGTGGATTGCAACAACTTGACCGCTTTGGCTACCCGGGAACCCCGACCCACTAGCTGCCAGACACTGGTGGCTGGCTATGTGAGTGCAGGGGAGGGCTGCTGCGGGTGTGCTGGTTGGGGGCATTCTNGATGCCTGAGTCCATTGTGTGGACTAGGCAGACTCCCATACTGCCAGTTCATTGGGCTGGGGGCTGAGTCTTATAAACACCTGGGTCTATTGATACTCCCTGTGACCCTAGAAGAGAAGTGGCAGCCTATGACAATGCAGAGGTCAGTTTAGGGGCCTTGACCAGCAACCCTACCTGGTCTCCCTGACCAGGATGAGCTTGAAGGGAAGGGTTTTGGGAGAGAAGAGAAGAAGTAGGGGGTCCAGGACACTGTTAGATCTTCTCATGTGGGCACTTGACTCCCCAAGGAGGGCTTGGCCCTCATCTGAGCCCTTCTTCTTATTCCAGTACCATACAGAGTGTGTCAGTGGCTGTGTGTGTCCCGATGGGCTGCTGGATGATGGCCGTGGTGGCTGTGTGAAGGAGGAGAATTGTACTTGCATCCACAACAAAGACCTATATGGTCCTGGGGATAGCATCAAACTGGACTGTAACAACACCTGGTGAGCTGGCCCAGTCAGGCTGCATTGGAGGGGTTGGGCTGGTTTTGTGGGGATACAAGAAGGTCCCCACTCTGTTGACAGAGCAAGTCTTGTGTCTACCCTTTGTCCTAGAGGTCACTCTTAGGCCAGTATAGGTGCTTGCAGGTTTCCTATATGGACTGCCTCAGGAGCTATTGCCATGGTGTCCAGGGCCTTACCTCAGCTGCTCTCCAAGGGCAGGTGGGAGTCTTGGCCTCAGGCGCCTTCAGGCTCCTCTACCTTTCTCCTCAGTACTTGCCAGAAAGGACGCTGGGAGTGCACCCGGTATGCATGCCACAGCACCTGCTCTATCTATGGGAGTGGCCACTACATCACCTTCGATGGGAAGCACTATGACTTTGACGGACACTGCTCCTATGTGGCTGTCCAGGTGCGATTGTGAAGCTCTCCAGGAAGGGGCCTGCCCTGATATATGGAAGAGGGTCCTTGAGGTGGGAAGGGCTAACCCTTCCTCACCCTGGAACCCATACTGCCAGGATTTGGGCTCCCAGCGATGAGTAGAGAGGATGTGGTAAACCCCTCTCCTCCCTCTACTACNCTACCAATGCATGGGGATGGGGGGTGTTGGGAAAGCCTGCTTGTTCGTTCGTTCTTTCTTTCTTTCTTTCTTTCTTTCTTTCTTTCTTTCTTTCTT
>LZPO01098639.1:0-16872 GCA_001675575.1 Neotoma lepida | reverse complement strand
TAGAATTAAAAAAAAGTCTTAAATGTAATAAATTTAAAATACGGATACCAGAAAGGCTGTCATACCTGACATACTCTGAGAGCTTGGTCTAAGACCGTTTTGGTATCAGTGTCATAATCTGGACAGGGCAGCATAGCTCGGCTGAGATGTGCCTGAAGCAAGAGATGCGCTTTGGTGTGAGGACTGTCAAATGAATGAGGATTTAATTCAATGGGAAGACATTTGGCCAATTCACTGTTTGTATGGTCCTCATTGTGTCTTACTGGCAAGTCTGTGTATTCTTCCGCATCCTGTAAAACAAGACAAATTTCAACTTAATAATCAAAAACATAATAATTAATATACTTCTCACCAATATTATTTTGTGATCTGAGAACTGAACCCAGGGCATTGCACATGTCAAGCAAGCACTGTACCTCTTGAGCCACATCCCTAGCTGTGATTAATACAGTTTACTTGCTGATGTTCAAAACATGATTTATAAAAACCACAAATAACCATATCTCTTCAAATATTGTTTTATTTAATATTATCATTAATACATAACTAAAGATAGTGTATAATAAATTTGAAATCCATGAATACTCACATGTTTTTAAAAAGTAAAAAAAAATTAATAGCAGACCTACTAGGTGTTAGATGTTATTATGACAGTGGGGCCATACCAGTTAACCCGAACCTGTGTTCCCACTATGGAAAATAGACAATCAGTTCCATAAAGTGTAATGAATGCTATGATATGCTAAGAACAGAGTACCTCAGAGTCCTTCAATTTGGGGAACCTACTTCTTTCAGAGGGTAGGGAAAAACTTTGTAAAAAAACTGAGGTTTTTGATCTTCAAAGAGTGAGACAAACAAAGCAATGCTGGAAAAAGGGTCAGGAATGGGACTAGTGAGGTGAGCAAAGAGTAGAGAATAGGATCATCAAGTAAAAACTCATCATCATCAAATTATTGTGTACTAAATGCTAATCTATTGGTGATTTTTTTTTAGAAGCTTCTATAGGTATTTATGACTGACACGATAGAGACCAAAGCCTAAATGGAAGTAGCCTGTTCTATTAAAAGCAGATTTATCTACTTTCTTAGAATATCTTTTGAAAGAAAAATCTTATTTTTCCAAATATGTAGTTGAGATTCAGCCTACTGCTGTTGATATAAAAGTTCAATACCATGTGTGGCATTAAGGATGGGTTAATGTTACAAACAGTTTGATATCATTTAGTTAACAGAGAAAGGACAAAGCATATGAAGCAGTGACTCTCAAGGTACTGATCATGGGACACTTGATATTTAGGAAATAAATGAGGTGAGCCTTAACCATTGCCTAGCTTACAGTATGGAGACTTTCCAGGATGTAGTCCAGAAAGGCACAATCCAAGTAGACCAAGAAGACTCCCTGAATTAGAGAGTTGTAAATCCACAGATATGAAGGTAGTCATGCATCAGTACTAGAGAAAATAGTTACACATCAAGGGTTGGGGAGTGGAGAACATGTGCACATGAGTTCTAGAAATCAGCAGGAATTCCTCTTTGAGTCTTCATCAGAATACTGTCTAGGTGACCCTTTCACAGGTTGGAAAACAGTTATGAAGNAGCAATGAAAATAATTTTATGGTTGGAGGGGTCACTACAACCATGAGTTGTAAAGGATCACTGTGTTAGAACGGTTGATAAAAACTGGTTTAGAAAATGTATGTTAGAAAATTACCCAAAGTTAGGAGAATGAAAAAAATCATTCATTTTTTCCAAGACTTTACAAGGACTAATTTCTCACACTGAAACAGTGCCTGGACTAATTTTTATTCCTATCCCACAGAGCAGAAAAATTCACAGTCCATAGCTACAGGATGGTCTTGCCTGAGGATTGGGGGATGATTAACTGTACAGTGAGTACTACTCTGGACCTGTCTAAAAAAAAAATCATAAAAGCAAGATCTAAAGGGATCACATGCCTCCAAGTAAATTAATTGAATTCCAGAACAAAGCTAGGAAAGCTTTATAGGTTTATAAAAACTCTTAAAGGTAAAATTAATGATTACCAGGCAAGCAAAATAAAGCAGGAAAACAGTATAACAGAGAGAATAACCATCTATGGAAACTGATAAGGAACTAACAGACTGTAGAACTAACAAAGACACAGAACTGAATGACAATTATTCTAAACAAAAATTATGTATGCAATGCAGTTTTTAATATATAACAAAGTAAACTAGAAAAAGGATTTTTTCTAGTAGGAGAAAAATGGAAAGATAAGGTTCATTTGCGACTAATTTGAAGATAAGACTGTTCAGCTAAAAATGTATTATAAATCCTAACTATTACAACTAAAACAGGAAAACACAAGTTATAACAAACAAATCAACCTACAAGAAATAATCTAAGAAACATGGCCTACTTCCCTCCCAAAAAAAAAAAACCTCCAAAAACCAAAACACACAAAAAAAGATCAAAGAGTAAATGAGGTGTATAAAGTATGTTTTTATGCTAGGAAAATATAATTTCTAGAAAACAAATACCTTAGATTATACATTTATTTCTAAGGCATATCAACAATCATGTTAAGTATAAATGGGTTAAATAACCAAATCAAAGACAAAGATTACATGAATAATAATGCATGACTCAACTACATGTGACCTATATACAACAAAAATAAATGAATAATACTGAAAGTAAAAGGAGAGAATAAAAAATATATGCCATGGAATATCAGTTATAACAGGACAGTGGATTTGAGCTGGATCTGACCTGAATGCCTCTTTCCTGTGGTCTAGCTTCCATAGTTTCAGAAAACAGGACAAACGCTCAAAGGAGGGAAGCAATTAAACAGTCAAATCCAGCTGCAACATGTATGAACTATGATACTTACCAGCATGGCAAAGTATGCATAAAAGTGCAATATGCGGCATTCATATGTTGGTGGCAATCAACGGCTGTCTAATTGGATGTAAGCCCCACTCTACAGGAGGGAAATCACACTTGGTTCTGGAAACTGAGCCAACTTCCTGGGACTAGTGAGGTCATGGTCCTCAGAAATCAAACTACTACCACTACTTAGCGAGACCAACACAATTTGTTATTACAGTCTAACTATTACCCACAATAAGTGTAGCTAGTATCCCTCATTAAGGAAGTCCCTCTTTTCAGCAATGAAGAGCATTATAGGAAAACACAACTAGACACAAGGCAGAGATAATCAGATCATGGGCAGCACTGCCCCAACAGATATATCGACACCACAGCTTCTGCACATATGGCTCAGTGAACATTGCAGAAGAGGGGGTGGAAATACTGTAAGAACCAGAATACTAGGAACTCTGCTGTGAAACAATATCTTCTAGAAATGGCTGCATAAACAAGACTGGAACAACAGCAGTATCAATGGACATATTAATGTGGAAGGGGAAAAATCCCATGTGGTCCCACTCCTAGACAAAAAGACTACAGGCAACTAATAATTTCTGGGAGAAGGATAATTAGCCGTTTCCAGGGTCAAGCCCTTTTATTGGTAGTCCAATGCAGACTTGTTAGCCTTGAAACCATATACACACAAACAACAAAAACAGACTCAGCAGGTCTTATTTATATATATTTGTGCACATACGTATATATGTCCACACATATGCACATACATACATATGTTTGTAATAATGATAATTAATGAAAAAGATCATGAGAGTGGGGGAGAATGGGAGGGGCTGGAGGGAGGAAAAGGAGGGAGAAAAGTGATATAATCCTACTTCTGTTAAAATACATGCTCATTTATGAAATTTGCAATAAATAGATGGACTAGAAACAACCATCCTGAGAAAGGCAACTTAGATTCAGAAAGACAAACACTGCAGGTTTTATTTTATATGTGGATGTTAGCTTTCGAGTTTCAGATATGTGTGCTTTATTTCGAATATGCACAGACAGTAGGTAGTTGGTAAAGGACCAAGGAAGAGCAAAGTGATTTTCCAAGGAAAGAGAAATAGAATAGGGTGTTATAAAGGAAAAAGGGGGAATGAAGAATAGGAGGATTAAACGGGGAGAGGAATGGTAGGGCAGGATAAAGGGAATATTGAAAGGCCTTTTGAAAAGCCATACAGAACCCTACGACTCTAGAAATTTCTTAAAATAGATAAAAAAGGATTTAAATGGAGTTATCATATAAAGGGGGAGACAAGGCCTCAAGTAGACATATATGCTAACAAATAAAATCCCCAATACTAGAAATGGGTTTTATCTTGTTGTGTTGGCAGTCAAAGGAGGCCTGTAGATCTTCTAAACACCACACTCTACTGACAATGCTATTACTCACCCTCCATAAGTCGATGNTAAGGTCCTATTGCAGAAGATGTCACTCACTTATGTTGTAGTACATGGAGAAATCAAGATGGGGCCCAATTAGAAATTTCACCTCCTCAACTGACTAGAGTTCATAGTGCTAGAAGGTACTATACNTGCTATCAGAGGAGAAAAGTAATTAATGTCACCTAGCTATGAACTCTATAACCTATGACAGCAGCCACCTGCAAGATACACTGGGGCAACATTGGCACAAATGTTTATGGTGGAAATCAAATATGCTGATTGAATTTAAGGTCCACTCTATGAGAAGGAACCCATACTTCACACTGTTCAAGAGGAAAAGAATATGAGACTAGACAGTTCATGGGCCCTAGGATAAAACCTATCACTGTTCTACTAAATGAACAAAGCAATAAAATGATTCCTAAAGACATACTGCTATGTCATTGATCACTGTATCACCCAACCTTCATCAGAAAAGCATGTTCTTGCAGCAGATGGGAATTAACATAAAGATCCAAAATTGGATATGTGCAGAATCAGAGACCTTGGAGAACTCAGCTCTAAATAGGATGTCTTCATCAAATTCCTTCCTTCAAGGGTCAGGGATCTATTCAAGGGTCAGGGATCTATGAGCAGGGGGAGGCAGGAAGATCATAAGGGCAAGAGGTGGTGGATGATTCCAAGGAAACACCATTCTTTCAGACTCAACAAAGATAATGTACATGAACTCAAAGGGACTCTGACAGTAAGCATAATACCTGCAAAAATCTAAACCAGACAAGATCCCAAGATGGAGAAGAGGAAATGGGGTCAAAATATCATATAACTAAGATGCTAATGGCAACTGACAGTTGCTGGGAGAGGTAAAAACAGTTTTCTCCAATAGAGTGACACAGGTCTATCAACTACACTTCATGTTCAGGAGTAGTTAACCAACAGAAAATGAATTCCATGGCTGCTGTGTGCTGTATTTTGATTTTTTTTATTTTTGTTCTTGTTTTTTAAAAAAGAGAGAGAGAAAAAAACATGAAATTGGGTGGGAGGTAGGGAGGATCTGGTAGAACTTGGAAGAGGGAAAAATATAATCAAAATATATTTCATGAAAAAATAAAAAAAAATAAAAGATCATTTTATAAAGGTAACAGAATCAACCACACAAAATGCTTTAACAATGTAAGACACTTTTTGTCCAACTAAGTTTCTAAATTTAAAAAAAAGTTTGTAGAATACAAGAAACTGAAAAGTCAAAAGTATAGGCAAAGACTTAATATCTGTCTTTCAATAAACTGATAAGATCTTAAATAGATAAAAATGTTTGAGGATATAAGAGAATTAGTTGAACATTGCCAAGTTGACTACACCCAACATTATAAAACTGATTATTCTTAAGCATGCAAGAAACATTTACCAAGACAGATCATATTCTATGCCATAACCAAGTTTCAGATTATATTATAGTCAAATGAGAAGCTGGTAACAAACATCTCTGCCAAACACAGACTTCCAAAGTGTTCATAAATAAAAAGGGATATCAAAGAATTACTTTGAATTGAATAAAAATAAAAACAGTATGTCTGATTTTGTGGGATGTCACTAGAACATACATAGTGGACATATGTAAAAAATTGATGCCTATGTTAGAATTGAAGAACTCTCGAATTAATGATATCAAGCTACTTAAAGAAGTAGAAGTTCAAATTAAATCCAAATAACAAGAAATAAAATAAAAAAACAAAGTGAGATTACTGAAATAGGAAATAGCCACAGTAGAGACAATTAATAGCACTGAGACCTGATTTCTGGGATGAGGGCACTGAGGACCCTTTAGCTCCTGCATCCCAGAAGACACCAGGAGAGAAGGAGAGAAGGCACACATTAGTGTCAGGCCCAGGGCTAGGGGCATGTCTATACATTTTACAGATTCCAAAATGGTAATAAGAAAAAATATGAACAACTTATTACCTATAAATGTAAACATAGATAAAATGCCCTTCTTTGACAGATACATAGAACCAAGTTCACTGAGGAATAGATATCTTGAAAAATCATTTATATTAAATAAATTGAATTTGCAATTAAAAATTTTGTATTGTGATGGAATTTTTACTAAAATTACATGCTAAAAACTACATAAACTAATTCTATATGAATTTCTCATCCAATTCCATGTTGTGAGCATTGTCCTTGTACCTATATGAGACAATTATATTAAAGGTCAAGAAAAATTCCTACTAATATAGCTCACAAATGAGCAAAAATATAAACAAAATCATAGTGAATGCAATTTATAAAATCAAGTGTTTATTTACAAACAAACACTTGCCTCACAAGCCTTACTATTTAGTTTTAACTATATAGTTTTAACCCCCCCCAATCCACATAAAGTGTCAGACACAATTTATAATCCCAGCTCTTCTACAGAGAGCTGGGAGGTCGTGAGGAGAGTCACTGGGAAACTTGTGGTTCAGCTAATGTGGAACATGGAAAAAACTGTAAGAAAGACCCTGTTGCAACAGATGGACAGTGAGACCAGATTCTAGAAAGTTTTCCTCTGACCGCTACATGTGCATCATGGAATGTACTTATGTATACATGCTAACACATACAAGCAATGAATTAAGAAATTTATAGAAAACAATATACATAATACATAATAATACATAATGATCAAGTAAGGTTGATATAAGAATGTGTAATCAATATTCTAAAAGTCAATAAATATAAGTAACCTTAATAATTATGAAACTTTCAAAGAAAAAAACCTGTTATCATATCAGTTGATGTAGAAAAGAAAACTTATAAAGCCCAACATCTAACCCAACAAAAACCCTTCTCAATGGAGAGGACACCTTCTCAATGCTGTAAATGAGATCCCAGAAAGCTATAGTTAAAGGCCAAGTCTCCATAGTGACATACTGAGTGTGTTCACTCTGAGATTAAAAAAAACAAAATCAAAATCAAAAAACCAAAAACAAGCAAGTTTTCTCTGTGTTGTAATATCTATCTATTCAGCATTATTGTAAGGGTTCCAGCCAGTGACCTCAGACAATAAAAAGGAATGAGGAAAACCAAAACTGCCTTGATTTCATCATCAATGTAGAAAACTTGACAAACTGCCAAAGTAATCATCTAGAACTAACAAATGAATTTAGATATGTAGAACTAACATTTTGGAAACTGAAAAATTCAATGGTATTGAATTTTACATATTTACATTTTTACATACTCCTCATAATTTCATGATGAACCTACTGAATATGTAAAATCCATATAATGAAAACTATGTAACACTGCTAAGAAAAGCAGCAAAATCCAACTAAATGGACAGGTATCCCTTGATTGTCTCAAACTGACCTACTGACTTAAAACAGTTCCAACCAGAACCACAGAAATTCTTTCCTTTTTTCTTTTGGTAGAAATTCACAAGTAGGTTCCAAAATTCACAATGCAGAGGATTTAAAAAAGCCAAAACTCAGAAAAAAGACACCAAAATAGAAAAGCTAGTACTACATGACTTTAAAACTTATTATAAGGTAGGCATGGTGGCTTATGCCGTAGGTTCAATATCAGAAGGCTCAGGCAGGAGGACTGTTATGAGTTCCAGGCTAGCCTGGACAACTGAGTGAAAAATCTTCATCTTGCTTCCTTTTTTTGAGACAGGGTCTTACCATATAGCTCTAGTGCTGTCTTGGAACTAGGCATGCCAGGTTGGCCTTGAACTCAGAGATCTGCCTTCCTCAGGCATGTGTGACCTCACCTGGCTTAAGAAAGATTTCTAAGATATATTCATATATAAAAGGAATTTAAGTGGTGTTGCCATANAATGCAGGCACAATACCCCAACCAGACATCATATGCTATCAAATAAAATCCCCAGTATCAGGAATGGGTTATATCTTGTTGAGTTGTCAGCCAATGGGTCATACAGAACCTCCCCACAACATTACAGGATATTTCCAGTGGTAATGGTTACTATCTACAGTTAGATGATAAGCAATCACTATTGCTGAAGACATCACATACCAATGTCAGCCTCACATAACTGTCAACAAGTTTTAAAAATTATTTCATGTACAGAGGTGCAATATTTTTAGTTTAAGAAAACAAAAATTAAAACGTTTAAAATTTGAATAACTGACAAACCAAGTGTTAAAAGGAATGATGAAAATCTTGACCAGAATGCAAGATGTTATAATCTCTTTGGAAAAGTTTCATATTCACTGTAAATTAACATAACTGAAACTTAACATAACTGAAACTTAACATAACACTGATACCTGTCACATGACTTAGTCATTCCATTTTTAGTGATGCACCCAATGTACAACCACACAAAGCTTGTCAGTAGAAACTGACAACATCATTACCATCAACAAGTGAAGAGATAAAACAATTGTGTTCTACCTAGATACAAATTTTTACTATTCAATGAAAAGAATTAACTGTCAATACCTTCCATAACACAGGTTAAGTCTCAACATAATTATCCTGAGTGAAGAAAGCTATACCCTTTTCCAAAGAGTATATCCTAGGATTTCATTTACATTGCACTTAGTAAATACAAACTAATCTATAGTGACAGAAAGCACAGTGGTGACTGGCCAGCTCTCAAGAGTTGGGGAGGCTAATGTTCACAGACATGGGAGTAAGATAACATTTGTTTTGAAATTGCGGATTTCTGCTTATGAAATATTTCAGAATGATGAGACAGTGCCATCAGGTTTTATTATTTGGAATTCAGTAGTATAATAAAACTCAAGTATTCTCTTAACTATGTGTCAATACATAATACGTACCCAACTATCCATATATAGTATTTATATAGAATATTTTACATTTAATAATGTTCATTTTCTATTAAAATAATAAAGTTATATGTATGTGTGTCTTTGTGAGTACCAAAAAGTGGTTATANTGTTAGATCCTTATGTGTGATTAGCATATTGATAGGAATATTCCTACTTAGAAATTTTGAGTAAAATGAATTTATCTAACAAAGCATTTGTTGAATGCCTACTTTATGTCACTGCCAGCTTCTGGGATAAAGAAGCCCCCCAGTAGTGCCTAAAGACATTATTAAATCAATTGCACACATCCCTGGAACTGACTGACAGGAAGACAAATATTGTGAAGAAGAGATACCTGGAAATATGAAAGACTCCAGTAAAGATACTTGACCCAGTTAGAAAAGCAAAGTAGTGTCCACAAGAAAAAAGTAGTTAGGATATAAAGGAGCTACGAAGGGAGAAGTGAAAAGGGCCAAGAGAACACTTTTCTCTAATGGGGAGGAAAATGGTGAGGCCAAGAGCATGAAAAATGTGTGCAAAATTAGTTTTGGTTAATTTAATACAATTTGCTGAATGAGTAGCTTGAATATTATTTGTTACATCCTGTTTAACTATAATAATTAGAATAAATGTCAAATTTCTTTTTAAATTTTGTTTTGTAAGAGTCAAAAATATCATGGATGTTGCACAACACTGGCCTTTTGAGCTTCCTTATGTGAGAGTATATAACAGCAGTTAATACATTGCCTCTAATTTCATCTTGGTTTTCTTTATGAATGCCATTTCTGTTCTTTTCTTTTTGGAAGTTATCTGTCAATAAGGAAAGACCAACTACATACTTGTCTTAGTTCGGGTTTCTATTGTTGAGATATCTGAAATGCTATGACCAAAATGCAAGTTGGGGAAGAAAGGCTTATACCTCCACATCACTGTTTATCATCAAAAGAAGTCAGGACAGGAATGCAAACAGGACAGGAACCTGGCTGATGCAGAGGAGATGGAGGGGAGCTGCTTACTGGCTTGTTCAACATGATTTCCATAGCCGGCTTTCTTATAGAATCCCAAGACCATCAGCCAAAGGATGATACTACCCACAATGGCCTGGGCCCTCCCACATTAATAACTAATTAAGAAAGTGTCTATAGCCCGATCTTATGGAGGCATTTTCTCAATTGAGGTTCCCTCCTTTCANATGACTTTAGCGTGTGTCAAGCTGACATAAAACTATCCAGCACAATACTGTTTGGTGACAGTTAAATTTCAGGATAGAAATTTAATCATAAACTTGTCACATGACTTAGTCATTCCCTTTTTACTGATACACCCAAGATACATCAGTTGACCTATCACCATCTTGTGTCTAGGTTCCATCTAGATCTTCATCAGCAGGTCCATTTCATATTCCCCAGCTTGCCAACTAATATAAGAAAAAACAAAAACAAAAAAACAAAAACCAAGAGGAAAAAAGGAAGAAGATGGCTCAGAAATTAAAATGTGCTTTTTTATTCTAGGAAATTAAAACCATATTAGGAAATACAATTTATATGGATAAATAATTATTTAAACTGTAGTATCAAGTGCAGTTATTGAGAGAAGAGTGCTGAAGAAGATGGGATGTGTTGGAAAGTTTTCTAGAGAGACAACGTTTGTTCTTGGCTTAAAACAATTTGCAGAAGAATGAGAAACTACTTGCATTCTAGGAGAATAGTATGAGAAAGCAAATAACACTAAAATAAAATTAAAATAAGGCAGTTAAAGATGGCATGAGTTTGAACCTCCAGGAGAAGGGAGATGATAATGCATTTAATAGCAGAGAAGGAATAGGAAACACTTAGTGAGTAGCACTTTCTGTCAATCATATAAAATCTACTAAAAGGGACGGCAGCAATCCAGGCAGTTAGGTGTAAGGTGGAAAGGAGGACAAATCAGAGTAAGGACTATACAGCAAGCTAAAGGTGTATTGATATATTAGATTTTTTTTGTTAAAAAATATAATCACTTCTCATCTTTTACTGAAAAAAATCTGGTGACTCTTTTATTATGGAAAACCAAATTGGATCTCCAGGTTTTGAGTATGAAGAAGATGAGACTTAGAGATTATTTGCAAAGATTAATCAAAATAAAAAAATAGAAAATAGACTCTGGCTGAAATACTAATTAACAGTATTTTTAATTAGTATTGTTAATTGTCTAAGGAACTATTCAGATTTATAACACATATACAGTAATAAAGCACATATAACACATATACAATACTGCAAACTCAATTTAATTATACACATATATAACTTCTTCCGCTGTGATGGGGGAACTTTTCTATAATAGGCCTTGATTTAACAGTTCTGAACATGCATTGTTCTGAAGTGACTGTAATTTTAACATTCAAAGGAAATTTTTGTTGTTGTTGTTTAGAGAAATGATCACACTCTATAGAACAATCTGGATCAGGCTGGCCTTGAGAGTTTGTGGTGATCCTGCCTCAGCCTCTCATGTGTTGTGTTAGAGGTGACAGCTCCAAGGCCAAGCTAGACTCACATTTTGTAATATTAGGACATATAAGTGAGCTAATTGCCTTATTTGGTACTAAAGAAATAAAGATGTGCTCGAATGCCAAAGAAACTCCTGGTGTTGAAATGAGAAGTCACATATTTGAGCAGGCCTGAGTACACATATTACTTACAATGCTTGAGAAGTTATTCTGGTAACTTTAGCTTTTTTGGTTTTACTTCCCAGTCTTAGAATCCCAACTCCACGTAAGATGTGACTCCAGTGTTCTCTAAACTGTGCCAATTCTGCCTGAATGACCTGATTTACTCTTTAATCCCTTCTTCTCCAGGCTTGTGAATGTGCTCATTGCCAGTAGTATCATTATCAGCAGAGTCTGAGAACAGCTGAGTACATTTCAAGTTGGAAAATGTTCTGCAGTGCAGCCATCCCAGTTATATGAAGGGTTATGTGATTTGTCAGTATAGGCTATCCAAAGACAGCAATCGTGTAATGTACTATGGTAATATCTCCTATTAGTACATAAAGCAATTTTTCTGAACTAAAAGAACTCAATTTCTTTGAAAATTTACATATACTTTAATTAATAAAATTTAAGTATTTAAATAACTACAATGACAAGATCTTAGTGTATTGAATAATTTTTTTAACTAAGTATATATTTAAATGTGTTATCCATACACAGTGGTAAAGAAAATCAGATGGAATGATATAGGTTAGTAGGAATTCCAGACCACAGATAAATATAAAATAACAATGGGACAAATACTGGGAGAGGCACATGAAAGGGGTTTGGGAGATACCTTGAGCAGTTTATGACTTTTTATAAGTTAAAAGATAGATCAGTTAGGGCACAAATTTGTATTGAAAAGGGGGGAAGATTCATGAGAAAATTCTCCTTAAAAGATACCACTCTCACTGTGGTTCAAACATAAGTTATGCTTACATGTACNCTTGCTAACAGCACAGGCCCAAAGTACCTCATCCATCTGGTTAGTTAATAAACTCTTAGGTAAAACAGGTCTCTTGATTTTCAGTTTGACACAGACTACAGCTTTCAGATCGTCAAAGCAGTTATTTGGTTTATAAATATTTATAAAACAAAATTAGCATCAATTTCTGTAATTAAAAGTTATACACAGTAAAAAGATTTCATCATCTAAAGCTGTTACTTCCTTTGTTGATTTTTCAAGGTTAGGGCAGCATGGGGGCTTGAAATCAGAATCTCTCACCTGATAAGCAAGCACAATACCACTGAGCCCCCTGGACTCGAAAAATCTTTTCTTTTCGGCTCACTGTTTAAACTGAATGGAATTCAAAGAATGTGGTCTTAGAGCTACACAAATTAGAAGGGTGGATGATGTGGTATGGGGCAGCTTAGGGATTAGAGACCAGAGAATTGATATAGAAGGTAGGTCTTCAGCTCTGTTGTTTATGAACTATGAGGCCTTCTGAGACTGACTGTACTCAAAAGCTCAAATTCTTATCTTAACTGTGGCTTGGTATGAGGATTCAATATCACAAAAGACTTCCTGTTAGAGTGAGGTATTATAATAATGACTATGATCTCCATATCTGATATCATACATGATGTGAACTGACTTAAGAGTCAATTACTTGAGTTTTGGTCTATAATTTTCATATATATATATATATATATATATATATATATATATAATTTGTTTTTAACTATGTAGGTTTATTTTACCATCTCATATCAAATGCCTTTTCCTGCTGAACCAACTTGTTGGCTACTCAATCACAGAATTTTAATGTCATTCAGTCACAGAAAAGATTGGTTTTTTCAAAGACAATGTGCTCCTGTTAAAAGACATAGTTAAAGTATACTCAGAAGTTGTATCCTCTTGAACTATAGATTTGATATTGTGGGCTTTCTCTGATCCCAAGCAAGTCTATTTTAAATCCATAATAGTTCAATGTTGAGAAAAAGTACTTGTGTGGGTGATAAGGTAACACACTTTTTTCAGCACCTCAGGGGAACTAACTGAAGATACTGTGCAGACAGGAAAAAAGGAAAGAACCATTTATCCTCACATGTGCAGAAAAGTCACATAATTTGGAAACTTTACACTGTTTTCTAATCAATGCTCAAATGGTATGAGACACATAAATGGAAAGTTATTACTGATCTTTAGATTGATGAATAAAAGTATTACTGGTTTCTTGCTGCTGTTGCTGGTAGCTTGATAATGGACCTCAGAAGCAGAGTTAAAATGAAGACTGAAGACAACTGCTATTTAATCCTCTACTGCTCTGCCAGATTGTCATGTGAAAGTCATGGACATTTATTTGCGGAACTCCATTTCACAAGTTTCTAAGCTCTTTAGTATGTGACATGCTTGCTTCACCACCTTGCTTACCTCTTATGTCCCCACAAGTATTTTATAATGATGGATGTTTTAGAAAACTCAAAAAGGGGATTTTTAAAAACTCAGTTTAGATTGGTTAGAAAAGCAGCAATCCCAGGATCAGCAGAACTAGGAAAATAATCAAAATCCCTGGTTAAAAACAAACAGCCCAACAAAAACTCTTTCTAGATACTTCTTCAGCAGGACATACCGAATTATTTACCTCCAAATTACTCCTCTAATTTTAAACAAGTTGTCTAATTTCCTGTGTGTGATCATTGACTATCAGGAAGGTTCATTTTCTTATCTACATCATGTAGGTAATTAAAGGAAATTGAATGTGGGTAGTGAAGCTTTTATATAACAGGGATTGAAGCTGAATGAGGGCAGCAAGGTCAGTGGAGTCCATTATATTTTATGTGAGAGGCTGGTTGTTAGCCCTGGCCTTGTTTATTTAGTGTAGGCTGGACAGACTACTAACTACAAATCTGTGTCTCTGATTTGCTCAGCTGTCTTTGAATAAAGACATTTTCCACTGCAAATGCTAAATGACAGTGATTGACAACTTGTGATGAACTCGCCATTTAACCCCCTGCTACTGTTTTTAGATTACAAAAGAAAAAAAAAAACAGAATGAAGAAATGCCTTTCATAATTACAAATGGTTCCTGCTGTTCCTTCAATACTTTTCATTTTGTTCCTGTTCATTACAAAACTCAATCTGTTCTATAGCCCCCATAAACTCCGCTCTTAAATATAACATAAAAATTTAAAAATGCATGGATGTTACTAGATCTACTGGTTTTCAGTCTGTAGGAGATAAACATTCCTACACAATGTTTCTATGATGCCACACAACTTGCTTTTCTACTAGGAACAACCTGGTATGTCTCTCCTAGATGAGAGCTTGTAGCCATCAGTAGGCATAGGCTACTTTGGGCTCTGGCACTTTTATTTGATATGTAAATCTCACATGGACTGGTGGCCCTCAAATATACACACCGTACAACTTTCCCTTTCAGGTTTGGTAAAGTAAGAATCTAATGCTTAAAACACTTTTAATTTCATTCAGGCCTTTTCTTTATTGACAAATGGATGTTTGAGGAACACACGTTTTTCCCTCCCAGCTTCAGTAGTAATATGTGCTTTACCTAAGCAGACAGAGCTGGAGTGGCCCTTATGTAACAGTAAACCAGTTCTTTTACATCACTGCACAGACCACTGCCTGTACTCACTAAACTGCAGATAAGAAGGCACTTGTGCAGTGGGGATGGCAGTCTAATCAATGAGAGACTAAAGCTTTATGCTATAACCTAATCTCTGTCATGGGAAAAGTAAAACTTAAAAAGTTAATGAGTTCTAGACTTTAAGTACCACTTGATTAATTTGTAACATTCTGAGGTGTTAAAACAAACCAAAATTAGTTTCTCACATTCCAGTGCTGTCTTTTGGCCACTGAAGCTTTAGAAAAAGCATTTCAGTAAATTTCCCTGATAGGGACCCTAATTGTTTGCCTTCAGAAGTACTAAATTAATTGGGTAGTAGGTATTTTATAACAACATTTGCAAAGTAAGTTGGCATTTACCAAGCCAGGAAGAAGATAATGTGCCTCCTGATATCTTTGCCTGTTATTTCAGATTATTTTATATTCAACTGCTAAGAGATTAAAATTGTAATATAAATATTTTCATATATTATCAAATAAATAATATTGCTTCAACACTTACAATTTGTACTTTTATTAGGAAAATATAGTCAAACTGAATAAGTCACATGCTATGCTATTGAACAAAGGAAGCTTCTAAAATATAAGACATCAAAGCAGACTTACATAGTGTTTATAGCGATCACAAAACTCAGTGTGAAGTACACAAGGAATGAACTTCATATTTCAGTTTCAAGGAAAAAGCAAAAGAACACTAGGTTACGGAAGATTATAAAATAATAAAACTAAGGTTTAGTTACTTAAATAATAACTTATTTTTCAAATATTTAAATAATTTTATTTCACTTCAATAAAGATCAAAATAACAACAAAGATGGAAAGTATAAATATTGATGGCTATAATCATGATTTCTCATAAGCTCTACATGTGTCTTTTCAGGGTTATCTGAAAACATGTATCTGATTTGTATCAATGTCTTAAAACTTACAGACAGATGTCTACCTCCCAGGCAATTTAGGGCATAGAATCATTTGCCAAAAATAAATATGGACAAGAAATAGCACCATACTCTCAATTGTAAGAAGGACCGCCTGGTTGACAGCTGGATTTTTAAGGGATCTTACAATAGTGGGCACAAGCAGATCTGTTGTACTTAAAATAATTTCAGTGGTAGGAATTCCATCAGAAACTTCTATTTCCCAGGATTTATAGCTAAGTCCTTAAAAAATTGCTCTTTGATGAAACTTGAAAAAAAAACCCTCAGTTTTCAGGGATATAATAAAAAATGCCTTATAGCTTAACAATGTTTTGATATTTCCCTTTTAAGAAATAAAAATCATGAGGCTATGAAGTTTGACTCCTAACAAAGGATATTGATATTAATAGCAACATACGGTAATTAAGTTTAAAATACATAAAACAACCTATCTATAAATGTGAAATAAATTATTTTATCACTCTCCTCTTTGCTCTTACAATTTTAAATATTTATTAGTAGTGACCTTTTCTTTTTGTTTTTCTCTTTTTTTCGCCTTTTGAATCATGGTCTTACACTGCTCAGGCAAGTATTAAACTTGGCTATAAAACCTGGATGGCTTTGAACTCCTGATCTTATTTCCGCCTCTGACTCTGCCTCCTAAGTGTTGGGTTTTGAGGTGTATACCATCATGCCTGGCAGAAGCATTCTTTTTTATAAATTGTATTTCTATAGACTATGAGAATATAGCAAACAAACGTAAACAAACAAA
>LZPO01098637.1:1919-14204 GCA_001675575.1 Neotoma lepida | reverse complement strand
GAGTACTGGGATTAAAGGCATGTGCCACCACCGCCCAGCTCTACCAGACTTTCAAATGAGAACTAACACCAATACTCCTAAAATTCCACTAAAATCAGGAACAAGACAAGGCTGTCCACTCTCCCCATATCTATTGAATATAATACTCAAAGTTCTAGCTTGAACAATAAGACAAAAAAAAAGGATCAAGGGGATACAAAATGGAAAGGAAAAATTCAAACTTTTGCTATTTGCAGATGATATGACAGTATATATAAGTGACCCAAAACTTCTACCAGGGAACTCCTACAGCTGATAAACACCTTCAGTGATGTGGCTGGATACAAGATTAACTAAAAAAAAAAATCTGTAGCCCTCATATATACAAATGATAAATGAGCTGAGAGAGAAATCATGGAAATAACACCCTTTTAATAGCCACAAATAATATAAAATATCTTGGGTAACTCTAACCAAACAAGTGAAAGACCTGTATGACAAGAATGTTAAGTCTTTGAAGAAAGACATTGAAGAAGATATCAGGAAATGGAAAGATCTCCCATGTATCAGTAGGATTAATATAGTAAAAATGGCAATCTTACCAAGAGCGTTCTACAGATTCAATACAATCACCATCAAAATCCCAACACAATTCTCCACAGTCCTCAAAAGAATAATACTAAACTTCATATAGAAAAACAAAAAAACCCGAGATAGCTAAAACAATTCTGTATAATAAAGGAACTTCTGGAGGTATCATCATCCCTGACTTCAAGTTCTGTAGAACTATAGTAATAAAAAAAGTTTGATATTGGCATAAAAATAGACATGCTAATCAATGGAATTGAATAAANGACCATGTTGTAAATCTACACACCTATGAACACCTGATTTTTGACAAAGAAGCCAAAATTATACAATGGAAAAAGAAAAGCTTCTTCAACAAATGATTCTGGCATAACAGGATGTCTGCATGTAGAAGAATGAAAACGGATCTATATCTATCACCCTGCACAAAACTCAAGTCCAAGTGGATCAAAGACTACAACATAAATCCAGTTACACTGAACCTGATAGAAGAGAAACTGGGAAGTAGCCTTGAATGCATTGGCACATGAGTCTACTTCCTGAATAGAATACCAGTAGCAAAGACACTGAGATCAACAATTAATAAATAGTACCTCCTGAAACTGAAAGGCTTCTGTAAGGCAAAGGACATGGTCAATAAGGAAAAATATCAGCCTACAGAATGGGAAAATATCTTCACAAACCCCACATCTGGTAGAGGGCTGATCTCCAAAATATATAAAGAACTCAAGAAACTAGACATCAAAATACCATTAAAGGAGTACTGATTTAAACAGAGAATTCTCAACAGAGGAATCTCAAATGCCAGAAATACACTTAAAAAGTGGTTCAACATCCTTAGTCATCAGGGAAATGCAAATCAAAACTATTCTGAGATACCATCTTACACCTGTCAGAATGGCTAAGATTAAAAAAAAAAAACACTAATGATAGTTCATTTTAGCAAGGATGTGGAGTAAGGGAAATATTCCTCCCCTGCTAGTCAGAGTGCAATCTTGTACAGCCACTTTGGAAATCAACATGATGGTTTCTCGGAAAATTGGGAATCATTCTACTTCAAGACCCCGCTATACCAGTCTTGGGCATATACCCAAAGGATGCTCAACTATACCACAAGGACACTTGCTCAACTATGTTCATAGCAGCATTATTCATAATAGCCAGAACNTGGAAACAACCTAGATGCCCCTCAACNGAAGAATGGATAAAGAAAATGTGGTACATTTACACAATGGAGTATTATTCAGCTGTTAAAAAAAAAAAAACGAGGACATTTGCTGGCAAATGCATGGAACTAGAAAAAAATCAATCTGAGTGAGGTAACCCATACCCAGAAAGGCAAGCATAGTATGGATTCACTCATAACTGGATATTAGGAGTAAATTATAGGATAACCAACCTACAATCCACAGCCCCAGAGAGGCTAGATAATAAGGACCTAAAGAGGAATGCATGGATTTCCTTGGGAAGGAGAAATAGAAGAGATCTCCTGGTGGGGGGCAAAGGGGATAGGAATTTGAGGGAGTGAGTTGGGTGGGCTATGTGTGTGGGAAGTGGGTTGAGAGTGGAATGGAGGGGGAGAGTAAAGAAAGAAACTTCTTGATGGGGGCCATTTTGGGGTTAGAGAGAAATCTGGTGCCATGGAAACCCCNAGGAATCCACAAGGATGACTGCTGCAGATTAATCCTTCTGTACACTGTGAATATGTATTACTCTCATTGGTTAAGAAAAAGCTGACAGGCCAATAGCCAGGCAGCAAGTATAAGTGGGACAGCCAGACACAGAGGCCTCTGGGAGGAGGTAGAGCAGAATCAGGGAGACATTAGCCAGCTGTTGAGCAAGCAGGAAAATATGAAAAATGAGATAACAAGCCATGAACCACGTGACAAGGCATAGATAAGAAATATGAGTCAATTTAAGTGTAAGAGTAATAAGACTGAACTATTGGCCTAGCAATTATAAATAATATCAAGCCTCTGAGTGGTTATTTGAGATCTGGTAGGTGGTAGAGAAAAGTCCAACTACATATGGCATTCCAACATAGGGCTGGAATTTCTGCATAAAACCTGACAAAAGCTTTAAAAAGGATTCTAGACACACAAGAACAGAGTCAAGCATGGCTTCTTGGTAGCTACATTTTCTCTGGTAGGCTGTTTGCTGGCAGTGAGCAGATGCAAAACTCCCTTAAGAATTGGCTTCCTGGCTCAGTACTCATGGCAAAAACCACACTGCTATTTTCAGAGGTCCAAACACTTAAATGGAGTTTATGAGCAGCAGGTAGCACACTACTGGGTGGCAGTATGAACTTAGAAACTTCTGAGAGTTTGGGTGGTAAACATGGCTCCCATAACTGGTGGTAAAGGTACCTTCACCATGAGACTAGCCTCTCAGGGAACTTACAGGGAGGAGCTAGCCACCAGCACATCATGATTTAAGTTACACAGCAAGTTTTTTTTTTTTTTGCTCATGCAGACAAAAAATGGTTACAGATACACAGTAAGGACAGATTCAGACAGAAAGAGCCTCTAAATGGGTCATAGTGTGTTTGAAGATATGCATAGGCTTGAGAGAGAAGAGAAAGAGTATATACCATCTTAGATTTAAAGATACGATTTTAAAATAATAAAATAAAATCCTTAAGAAGGAATTAAAGTCAGATTGGTGAATATCCTAACTGTCCTCATAGAGCTATCATCTAGTAATTGAAGGAAGCAGATACAGAGATCCAGAGCCAAGCACCAAGCCAAGCTCCAGGAGTCCAGTCAAAGAGAGGGAAGAGAGATTATATGAGCAAGGGGAGTAAAGATCATGATGGGGAAATCTACAGAGACAACTGAACCAAGCTCATGGGAACTCAAGAACTTAAGACCGACAGCTGCAGAACCTTCATGGGACTGGACTAGGCCCTCTGCATATGGGACTCAGTTGATTAGCTTGGTCTGTTTGAGGGGCCCCTGGCAGTGGGATCAGAATATATCCCTGGGGCATGAGCTGGCTTTTTGGAGCCCATTACCTATGGTGGGACACCTTGTACAATCTTGATGCAGTGGGGAGGGGCTTGTACCTGCCTCAACTGAATGTCCAGGCTTTGCTGACTCCCTATGGGAGGTCTTTCTCTTTTGGAGAAGGGAATAGGGGGGTCAGGAGGACAGCACTAGGAGGAGAAAGAAGAAGGATGAGAGGGGGATCTGTGGTTGGTATGTAAAATGAATAAAAATTTCTTAAAAAAGAAAAAAGATAGATATTAAAGTAATATAAAAGAAATGAGCTATATAAATATCAGGAATACAAAGTCTGGATTCTGTATGTTATTGCGTTGTTCTTGAATTTTTTTCACTGCTAGGAAATATTGGATTATGGAAAGTGCTGGATTAAACCAACCTGTATATTTTAAAAATATCTTGACTTCAAAATTTAAGTCAAAAGATAACCTCCTTTGGGGAAGAGTTTATACTTTTGTTTCCACAGGAAATGAGAGACTATGGATTCATTCCAGGTTAAGGAAAATCAGGTTTGATTGAGGAAGACTCCCTGAAAATCCTAGCTACAAACATTAAAAAAAAAAAACTAAAAGAACTACAAGACATGATATATAGTTTACCTGCTCAAACACATAACAAAAAATATCATCTTTAACTGACTTGTGTACAATGCACAATCTATGTTTATACTGATAACAGATATGTATGTTACCTTTAAAAGTTTATATATTTTCAGAGTAAGGGGACCAGACACCAATGAAAACAATGGCCCAGGTACTCAGCATCTGAAACAGCTTCCAGGCTGCTGACAGATGATTCAGCCTCACAGAATACTATACCCAAGAGTTAACAATTATCCTGATTTTCCCAAGGTTTCCTTGGTAAAAGATTACCAGTGCCCCCAATCAACATGAAGTTGTTTAGGAGACTATGGCCACATTACCAAAAAAATGGGTTATCTATATTTGTCATCATTTAGGTGGTTTGTTTACAAGTTGTTATTGGTAATGGTCAGGAAAAATGCTAAACAAAGGAGATTAGATTCAGGGATCTCATTCTAAAAAGAAAAGGGGGGATATAGAAATGATAAGATAAAAGGGTAGACTATTGAATCTACTTTAATCCAAAAAACAATAATTAATCTTAACTACGTTGTTATAGATTTTGGTTTATTCATACAAATTTAAAGTTAATTTTGTTATACTATGTATATATTTATACTCTTGTTTGGGGTATTGTGCTTATTCAGCTCATTTAAAAATGTAATGTGTAATTAAGAAATACAGATTAATAGTCATTATAATAGTCAAACTTATAGTCATGTGAGGTATGTTTCAAGGTCATACACAGATATATTTAGGTAGATAGATGGTCTTCGAACACTTCAAAGACCTACAGAATATGGCACTTAATATGTTTAATAACCTAAGCCTTTTCATGACAGTGAGACATGTCTGCTCCTGGCAGAAACTGTCTACTTCAGAGAGGATGATGGGCATCGAAAAAAATTCCACATGGAGTTTGTTTCTTTGTGGCAAAAGCTAGCCTTTAGGGCAAGAAACTGCCCTTGCCTCAATTGCTGGCATTATGCTGTCCAAACTAAACCAGTGGAACATAAGAAAGATGATGGCCAAACTTTGCAAAGACAAGGTAGGACAGTCCTTCAGAATTCCTTGCTTCACATTAAAGTCTGTCAGATATGCTAGGCCTGTAAGCCAGAGTTGGGTGCCCTAACATCACAGAGGAACTTTGGATGACTGTCTCGGCAGCAAGATGTCCCTGTCATTAGGTACCATTTTACCCTTCTGAGGTCTTTGATGGAATTAAAGACTAGATAGTTATAGTTATAGTTTTCCTTCATTATGATAACAGATAAATTAGGAGCAAAACTTTGAACTCACAAAGATAAGGTAGATAAAAAAGTACTTTCTCTAATTTTGTCAAATACAAATAGACTTTTTTTTTTTTTTTGGTCTTTTGAGACAGGGTTTCTCTGTGTAGCTTTGGCACCTTTCCTGGTACTTACTCAGTAGCCCAGGCTGGCCTTGAACTCACAGAGGCCTGTGTCTGCCTCCCGAGTGTTGCGATTAAAGGGGTACACCACCACCGCCCGGCTTGTAACTGTAATTCTTAATAACTGTTCTGTATATATATATACTTACTATGTTAAAAACCTTCCTTTTTAATTGGACAGAAAGGGAGGAATGCTGTGGAATAATTATTCTGTACACTGTGAATATGTATTACTTTCATTGGTTAACAAAAAGCTGATAGGTTGGTAGCCAGGCAGAAAGTATAGGGGGGGACAGCCAGACACAGAGGACTCTAGGAGGAGGAAAAGTAGTTTCAGGGAGATGTCAGCCAGCTGTAGAGCAAGCAGAACATATAGAAAATAAAGTAACAAGTCATGACCCATGTGGTGAAGCATAAATAAGAAATACGGGTTAATTTAAGTATAAGAGTTAGCTAGTAACAAGCCTAAGCTATCTACCAAGCATTTATATATAAGATTAAGCCTCTGAGTCGGTTATTTGAGAACTAGCAGGTGGGAGAGAATAAAAGAGGAGGAGCCTAGTTTTACTGTGACTTGATATGCCTTGCCAGACTGATATACTTGGGAGGCCTGCCATTTTCTAAATAGAAACAGAGGAGGAGTAGATGGAGGGTGGGGAAGATAGGAGATAGCGGAAGGGACTGGTAGGTGAAGAGAGAGGGAGGAGAAACTGTGATTGGGCTGGAAAAATAATAAAAAATAAGTTGGATTAAATATTTAAGGGCTTTGCAAATTCTCTCTTCTTACCCTCTGATCCTTACATTTTTATTCTCAGTAACTGAGCCAATCTAAAGCCAACTGAAAAGCCAGTCATAATAAAATTAAAGCTCCATAGTATTTATTTTCTCTTCATATACCAATAAAGAGAAAGTAAACAATATGCTACTGTGAAAGAGGTGAATTAAAACAAATGGCTGTCATCTATCTACTGTCAACTCCACATTTTAAACTAACTAACTATAATTAATTTTAAGGTAAGATTTCCCTATATTAACCAGGCTGCTCTCCAGATGTTGGGCTCAAGTGATCTTCTAGCCTTCAGCCTCTTGTCACACCCTTAATTTTTAACCCATTATTGTCCTCTTCCTCTACAATCATTTTCTTCCTTAAGTACAGAATTAGTGTATTAAGAGAAAATTGGATTTTGTCATGTTTTTTCATAACAGGCCCAAAATTATAAAATATAACAGCTAATATTTTTAAGAAAGACTTGTTTATTAAGGAGGAAGGGGTCTCCAAGCAATGAGAAAAGGGTGCATGATAGATATGGCATGTGTAATTCAGAAGTAAGAGGTATTTATATTTAACTAGCATTTCCTTAGTGATAAAATTGAATTTGTTTTTTAAAAAGTCACATGCCTCAATTTTTGCAAATTGTGTGTTATGCAATNTATATTTCAGTCTCATGAACAAATAATTCTGGTTAGGAAAAGCATCCAGCAAGTCCAAGATGCATAATTAGGCCTAGAGTTTGAAGAACTCTGGAATGAATGCTAATAATAACCAAATGCTGTCAGAAAGTAAGGTGTAGTTTCTTGATTCATGTTTCCTTTGTTGATGGAATTCTTGTTGTCCACACTAATCTTATCCCTTCTCCCCAAACCATGTGACTTGTGTTTAGACAAAGAAAAATGACAGGGTACTAGAGACCTGGCTTACTATTTAGTTGTGAAAGAATGGTTGAGTCAAAGGAGAGGTTAAGAATTCTTCATATTTGCAATTATTAGGAAGAATATGCATACAGACTTTTAATTCTGCCCTCATTCAGTGTTCCTTTTATGATCTTGTATCCATAGGGGCTAGAAAAGTCAGTTCTTGATTGTTGTAATACTAACCACCCTAAAATTCATTTAAAAATATAAAACTAAGTATATTAAAATAGTGTCTTTTCAAATTTCAGAATAGTTATCTTTGTTAAAGATAGTACACGCAGTTTATGGAAACACCAAATAATTTACTTGTTTTTGCTTTGCAAACTGGCTAGCAGGATGATCTATCAAAATACAAATAAAAATTGTCATTATGGAAGAATTATGTTGAGGCATATTGGACACTCTCCTCAGATTAATCACACTGTGAGAATCCTACTGTAAGAGCAGATTTCATGTTCTGTTAAATATTTTACAGCCATCTCTAAAAGAATAGCTCCATGCAGTAGCACACTCCTTATAGAACTTAACTCCAGCTGACTTCTGACAAGTAAATGAATGAAATCTGTTATAAAAGGATTCAGCACCTCAAAACTTGGAGACATGAGATATTTTTGCTCTGAGGTCATACCTCCTTGGATCTGCTGCCATAGTAAAAAAAAAAAAANTTTTCTATTAATCAATCAAGCAATGTTATTTTAAACATATTTTATATTTAAAATAATAATATGCTTACTAAGACTGAAAATGAAACATTAGTGAACAGACAATAGAATTGTAATCTGAAAACATTGCTCTATGAAAACATCAAAACATTTCATTATATAGCACTTCCATTTCATAAAATTTTATTAGGTAGTTTTTAATTCATGCTTATTTTCAATTTACATTTTTAAAATGTAGCTTTATTGCAGATTAATTAAATGATACCTCTGCCCTCCCACATGTATTCCAATATCTCCAAGGCTCTCAGAATTTCAAATCCAAAATAAAATAGAAATGCCAAGAACCAAAGCCATTCTTTGTTTAGAACAGCAAATAAAATTAGCAATGACAGTACTTCAGAAGAAAAGATTCATTGGCCAGATTTACAATCGAAATACAGTTTTTACATATTGTGTGGTGTGTGTGTGTGTGTGTGTGTGTGTGCGTGTGTGTGTGTGTGCACATGTATGTATGTATTGAAGACCAAACTGAGAACATCACAGCAGAATGTCAAATACTCTTATCTACCAACTCTCTCCTCTAGATGAAGGAACTTTAATGAGCCAGCATTATCAATATCTTCACTCATATTGCCAAACAACATACATCATGCTTATAAAACGTAAAATATTATATATAACATATTTTACATAATATAATAAATTAGGTAAGATTTTGAATTAGCCTTCATGTGGTGGTTTGAATGAGAATGACCCCCATAGGCTCACAGATCTGAATGCTTGATCACCAGAGAGTGGTACTATTTGAAAGGATTAGGAGGTATGGCCTTGTTGGATGAAGTGTGCCACAGGAGTTGGGCTTTGAGGTTTCAAAAGCCCAAGTCAAAAGCCCAAGTCAGNCCCAGTACCTCTCTTTTCCTCTGCCTGCTGATCCAGATGTAGAATTCTAAGCTGCTTCGCCAGCACCATATCTGCCTGTATGCCGCCATGCTTCCTGCCATGACAATGATGAATTAAACCTCTAAAACTGTTAAGTCCCAATTAAATATTTTCTTTTATAAGAGTTTCCAGGGTCATGGTGTCTCTTCACAGCAATAGAACACTGACCAAGACACTTCGTTTTATTGTGGGTATACCTGTATACTGTTTCTTTGAAGTATACATGGTTTTGGGTTGATATAACTAAATAAAGAGAAAGTTCATATACTTTGTAATTGAGTCCAAGTATAGTTTGCATTTATGTTCCTGGGATAAAAAGAAAGATAAAGTATGAAGTGATACTTTCATTTTAGCTCTTTACCTTTGAAGACTAATGAGATTAAAATTGTAGAGAAACCTGAGTGATGACCTCCTTGTCTTCTTCTAGTCATTAAGGAAAGGAGAGGTTGACAGGCAATTGTATTTAATAATAGACTCTATTAGAAACTCAGATAGTGACTATTAATAAAAACCTCAATTGATTGTAGATAACAATCAGTCACTACAATCATTTTATGAGTTCACCAAAAATTCTCCACTAATTAACATTAGTGGCTGTCATCTCAACAGNCCACCTTTTAGTCTACCTTTTCAATGCCTCTGAAGGTACTCTATAACTTCATATTTTAAAGATAAGATCTAATGTAGTAGCCCTGGCCNCCCTGGAACTCATCATGTAGTCCAGTCAAGGCTTGAACTCACAGAGATCTGTCTCCCTATGCCTGTTGAATGCTTGAATTAAAGATATGGCCACCACTCCCAGCTCCAGCCTGACACTTGGATTTGTCAATGTGTCAGTGTCTTAACACACTTGGTCGTTGTTTTTTGCTATGTTGCTGTTTCTTTACACTTAAAGGTCATTCATCTACTTGAAGGTTAATTTCTGAGTGACACAACACACCATCATTATTCACAACAGTGGTAACTTTCTTACTAGTGGGAGAAACAGTGTGTGCAAGGATAGTTTGGGTGCAACTGGGTGGTGAGAAGAGACCACTTTTCAGGTTTGCTCTGCAGAATAGAAGCAACTGTATGTGAAATCCACAGGAGAAAATGAACTTGTTGTGAAATATACCAGTTAAAATGATCACTTCATATAGTGCCCTGGGATTCTATTTGTCATTAGTTGGCTATTACCAAAATGTTTTCTTCAGTTTTAGAAACAGAGACAGCAATGGTTTATACATAACAAAATCACATCTTCCAAAACAAGTAGGCAAACATGCTATTTTCTTTTATTTNTTTAAAAAAAAAATCCAGAAGAGATGGCAAACCCAGAAAGAGAGCATTGGATCCCTTGGAGCTAGAGATTCACAGCCAGGTACCAGGCTGAGCTCCAGAAGTCAGTAGAAGAGAGGGAAGAGGGATTCTATGAGCAAGGAGTGTCAAGATTATGGTGGGGAAACCTACAGACATAGTTAAATCAAACTAGTGGGAACTCATGAACTTTGGACCAACAGTTGTGGAGCCTGCATGGGACTGGACTAGGTCTTTTGCATAAGTGAGACAGTTGTGTAGCTTGATCTGCTTGAGGGGCCCCCTGGCAGTGAGATCAGGATCCATCTCCGGTGTATGAGCTGGCTTTTTGGAGCCTACTACCTATGGTGGGACACCTTGCCAACCTTGATGCAGGGGGAGGGGCTTGGATATACCTCTACTGAATGGATCAAGCTCTGCTGACTCCCCATGGGAGGTCTTACCTTGTTGGAGGAGGGAATGAGGGGTGGATTGGGGGAGAGGCTAGAGAGGCAGAAGGAGGGAAGAGAGCGAGATCTGTGGATCTGTGGTTTATATCTAAAATGAATAAAAATTCCTTAATAAAACAAGATAATATTTCATTATATACATGTATGAAATACAGAAGAATAAAGAAAAGCTTTAGAAATATTAAAAAGAAAAGTGTCTCTGGACAAGGCAAGGTAACCTTGCTCAGCCTTGGTACAGCAGAGAGGGGATTGGTCTTGCCTCAGCTTGGCATAGCAGACTTTGTTGACTCCCCAAGGGAGGCCTTACCCCCTCTGAGAAGTGGATGGGGGATGGGTTGCGGGATGGGGAGTCAGAAGAAGGGAAGGGACAGTGAACTAGGATGGGTATGCAAAATGAAAAAAAATTAAATTAAAAACAGAAAAAAGAAACAAGTTCTGACTTGAACATTTNTGTCTTTTGATCATTTTGACAACCTACATTCTAGAAACAGAAAAATACAAATGCAATGAAGAAATCTGTAGAGTCTACTGCTTTGCAATTGTCCATGAGACAAGCCATGCATTTTAATTAATTCTGGAGTTTGTACTGAACCTAGTTCTTGTGTCCCAGTAGCAGCTTTCTTTGGGAAAGGAATTCCAGACTTCAGATGCCTGTAGAAAGACATTCAACATAAATTAGAGCTAATTAATCATGAGGGAATGAATGCTTGAGGGTATCTTGGCAACATAAAGGATGAAAACCTAGGTCCAGTTTATATTCAGAATGAAGCCTGGAAGGAAACCTAATCAATGTGAGTGATAGAAATGTGATATTTCATGACATGCATATGAACTGGGAAGAGTTTGATAGAAGAAACAAGTCAAAAGCAGAATGCTTCTTGTCAAGAGTGAGTAGAGTTTCTCATTTTAAAACAATATTCCTTAAAATGGAATTTGAAACCAGAGGTCTCAGGAAAATATAAGCTTTCAGATAAGGAACTAATCTTATACTTTATATGAGAAATTCCTAGATAAAAATTAAAGCAAATTCAGAGGAAATTTAATGTATTTTACAACTTAACAGTTGTTCGAGAGGAGAATGATTAGAATCTTTCCTGTACAATTAAAGAATTAGCTGTGAACCTAACTCCATTTTGAGTAACTTTAGATTTATCTAGATTAGCAGATTATTGTCCTGTGTTCTTAGCCAGAGTTTCTCCTAGTGAAAATACTATTGACATACACTAAAATCAAAAGAGACATGCCAAGGAAAGTACTTCAGTCTTCAGTCAGCTGTGAGCTGCTGCTGATATGAGATAGAAATAACTGGAATAAATTACCATAGTGAAGAAAAAATATTACATTAAAAGTTTGAAATTACCCATAGAACTTAAAGCTCCATGTTTTAAAGATATCCANTACCTAAGGGGGAAAAAGGGAGGGCTTGTTCTTTATTGGAATTTCTTTTCTAAATTGAGATTTG
This sequence comes from Neotoma lepida, assembly GCA_001675575.1. Classification (NCBI taxonomy): domain Eukaryota; kingdom Metazoa; phylum Chordata; class Mammalia; order Rodentia; family Cricetidae; genus Neotoma; species Neotoma lepida. Next base: position 2,143 of record LZPO01098637.1, on the reverse strand, counting down.
ATGAATCTTCTAATGTAAGAAAACCATTTTCATTTTCTTTTCTCTTCATGATCTCAGCTCACTTAGTTTATGAGAAATGTTTGTAAGTATGCCCTCTTGTGACAGGACATCTTGGTTTAGGAATACTTTGCTTTTTTTTTATTAATTAATTTATTTATTTTTACATTAAAAAGATCTTCCACTCCTTTTACATACCAACCTCAGATCCCCCTCTCCTCCCCCCC
>LZPO01098635.1:0-17879 GCA_001675575.1 Neotoma lepida | reverse complement strand
AAACAAATGAAAAGCAAAAAATTACCCAGTAACATGAAAACAAATTATGTTAAAACAATTATATACTTATATATCAGTTAATGATGACCAGTATTATTATGCAGTCATTAAAACAGGACTTTTAGCTTTGGGTATCTATTTATGTAAAATCATACACATAAGAATCTCTCTTCATCAGCTACCATGGAACAGACATTATAATACAGAGTCACTATACTTTCTCATAACATGTGAATGTTCTAGACTAATGGGCTCCTGTCTAACATATTCTACTAGGCATGTCCAATCTTTTGAAATTGCAACAGGGCACTGTCATCTACAAAGTTCATGCTGGAAAACTACAACCTAATTACAAAAGTCCCCCCNAAAAAATCACATAATGTTTTAAGTCTGCAATTTCATGTTGGGCCACNTCCATAGCAGTTCTGGGGCACATGTGGTCCATGGGCTACTTCTTAGATATGTATGACTGTGAATACTTTGCTACTTTTGTCCTATCTCATGCTTAAGATAAGGAATAACTCATTTAAGCAATTAGCAAATATTTATTGATTGCCTTTCATTTGGTAGGTCTTGTTCTAGTATCTGCATCTAGGGGATGCAGGTGGCAACAGAGAAAAGCCATGGAAACCTGTGTGTCCTTGTGATGTTAACCACCTCACTAGTTAACAGTCATAACACAGACAGGTGAAATGTGGGTACAAAGAAAANAAGAATTTCTATGAAAGTAANTTGAATGCTTTGCAACAATGAAATGAATGCAAATCACTAGATAGTTATTGTTGAATGAAGTTANAAGCAATATCACATGCTAAAAACACTGTAAACATAAAACAAAACATCTCCATGTAGCTTTCCCTCCTATTTTAAATGAATACAGTTAACTATACTGAACACTCATAACATTTAATTCATATATACATATATTATTGATATATTGTAATTTTCATGCTAGTAGCTACCATTAAAGATAATCATTAGTTTAAACAAGTATAAGTTTTGGAGATTCAATCAACTTGGCATGACATGTGAAATCATTCAATNTGTCAGTCCTGTCTCCTTTCCTAGANTCATTCCTTGTGACTGCCTCCTCATCATAATATGATGACGTTAGCAAAGGCAATTCCTAACAGTCCTTGAACAAGCTGGGTGAAATAGACCAAGTTCTGAAAGATAAGCANCCCACAATTTCATTTTCATATAGAACTCAAAAGGTTAATTTTGTACAGTCAGCTCTGCTTTCCCCTTCCTTTGCTGNNTTNCACTTATGCATGTGATCCTTTTTATAAACCTACACTGGNACATATTGCATGTTCANCTCCACCACCAGACCAGGAACGTGCTTTTAGCCTCAGCGAACAGCATCATGTTCAGCACACAGCATGTGTGGGTGCTCACAGATGAATTCATGAATGTGGGCTTACTTAAAATTCTCAGGTCTGGAGACTCACTGAGATGCTAAAAAAAGAACAAGCTTTCTTTCCCTACTTCTTGCTCTTTTAAACAAGCTTTGACTCGAGTGTGTTATACAAAACAATTTACTCTTTCATAATTACTCATAGTGAGTCATCATTAAATTCTTTTGAAAAATCTGCCCATATATATATAATATATATAATATATATATATTATATATATAATATATATATTCCATAACACGCATGTTTGTGTGTGTGTCCATTATAAACTTCCCAGTAGTGGAAGATTTGTAACTATTGACTTTTATTACCATAATTATAAATTCTCAATGCATAAACAAACTACAAAATCCTTTTTATTTCTCCTAGCTTACACCAGATATATGCNTTCACATAGAATTAGATTGAAAACAAAAAGGGAAAGACCTTTTGTCAACGTATTAGTAGAAAATCACCTTGCTCTATTGCCATGGGGCAAATGCATGAGTTTTGTGAATTAAGCTTGGGTCACAAGGCATATTTACCACTGGGAGATCTTGACAGACCCCATACTATTTATTAAGCTAAACCATTCCTGTCTCTTATACACATCTAGATGTGAAAGCCATTGAAGCCAAACACAGTACTACATCCCCTAAAACTTATCAGGATCCATTATTTTCCCTGAAATTTTTAACAATGGTCTGCTGCAGCTAATATATACATGTATATATAAAATAATATATATATACATCCATAACAGAACATTCATATTCTACATGCTGTAGAAAAAAGGAACAAAGTAATAAAATTATTTCCAAAATAAGTTTATGCACCTCTAAGTTAAACAATTCCATAGGCTTATACTGTCCACAGTGATGCCTGTGACATATAAATTATGACCTTACAACTTCCAAGGTTTCTTTCTCCTGGCTCCTCTTTCATCCCACTCACATCTTTACAGTATTTCCGGTGACTTCACAGTGTCCACAATGCTCTGCTTCTTTTACACTGATCCTTCCATCTGAAATAATGCCCTTTGATCTCCATCTGGAAAATTTTGATTCATTGTTCAAGATAGAAGCAGACCTTTTTCTCCATGGCATTACCAATGTAGAACTTTGTATTAACTGTTCTCTGGGCTCTCGTGGCCCCTTTATGTTTGTTTGCTTGTTTGTTTGTTTTTGTTGTTGTTCATGGCCCCACGATGAATACATGTGATTGATTGCTCCATCACATGTGGTTACTTTAACTTGTAGCCTCAAATAGACAAATGGCTAGCAAAGACCTACCAACATCTTTTCATCTCTGGATTTATGAGTGTATCACTCATAAATGCCCTAATACAATGCCCTATCACAATACAGAAGACAAGCAAATATTGAAGAAGAGAAGGAAAGGCATAGAGGGAAGCCTGGGCTGGATCTTAAGGCCAATAGCTCAGTGATTGCTATGAGTGTTCTTATAAAAAAAAATCATGTCTCCCTGCTACTTAGAAAGTTGTGGTGACACTATGAAATGAAGACATGGGGAACCAAGAAAGTCTAAAATGCTTATTGTGCTTATAAACAATGTACCATTCATTTTTCTGACAAACTCAGACTCCAAGTACTATTGAGTGTCTTCAGTAGAACTGGATGATTTATAGGCAGGCTATTAAGAAAATTTCATCATTGCCCTTCATAAGNTGAAAACTGGGTCTGGTGATACCTGACAGGACTCTGGAACTTTGCTCCAAAGATCTCCTAAGTTTGCTACAATAAGTGTTTNCCTGAGTTCATGCTATGAGTGTTCTTATCAAGATCATTCCTTATTGCAAACACAGCCAAGTTGGTGCTATGAAGTGAGAACACAAAAGAATAAGGAAATGTAAAAATGTTCATTTGAGCACTTGAGTGGATCAAAGTTCCAGTCTTTAGGAAGTTGAGACCTGAATTTGCTGTAGTTACTTATAAGAAACTTGTATTGTGGCTATATAGCAGTACTATAAACATTTCAGTGCCTTCAGTAGCAAACACAGGTGGTTTGCTTGCATCTGTTTATGATTGTTTATCTAAGGAATATTAGGAGAATGACAACACTACTCTCATTCCTTCTCTCTGTAGCTTATGATTTTGACAGCCTACTTTGTTTTATTAGAGAATAAACTATAATTTTAGAATCTTCCTTCCAAAACACTTGTCTGTGAAGAAAATAATTAATAAATATAAGTATATATTGCATCTGATTTTGATTTCTTTAATGGATTTTCCATTTCCATTTATAAAGGAGTATCANGTGTTAATTTGAACCCATTGTTTCCAATTGTGAGTTTATGATACAATACGGAGGGGCTGCAAATAAAACTCAGGAGAGCAGATGGTTTAGCTATTGTTAAGTTATGAATGGTTTCCAAGAACATTTTGTATGGTCCAAACTGTCTCTTGTATGCAATTTATCAGCAGTTGATGTGTAGAANATGTTTAAATTGTTTACCCCATTGCTCTTGGTCTTTCCAGAACTTTCCAATAAAACAATATCCATGAATGAACATCTTAATGGACAAAGGCATCTATAAGGAAGAAAAATGATGACTCAGTTCTTTGTTTAAGGTCATAAAAGTCACCTTTGTGCAACTGCTAATGGGTTCCAGAAACTTATCATCCAATAGCCTGTCTGCACTGTTCTGTAGAGTAGGCCTATGTCTTATCAGACAAATTTCACAGACNAGAAACTGAATTTTTTAAAGTTAAATGACATATATAGGATGCATAGCTGANACAGGTATGGTTTAATCCTGGAGCTTTTACAATTTTTTTTAAAAATTATAATACAGTTACCTCATTTACCCTACTTCTNTTTCCTCCTTCCAAAATCTCCCATGAACCCCCTTGTTCTCCTCCAAGTTCATGACCTCCTTTAACTGGTGTGTGTGTGTTCCTAAATACATAAATACAACTGATTCAATCCATATAATGTTATAATATATTGATGTAATAAATATAATAAAACTGGCCTATTTGATACTGAATAACCAATCAGGGGATCCTCGTTGGGAAGACAATTTCTTCTGCTTTCAGCATCCCCCCTTCGCACATAGTTCTTTGTGTTGAGTTTCGGCTCTGTGAACACTCCCCCTTCTGTGTTAGCATATCCATTGGTGTGATCANTGTTCTGACCTTGTAGNGNAGCCATATTTTACTTTCCACTCACTATATGTTCAAATTATCATGTCTTAAATGGTTTATATGATTGTCAGACAGTTCTTCAAATTGTCACTGGATCATACTGATATTACATGCTTAGCTTCAGCAACATCATCTTTGAAAGTGTCTAGGACATGGCCATTGGACTTAGATGTGGTATGTACATGAAATGACTGCCTAAACAAGATCTGAACAAGGGCAACAGCAGACATGCCACAGTGGACGGAGGAAAGCCCACAAGGCCTCAACCCTATGCCAAGAACTATAGGAAACTAAGGAGTGGTAAGTGTAGGAGAAATACTCTCCTCCAGGGAAAAGAACACGATTGGCTAGCAAATCATTGATACCAAATTATCAGCCATGAAAACATACCTAGAAGTAACAATATACAGACTGATCCAGTTATATTTAGAAATATACCTGTATACGCATCTACATGCATACATGTAACAATATATAATAGAAAAGTGGCCATGAATTTGAAAAAGAGAAAGAAGGGATCTAGGAGAGGGTTTGGAGGGAGGAAAGGGAGGGGAGAAATGATGCAATTATATTATAATCTCAAAAATAAGAGAAAAATCTATAGACAACTAAAGACATTATTAAAAGAAATAAAATATTAAAATAAGTGGTTATGTAGAAATAATTGTTTTATTAAAGTACAGAATGAGAATTTGATATTTGCATGAGATGGCTTTATAATTGTTTTTTTATGTATTGCTGTTATCATTAGCTTGGACTATAACTATGACATATTTAAAATTTACTATACATGGACCATGTTGACAGTTTTACTGCCAGAAATAGTACACACTACTTACAATCAACTCATAACTTAATAAAGAAAATACACATATATATTATTTATTCAATAATTGCTATATATATAAATATATATTACACTCACATATATATTGGGTAATATGTATAGAAGTATTTGAGATATAGACACTGATATGATAGGTATCACAATATCAAGAAGATTTTAATTTAATGAGCACTCTTTACTGAAATGGAATAAGTTGTCTGATCCAAACATCTCTCCATAAATACAGCTAAAATATTACCAGTTTTCAAGTGAAANCAGCACTGATGAAAATATTCAACTTTTTCCTTACATGANCATAAAATTGTCTATANCAAGCAATTTCCCAATTAAATATAGTGAACATAAAAACGAATTGTAGAAGATGGATAGTGGTTTAGTGGTTTAGTAGGTGTGAAGTTGTGGAAATAAATAAAACTGTGGAGAACATAATGCATTATGTGCTCTGAAGAACAATAGATTCTAAGCCACTCATTATATTTAGTGAACTAGCTTTCTGAGTATTTTCTATGTTGTTAAACACTTANATAGGTTGTCTTACTTAATCTTATTACAACCCCGTGAAATATTTCCCATGATCCACAGAAATGTATGGGTAAAATTGAAACATACAGAAGTCGAATATTTTCCCAATGTCACAGAGCTAGCAAGGATCTGAATCTGGTCACTTAGAGCCATGAATGTGCTTTCTTGACTTCATTATCTGTATGTGTGGGGTAATTATAAAGGAAAAGTTTGATATAATATTAAGGAGGCTAAATTTAAACTTTTACTATGTGTCCCACCAAAAANGAAATTTGTGTTATTTAGTTTGACCCTTAAAATAATCAAGTCATACAAACACTATCATCTCAGTTTTACCTCTAAGGAAACTGAGACATCAAGTAACTTGTTGAAATACTTGGTAGCGCTAGGACTGATTAGTAGTTCTTTTGATTCCAGGACTCGGGCTCCCCATATGAATCTACTCTGGAGAGGCAGAGCAAGANTACAACAGCCTTGGGATCCATTACCAAAAACTGCACAGCTTTTTAAAGNCTTTACATGTGATGTGGAATTTGGTAAGCAGTTGGATTTATAAATTTTCAATTTAGAAAATTCCTTAGGTTAATATATAGAGGAAGGAGATTTAAGTTGGGAGTTTAGTCAAAAGAAAAATCTAGTTCAATTAAGAACCTAAACTCAGTGTAGGATGGTGTCTATGCAATTAATGAGATAGAGGAAGGATTAAAAATATCAGAGGGCTAGAGTGATGGCTCGGGGGGGGGGTAAAGAGCTTCTGTGTTTGATATGAGGACCTGAGTGTCATTGCTTAGAACCATGTAAAGCTGGGTGTGGTTGCATATACCTGCAATGCCAGGGCTCTTAAGCAAGACGGGGGCTGGAGACAGCTTCCCAGAAGTCCATGGCACAGCTAGCCTGGAGTACCCAGACAGGAACAATGAAAGAGAGAACCTGTCTCAAACAGGGTAGAAGGCAAGAGCATAAACCTGGGGTTTTCTTCTAACTTCCATATGAGCACTGTTGAACATACCCACCTGCACTCACATGACCATCTGTGAGCACAGGTGTAAACACACACACACACACACACACACACACACACTCACATACATGTATGTATTAAGGAAATCCAATCACCCAAACTAAACACTATAAGATATTGGGGCTAAAGAAATGGGATTCAGAGCAACTTTAAATATTTTATCTTGGATAACCAGGTAGATAAATATTTATTCATTTTATTGTACTTTTATAGAGAAAACCATAGCAGCTCAGCAACAGAAGGAAAGACTCAGTGTGGAAAGCCTAATCACTTACTAAGGTTTTGTTTCTCAAAGCTTAAGAAGTATGCAGGAAAGAACAGGGCACTGTTTGCTACGATCCTGTAACTATAGCTAGATTGCCTGCAGCATTACAGTCACAAAGAATCTGACATGACAAGCTTGCATCTCAGAATAAGCCTGTTCATTCCTGGGCCTATTGGCATCCCTGTCTCTTGGCTAAATATAGACACACTTGAAATAACAAAGCAATCTGAGGCAGGTGAGCTCAGATTTAATCAAATTCAGGTATAATTATTCAGATTTATAAAACACAATCAGACAATGATTATTTACTTTTTTTCAAAACAAATTTGGTTAGAAAAACACATTAAAATTGCTTTTGTATAGTTTTGGGGTACAATTATGTGGATTTGAAATACAAATACCTCTAATGCTTATACACTTAGCTATGCAGTGTTCCAGACCATTAACGTCTATTATCTCATTTAATTATCCCAACAATTCCATGAGTTGGTACTATTATTATCTCTATTTTTCAGACAAGAAAACCAAGGCTTACAGGGTTTATTTATCCACAGTCATTTTTGAAGAAGAGGGAATATTCAAATGCAAACTATTCTGGCTGAAAAATGCATGCTATTGCCACATGTTTTTATAGCTTTTCTTTATAAAGTATTTCTATGATGATTTAAAGTTCAGCTTAATTAGGTGCATTCAAATTAGCATTATGGCTACACTGACTTAGTCTGGTTCAGAGATATGAGATGTATTTATTTTCCACCATCAAAAGTAATGTGTTTAGTCATGATGTCCTTTGAAAAACACAATTACATTTTGTACAACCAATTTCTCCCACTAATTTGCTTTGAAAATTCAATTACTCATTTCAATTAGGTATTTTATTTAATGTCTATCATCAAAGAAATATGTACCAATATAATATTAAAAATACTTCATCTGAAATTCTTAATTACTCTAAATATGTCAGGGGATTCTATCTACAAAAAGTACATAATAGTGTTTGCATGGAGCCTTCTCTGGTAACTCATTAAAAAGATAATACAACAGTAATATAAAGGCAGGAAGCCAACTTATGAGATAGATGCATCTGGTCCAAATCCTCAAGCTCCTGATATTTTCCTTTTGTACAAAATATATTCGACCTGCTTGTAAGGTTAGTCTGCATGCTGGCACTGGGCTAGACACCTTTAAGCAGTACGTCACTTACTCCGGTACAATACAGTGCCTGTTGCCTGTGGTATTACAAAGCAGAGATGGGATTTGATAAAGATATTTTAATACAGGCTTACGCATCAGAAGACTCTTAGAAGAAAATAAGACATACCCAAGGCATGGGTATAGGCTTCCAAAGCAAGAGTTCCAGAAAAATCAAGCTCTTAGATTGAATTTGCAAATGAGTAAACCAAGGACCAGAAAGATTTAACTATTTGTTCTGCACCACACAGGACTGAATGCAGAACAAGTATTTGAATCTGTTGTTTAGATGATATAATTGAGTTTCTTAGTCTAGTAATTGTGAAAGGTATCTACTGTAGGCTGTATAATCTAATTGAACTACAGGGATTATTTTCTTGTATGCCATAGGTTTAGACTCTGCTACATGCTTAATTATTATTTTATAATATATACTACAATATATGCACCTGAGAGCATTAAATACTTTGCTACATCTGGAATTAATGACACAATCGTGAGTCACTTGTAATGCACATTTGCATTAAAATTAGCACATAACTAATTTTTTAAAGTCAACTTAATATGCTGTTTTTATTTCTGTCGTAATTCATTATTATTATACCCACATAGAATGTTTTAGGTATTTTTTAGGTAATTCTGAAAGCACACTGTTACAAAAACATAAAAATATAAAATTCTATCTTTCTGTCTCTCTGTCTTTGTCTCTGTCTCTGTCTACGTCTGTCTGTCTGTCTGTCTGTCTGTCTGTCTGTCTNTCTCTCTCTCTCTCTCTCTCTCTCTCTCTCTGTGTGTGTGTGTGTGTGTGTGTGTGTGTGTGTGTACCAGGCAATATGATTTTCACTGTATTGTTGCTTTTATAATTCATGATTTCCAGGCAGTTTCTGGATAACTTTTCATAATAAGGGGGTCACTTATTCTTGCATAATCAACCCTCAGTGCCCCATTCCTTTCTCATCTCGTTAGCTAGCATTCAAAATTCCCAAGCCCTGATAACCTGAGCAACACTTTTATATCCTGGATTTCTTCTTGGAAAAAAACAAAACATTTACAGACATACTTTGTAGCCAAGCAGATGCATACATGTAGTAAAAAGTCAGAGACCTTGGTCTGGTTCCTCTAAATCGTAAAGATGCAGGTACCAGATGCATATATTATCTGTATAGCTTGATTTAATTGTCATTATTGATGTAAGAAAGCCCTGCCCAGCAACTATTTACGAGATCTGCCCTATAGAAGAGTGAGCTTTTAGGGGAGATGAAGAGCATTGCATTACCAAAAGACCTTAGAAAAAGTTAGACATTGTGTAAACACAGATTTAAACCAAAAGAGTGATGATGTTTGAGATTTTCCCAAGCCAAACAACTTCAGAAGAATTTTCCCAACATTCAGCCTTAACCTAGGTCCTAATTTCTAGCTTAGCTTGTGGTACAAAGGCTTTTTCTATCTGCTCTCCATCTCCAACTCCTGGCGCTCTCTTCTCTCTCTCTCTCTCTCTCTCTCTCTCTCTCTCTCTCTCTCTCTCTCTCATTGTCTAAAAACTAATTTAAGCCCTTATTTTCCTCTGAAATGCACAACCAAAAGACACCTCCATGTCATTCCTTTTGCTTTGGGTAACTGGAAGAGTATTAGAACGGCTTCTATAATTCATGAAGCCACGCCTCTTATATCCATAGGGAGAAGTAATGGTACATTTTTGAGAAACTGTATCAACTTGAATCTGAATAGCTTGTGTCAAATACAGTCTATGACATTTCCAAGTAAAATGATTGAAGATGTTACCTAATCTATCTGATCATATTTCTCATGTGTAAAATGAATATAACTGGGCCAATGAGATGGCTCAAAGGGTAAAGATATTTGCTGTCCAAATCTGAGGACCTATGTTCAATCCCCATAATGCAAATAAAGTTAAAGGAAAAAAACCAACTCCACAAAGTTGTATAGATGGACAATGACATATACATCTCCATGCACACACATCATATGTACACATGTAAATAATTAATAATGATAATAAGTGAATATAAATATCAAAACCAAAATAAGTATAACTACTTGGGACATTAATTTGAGCATTAGATGTATATAGTGAATTAAGCATTTAGGACATTTNTACTCCAGGGCACATGTAAAATAAATGCCACTTTCTTAAATCACTTCCTTTACTACATGCTCCTAAGGTAGCAAGAGCCCTATAAGTTTGTGAAATTATACAATACTTACTAAAGATATTATTCTACAATTAATAGTATCATTTANCATTCCATATATTACTACAAGACATGAACCAACAATATTTACTGCGTTACTGAGTCAAGAAAAAGTAATTACTAAAGATAATTGGTAGTGCAGTGAAATCAAACAGAAATATCTTTTGAAGCCAGTCTGAGAAGACAGAAATGAAAAATGTAAAAATAAAAAAAAAGAAAAGTTGTCTTCAATTTCCATCAGTATTATGTAAAAGTTAACATGTACTGAGACATTTTGAGACTTCTTTTTATAAAATGAGACTTTGTAGCTAGAAAACAAGTCACTCTGTGGGGGAAAAATAAAACCAATCAAGTATGGCTAACCAAAATATCAAAAGGATAAAATATTTCTACAATCAGACATCTTTTCAAATACACTGTCAAAATAGCATAGCATTGTGATGTTATTGTTGATTTTCACATTGCATTATTTATCTCAGATATTTGCAAAATCTATGAGGTCAGAACAGCGCCCCTGCCCTTGTTGTGGAGAATAGAATAGATGGAGAGTTTTAAAGACTTGTTCTACTTCACTGCGAAGGCCTCCTCTTTTGATTTGAAATCATATTTATTACAGATAGATATGGAAGGTGACATGAGCAAAGAAAGGCAGAGGNCCCCACACTACCAACCAGACTTCAGCTACCCTGACTCCAGTCAGCCTGAAGCCTGCAGGCAGCTACTGAAGGACCTTCTGCCAGCACTCTAGTTTCCCACTTAACTTTCTGCCAAGACATATGTATCGGTCCTGGATCCTGGAGAGCCTCCAGTTCCTGCTTCATTCCAGCTCTCGGGCTATAGAGCAGAATTCCACAGACAAAGGCAGCACGGGGTTAGGTGTATTCTACAGACCATGGCATAGCCATGCCAGGAAGGTCACCTCGTCTGCCTCTTGGATCCGCTCCCAATCCTGGTTAGCTTAGACCTTTTTCTGAAATTCTCAGGCTCTTGCTCTTTCTCTTTACTCCATGCATCTTCTTTCCTTAAAGATCCACCAAGACACAAAACTATTTTATTGCCTACTCATGTCTGCCTGAATTTAAGCCCCAGCCCTGTTCTGATAGGCTGGTGAATTTAGATATTATTTGATCTCTGTGAATTTTGNTTATTTTTTCTTATCATAAAAATTATGATTTTAACTTCCAAGAATTATGTGGAAGGAAAAATGTTTAGCAAAGCCCCTCATTCAAAATAACTATGTATTACTTTGGCCCTGAATCTTCATGCTGACTACTTACTGTAGGGTTTCTCTCTATATGAATACTACTTCTGAACGTTCAGGTTATTGGAAGTTTCACATTGACTCTGAGGGTATTTACACAACTCCACGCCCATTTTTATTTTCTATCTCAATGAGAAACTGAAGCCAACAAAATTGTAGAGAGGTCCCCACAGTAGATCTGGTTTGGGAATGAAAGTCTTGCAATAACTGACACTGGGAAGGTTCCACACCTCTCTTCCACTGCCTTCAGTGTCTTTGTCTCTGTGACTCTAGGGGCCTGAACACACTTGAGAAAAATGTACTTAATCAAAACTCACAAGTGCTTTATTACATCAGATGAATGAAGCATCCTTATGCTTACACTTACTGAGTCACCTTCCTTCTGCAGAAAAATGAATGTGTAGACTTTCTGAAAAGACAGTAAGTAAGGTGCTGCCATTCACATTTAGATTTGAGCAAATCCACAAAGAATATTGAGGGAAATGGGGTTCACCCAGATAAGCAATAGGCATAGAAGCCAGTGGTCCTGTAAATAAAGGAAGCAAATGCTAACATTCAGATTTTCAAACCATCTTCTGCTAATGATGCCCCCTCATTTAGAGAAAGCTAAATTTCACAAGATGGCATGGTGTGAATTGGAGTTTTCTCAAAACAGTAACATGATTAGGCACTTTGGTCTCAGAAACTAAGGTTAAGGGGAGAAAAAGGTTTTAGCATGCAAATTTGATGAGATCAACACAAGCAAATTATCCAAGTGTTCAGCTTTGAAAATGTTTGTAGAAGTTTAAAATAAGAAACTCTTTAAATAGGAAGATCCATATGAGCTTCTGAGTCAAAATTTTACCAAACCCCCATAGCTTAAAAAAATTAAAACCAATACTCCTATATATAAGTAAGTGTCTGAGTATCTATGTGTGTCTGTGTGGAGAGGGAAAGTTAGTGGAGTATATCCTTGGAATAACACATCATCCCATCATTCTTCCAAATTCTTTATGTAATAGCAATAACAGTACTCAATATTTTTTCGTAAAGACCATGATAAATGCTTGTTTATCTTAACTTATAACCACATTTAATTCTTACAATGTGTGTTTTAATAAACCATTGTAATCCCATATGCACATGGGGACTAATCTTTGGGAATTAAATATTTTTCCCGCATCCTCCTGCCAGTAATGTGTTGGAATCACTTTAAAATGTAAGTCTGTAAGACATTTTGCAAGTCTGCTTCTCTGTCTCTGGGAAATAATAAGCTATTTTCCCAAATGTCAATTCCTAAGCTTCCAGGGATTTCAGGGGTTTTTGTTTATTTTTTGATTGTTTATTTGTTTGTTGTTGTTATGTTTTGCTTTTTAATCCTGATAATATTTTTAAAGGGAAATAACATTTCATTTCAGAGTACAATATTCAGAGTTAGGCAGACATGAGTTTGAGTTCATTTTTCCCCACTAATGTTTGGAATATTATTTGATTCCTGAACCTTCAATTTCTCATTCATAAGATGGAACAAGTATCTATATAGTCATCCCTTCATATACATGGCAAGTGATCACTAGCACTTATTATATGCCAGTTACCATGTAGAACATTAGGGTAGAGGGATACAGCAATAAGTAGACGAGCCTAGACACATCATGGGATGTACCTATATTTTGTATATGTAGCCCAGAATTCACAGATGACTTTACAAATTCACAAATGACTTTAAGATGCCCAGGTATTTTGACGTTCAAGACTTGACTGCTATTGATCAGAATTTTTCCTGTGTAACTAATACAACAATTTTCTCATTTTCAGTTTCTCGTTTCCCTCTACTTGATCCTTCTAGGTCAAAGCCCTGCTTAACCTTAATCTACAGGTAATGGCTGGCTTATTCTTCTGTATGTATATTATTTCTTTAAGGAGATATGTGAGCACACATATGTGCACACTTTCATTTCTAGAAAGGATGTGAGGTGGCTTGTCAGTTAATTTAAGAACCTTTCAGCTGGCTGCTCTTGGCAACAGTCTTTAACAGTTCTGCCTACTTGGCCAGAACTGTTTCTTTAAGGGGATGAAGCATTCAAAGCACTTTAGTGAGCAAATGGAAAATAAATGACTTTTAACTGGACTTAAATTCAGAAGCCCTTTCACAGGAGTTGGCAGGTCTACTTGAAATAGAGAGGATGGTGATGCTGCGAGCTTGCTACAACATGCGATATTCCAACAGCTCCTTTCCTTGCATCATTTTGTGACTACATACCTGAACAAACCCAAGAGACTGTATCACAAAGGTGCCGGGGTCCTGTGGTATTGCTATACCAGGACTTCATCTTAGAAAGAAAAGGGCAAAGTCCCAAAAGCCCACCTGCAAATCATTCCATTCTACTAACAACAGTGAATAATATCTAGATTCTGAGGTTGTCACAGAGATTAAAGCTGGTGTCAGTTTACAAGCAGCGAAATCTAAGCAACTCCATTGCATTGTTGAAAATCTATGAATTGCTTTAGTGTATTTAGATCATTTCCTCAAATATGTGTTACTGGGAAGGCTACACTGAGAGTCATCCCTATGTCCACTCATCCCCTCACTAAGAACCAATCAACTTCTAGGTCTCAGTCCAAAACTGAAAGTTCATTTATTGTTTATTAAGTATCTCATTGTTGTTGATAATTTTATAAAGTAGAGTCCAAGAGAAATTAAATGAATCGAATAATATCCTAAAAATGTCTAAAATTGAAATATTATGGGCATTGTTATGAAGAACAGGGAGGGTATGTGGGAAGGTCTGGAGAAATATGAAAGGTAAGGAAGAAATTATATAATCTTATTGTAATCTCAAAAAGAAAATGAAAAATGTAGGATATATTCTTCTTTGAAATAACTGCTTATTTTGAAATAAAATTACATAAATCCATTATTTTTCTGTAAGCACAATAGATGAGTAGGCAGTATGTTGAAGCCAGCAAGTTAGTACATATGTGTTCAAGTGATATACCAGACTCCATTGCCCATTATAATGCCTTAAATCTTGTGACAATTTAGGATAATTTGAAAGAAAAAGATTTCATGACTCCATGGGAACAGAGAGGATCTGGTGGCCAGGGAAGCCTTCTAGGAGAGATGACATAAACTGATTGCTTGAGGATATACATGGATAATAATAGCATTCTTTGGCCTCCCTCTTTGGGAAAAGTCCATACCATTGTCAGGCATAGGACAAATGTAGAAGGGGACAGATGTTTATTTGCTAAATAAACTCATAATGTTCTTACTGGCAAGTGGCACTTTATATGCAACAATTAAAAAACAATACAAGGTGGCAGAAGACAAAAAGCCAAATGAATTTACACAGACAAAGTTTGGGGGCTCTGATTGGCTAGACAGTATTCACACTGCCATTCTGTCAAGGTCACTTATTTGATAATAAATAAGCACACATTTGGCACAGAGCTATCTCAATGACATTTTACAAATGGCATATCAAAACACATTTACAGAAAATATCACAATTTAACAGTTGGATTAAATGGAATTTACTCTATTATGTATACCAAGAATTTTTTAAAACACCATCACCTTTGGGCACAATGGCATATCTTCACGTTAGTGCCAAAATTTTGGCAAGTTTGCTTCTCCAGACACGAAGTAAGAAAATAACCTTGAAATTTAAATAGTCAGAGTTAAAAACCAACAAAACCTGACTGCTGGAAGTTCATTTAAGTCCACTCATTATCTCTTAATTTTCTAAATATTTAGCCACACCAGAATAGAATTTGCCGTGGTTTTTTTCTTAGCTGATTCAGAGGGAATAGTTAAGAAAAACAGCATTAATTAAATGAAAAGAAGACAATTTAGCCCAACAATTGTAAATGGAATTCTATTCTTTTTTTTAAGTAGGTGTTTTCTTTAAAGATCTTTAAAAACAAAATATATATCAATGTCAGATATTTATTCAAAATTAGAGAACATTCTAATATGATAAAGTAAAATAACACACTGAGGGGCTATTCTTTTATTTTAGTCAGAAAATTAAGGAATTTTCTTGCTGGATCTATATGAATGTACCTCTCCTCCAAAAAAGTGTATTAGGATCCAGAAGCATCTAAAACCAAGCTAAAATTAGCTATACATTGATTGTTAGTAGAAAGCTGATTTAACTCAGAATAAATTTATATGATTGTACTCTGCCTCCTATGAGTGAAAGGATACCTAAAATTTGAACCGTTTTTACAAATAGTTAAAAGCTTTTCATTTAAAGATATATTGGATCTACAAATTCCTGTAGGAGAAAGAAGAGGGATTTGGGCACAAGCAGATTCTTGTTAAATCTCTTAGCTTGACCTTACAAGTATCTAATAAAGGAGAGATACACAAAATTGGTTTGATTAAAATAGGAAGTTACCATACAGGTTTTGGATTTCTAAAGTGAGTTGAGAGGAGCTGGAGAGATAATAGCTTAGTCAGTACAGTTCTTGATATGCAAGCATGAGGACCTGAGTTCAAATCTCTAACACCCATTTAAAAGCTGGGCACACATCTTGAATCTAAATTCTGAGGGGTGGAGACCAAAGGACCTCTGAAGTCCAGTGGCTAGTCAATTTATCAAATCAATGTGTATCAAGTTCAGTGAGATACCCTATTCCAAAACAAGAAAGTGAAAAGCAATACAGGAAGATACCTGGCATTGAACTCTGGTCTCCACATACATGTGGGTACACATGCCGATGTGCACACATCCACATGAACATGTGTGCACATGCATGCATGCATACACATACAATAATAACAAAATTTAAAAAATAAGGAATAAAAAGGCAGCTATGCCTCCAGTTGTACTGATAGTATATTCTCACTTCTGTCTATTCAAGAGACACAGCAGACATTGTGTTTCCATGACAAGTGCTGCCTGCAGAAGGTTAGAAACCAGAGGGGAAAAGGGATCCATAACCTGAATTCATTCTCTTTCTACTTCTATTCTCTGAAATACTCATCTGTCTTCATTACACCGGTGCAATTTTACTTGAAAGAAACATGTGTCATCACAGCTGTTCTTAGCAGAGGTGTTTGCTTCTTATGCATTCTCTTANGGTCCTGCACCAGGCAATCTCTGCCCTTCCAGATTCAGGCAGATAACACTCACTTGTTTGATCACATAAATGAGTGTTAAGGGACAAGCCACAAGCAAGGGTTCCTCACTCTGTCCTTGTCATTATCCCAGAAATATCCTGTCACAGTACTCTGTAAGAATAGCTAGATGTTAAAAAATGCTTAGTGTTCGACAAACAAGGAAAAGAGACTTTGCAGCAGCTTAGAGTTGGAATCTAGGATTTCACTATTAGGGCCACCACTGCATACTTTGTGACTTTGGCCTAGGTTAATAGGACCAAATATATACATGTATGAAACTGTCACAATGAAACCCATTATCATGTATCATTAATACATGCTGAAAACTAAAATTATGTACAAATAGAAAAAAATGCATTTTAAAGTATCTGGTATAGCCCCTCATTATTACTTATTTGGTCATCTAAACAACATTTATGGAAAAATGGACTGATGCTGAAACATTTTTAGTGAAGAGAATTTTCAATCCAATGTTCTTTACTTTCTTCATGTAAACTCCACTGAGTTGCTGTTGAGGGTCATAAGATAAACTTGTTTCAAACTGATATTTATATATTAATGGTAGACATTATTTGAAAATATGAATAAGATCATGATGGGGTTTCTTTCTAGTGAGTCCAAATAACCATTACAAAGACAAAAGTGTAAGGAAACAGGCAACCCTGTGACCATCTCCATGTGAGATCCTCACAGAAATACAATTTACCACATTGCTGGAAAATTGAAGACATGGTTTGCATAGCTCTAGTTTCCTAGTTCCCTCGAGCTATTATTTTTCTCATAAACTTTTCAAGATAAAAATTCAAACCTCCAGGCTGCGGAAGATGTTTGTACCCCCTTTGGTGAAAACAGGCATCCGGTTTCTACAATCAGTGAGATCATAGC
>LZPO01098633.1:0-19842 GCA_001675575.1 Neotoma lepida | reverse complement strand
AGTTAAGTCTTTTCTTTATCCCTTTCCTGCTTGGAAAGTGGATATGAAGGCAGGGAGAGAATAGCCATATTACAATCTTGAGGCAATACAGAGGACTGAGGAGGCTTGATACACAGGAAGCCAGAGCATAAGGAGTCTGACCATTACTAACATTTTGTTACATGAGATAAATGGCATGCATTAGTTTTTCAGTTTCTTTTTAATTTTCATTGTATATACTCACTGTACATGGGACTTTGCAAAATAAGAGCACTTACACAAGTATCCATTGCACACTTATTTTCACACATTCTCTGTTTTTATTTCACTATATAAGGACTTCATAGAAGGGTATATTGAACCTCACATACCCACTGCTTTGGCAGAAACTGTGAGAGTTTAGAAACTTTATGGGCAAGTTATTAAATATAGAAGTATTAAAAATTAAGCTCCATACTCATTCAATTAAGTCATATTTAAAATAATGGTAGTGTGGTGGTTTGAATAGTTATGGCCCCCATAGACTCATGTGTTTGAATGCCTGGCCCATAGGGAGTAGCACTATTAAGAGATATGACCTTGTGGGAGGAAGTGTGTCACTGTGGGGGTGGGCTTTGGGATCATATATGCTCAAGCTACACCCAGTGTCATAGTTCACTTCCTGTTGCCTGTGGAACAAGATGTAGAACTCTCAGCTCCTCCTCCAGCACTATGTCTGCCACCATGTCCCACCATGATGATAATGGACTAAACCTCTGAAACTGTAAGCTACCTGCAATTAAACGTTTTCCTTTAAAAGAGTTACTGTGGTCATGGTGTCTCTTTACAGCAATAGAAACCCTAACTAAGACAGAAGTAAGCACCCATCACTTCCTAAGTTTACAAGAGAAACCACTCTTCACACTGTTGGGTCTATAGTCTATGCATCTCTTTTGTCTGAGCACAGGAGATGCTTCGTCTTACCAAGCTCATCATCACTATCTGTAGTACACACCATACGGATTTCTGCATCTCTTCCCAAGTCCACACTCAAGAACATCACTTTGTTGGTGCAAGATCAGCTTTGGGAGGAAACAAAGCATGCACTGTGGANATGGCAAAGATTATTAATGAAGGCTCTATTTTTTCCCCAAAGAGCCTATTATGGCAGCCAAATATGTTAAGGAACTTTTTAATTGACATGCAATCAATGCCTATTTATAAGGTACAAATGATATTTTGATACATTATTCGGAGAAACCCCTCACATCTGTTCTTTCTCTGTAATGAGAAGATTAAAACTCCCTTCTTGTAGCTTTTTGAACTATATATGTTTACCTATGGCCACCCAACTGTGCCATATAGCACACTAGAATATCTTTCCCCTAACTGTAACTTAGCATCCAAGAGTAACCTTTCACTACCCTCCTCTTGCCTATCCTCTCCTCACCCTCTGGTAACCACTANTCTAGTCTCAACTTCTATGAAACCAACTTTTTAAAATTCCCCACATGACCCAGGAATCCACAAGGGTGATCCACAATAGCTAATATTCCTAGCAATAGTGGACAGGGTACCTGAACTGGCCTTCTTCTGTAATCAGATTGGTGATTACCCTAATTGTCATCATAGAATATTCATCCAGTAACTGATAGGAGCAGATGCAGCGATCCACAGCCAAACACTGGGCTGAGCTCCTGGAGTTCAGCGAAAGAGAGGGAGGAGGTATTATATGAGCAAGGTGGATCATGATCGGGAAACCCTCAGAGACAGCTGACCTGAGCTTGTGGGAGCTCATAGACTCTCGACTGACAGCTAGGGAGCCTACATGGGACCAACCTAGGCCCTGTGCATATGGGTGACAGTTGTGTAGCTTGGTCTGTTTGGGACCAAGATCTGTCCTTGGCACATGAGCTGGCTTTTTGGAACCTACTCCCTATGCTGGGATGCCTCACTCAGCTTTGATGCAAGGGGGAGGAGCTTGGTCCTGCCTCAACTTGATACGCCATGCTTTGTTAACTCCTATGGGAGGCCTTACCTTTTCTGAGGATTGGATGGGGGAGTAAAAAGGAGGTTGAGGGGAGGGAAAAGGAGAGGAGGAAGGAGAAAAAATGTGGTGGGTATGTTAAATAAATGANTGAATGAATAAATAAATAAATAAAATTTCCCATGTGAGTGAAGTCATGAAGTTCTATGTAGACATGCAAAGAAGTAGCTGGGTTATTTCACAGCATAATGGCTTCCATCACATTCATTCCTTGTCAGATGGTATGATTTCATCCTTTGTGACTCAGTAGTATTCCACTGTATAGATGTACCATAGTTTCTTTATCCATTCATCTGCTAATGGACCCTGAAGTTCCTGTTTCATGACCATTATGAACAGTGCTGCAATGAACATGGATGGGAAGACATCTTTTTAACAGTGGTTTCATTTCCTTTCTATATACTCCCAGTAGCGTGATTATTGAATCAGATGGTAGTTCTATTTCTGAGACAAGTCTATTTATAGTGGGTTTTCCAGTCTCCTTAATTGAGTGTAGCACTTATAGTAAGATACAGACCTTGATTTCTTATAACTCAAGTTATATTTACACAGAACCAAATACTCTTGGTGGTTCCTTGAATAAGTATCTAGGAACTATGCAAGGCATGCTCTTACTTGTTTTTTCTCAAAATTCTCATTACTTTTCTTAAGGGGAAATAGTGCAACTGTATTTCTCAGGTGAAAAAGAAATCATGAGATATGCCATGACTTGTGCCCACTTGAGGACTAAGATAGGACCTGAGCACCCCCTCCTCTCACCTGGAAATCTGTATTTACACTCCTGCAATCCAAATGTTTTGAACATGGTAGGCTATGACTAAATATTTGTTGAGTTCTTTACACAAGGGTGACTCTTCCAAAGAGTCAGGGACCCACTGCTCTGCTTATGTGTAAGGCAACACCCTCTCCAAATATACAAAACACACTGGCATCAGGCTGCCTTCTCTAAACATCAAAGCCAACCCTGAAACACTTATGGTTAGAAGATTAGATTTCATAAACGTATTAAATTTATTTTTTAACAGCATCACTAGGGGAGGCACCGTGGTTACAATTCTCTCATCTTGAAATAGACAGAGAGCAATTTCCTCCTTTGCTGGCTGTCAGCCTGGCTTCCAAATCATTCCCCCCAGNCTTGGCGGAATTTCAATGACTCTAAAATTAATCTGTTGGGCAAAGAGTATGTCCAGTGCCTTGAAATTTTGGGAGCTTTGCTGTGGTCTCAAAGCTGGTGCGGAGATGAGAGGTTAGAGGTGAAATTCCAATACTTTGTCCAACTGGAGAACCCTGTAAACACATTTCTCCCTTGGCTTTCTAATAGGAAACCCTACAAAATATTCTGAATTGGAGTGGACAACAGCTATGAGAGAATAATAAGCCTTATGGGTGGTGTTTTTATTAATTTATTCAGCATTTATTTGAATTCCTAAGGCAGACAGACATGTAAACAGATGAACAATGGGTCTTGTCTAGGTGAAAATACATGTACCAGCTGCTAGGGTCCTAAAGAACCTGGGGTGATAACGCAATGTTTCCAACAATGGGTGAGGTTTGAGGTTAGGTTTAAAGGGAAATGGACATGTGTAAGGAAATAAGGTGCGGTATTACAGACAGGGGAAGGATGGGAGGTTATACTTCAAGTTGTAAATACAGAACAATACCAAAGTAAGCAAGTGCAGAGGGTGGCTGGGTACCATACTAAATGCCACATGCAATGGGAACCATCTTAAGTTCTATTCATGGGATAATANAGGCACATTTGTGGTTATAAGCCATCCTAGGGCCTGGAGATCAATGAAGAGCTCTTTAGAAAAGCATATGCAGAAGAGGAGGATAAAGAATGAAGAGAAAACCAATACCAGACCCAGAAGTACTATGGATGGGGAGATTGCTCATTGTTAAAGCACTTGCCTTGCAAGCCCAAGGACCTGAATTTGTTTCCAAAACCCCATTTCTTTAAAAAGCAGGGTGTGTGGTGTACACTTGTAATCACAGTGCTTGGGAAGCAGAGACAGGGTGATCCCTAGGGCTCACCAGCACGACACTCCAGCAAACTTGCAAAGAGCTTTTAATGTTTGTAGAATAGAAGAAGAATGGGAGTCTGATGAAATCTCAGCAGAGGGTAGATGACAGAAATATGCTTGTAATACACTGGGGGTTTAGCAGTGTTTTGTGTGTGATGGGATAACACTGTATATCAACATGAGTAGGCTAAGACATGCCCAGAATGTCGGCAAAACCTCACTTCTGAATGCTTCTGAAAGGATGTTTCCAAAAGAGATTTGAAGTTTGAAGCACTACACTCCTCATCAATGTGGGTGGGCATCAGCTATGGGTTGAAGAAGGGCAGATTCTCCTTTTTCTTAAGCTGGGACATCCATCGCTTTCTGCCTACAGACATTAGAGCTCCTGGTTTTTGGATCTTGGGACTTTATGGCTTCAATTATTCAGGCCTTCAGCCTTGCACTGAATTTCACAACTCACTTGCTTGACTCTTTAGCTTTAAGGCAAAATAATGTGGGACTCCTCTGCCTCCATTATTACATGATCCCAGTTCCCATTAGTCTCTGTCTCTTTATCCCTCCACTCATACTTTGCTATCTAAAAGAACCTTGGCTAACAGATACAGNGAGAGTGGCTAAAGCCAGAATGAAAAACTGAAGAAATAGAGACTATCTCAGTGAGAAGAGAGTCAATGTCTTAGTTAGGATTTCCATTGCTACAATAAAACACTGTGACCAAAATGCAAGTTGGGGAGGAAAGATTTATTTGGCTTACACTTCTAGATCACAGTCCATCATTGGAGCAAGTCAGGATAGGAACTCAACCAGGACTGGAATCTGGAGGCAGGAGCTCACGCAGAGGCTACAGAGGGGAGCTGCTTAATGGCTTGCTTCCCCTGGCTTACTCAGCTTGCTTTCTTATAGAACCCAGGACCACTAGCCCTGGGGATGACACCACCCACCATGGGCTGGGACCTCCCCCATTGATTACTAATTGAGAAAATGGCTTACAGTTGGATCTTATGGAGGTATTTCCTCAAATGAGGCTCCTTCCTTCTCTGATGACTCTAGCTTGTGTCAAGTTGACACACAAAACCAGCCAGTTCAGGACAATAAGAGCAACCTTTTGGGAACCAACATGGAAGGAGTGGGTGAGAGAGACAGGTACAAGGAGATAAGAGCTGAACAAACAAATACTGTAGATGAAAGGACACAGAGACCAAGGACATGGGTCCACCATAGTGTGGAGATACCAAATCCCGACACACACCCTGAGAAAGGCATCAGTGGTCCTGTGTGACTCTTGCAAGAGCTGCTTTAGGGAGTTGGAGGAAATGAAACTCAGAACTCCTTGTGATCTAACATGGAAGTGAAGCATGAGATTCAGTACAGAGAGAAGTTAGGAGCACTTAAAGTGAAGAGCTTCAGAGAATAAAATGTATATAATTTGATTGAAACACAAGGGAGATGGGACTGTCTCCTCTGTATAAGATCCCATAGGAGGTGCACAGGCAGAAAACAAACCACAGCAGAGAGAATAGCCTAAGACAGGTGAGTGATAAGCAGCAACTGTCTGAGACACAGCACAGCAGGCATGGAGACTGACTTGTCAATGTTGAGGGCGGGCACTGAACCATTTAACACAGAGCTAGGAAAACCAACTGTGTGGAAAAATATCAGAAAGGGTATGTAATTATGACATGTTTACCAAAGGAAACCATCACACACAAAAAAGAAGTTTTAGAACAAAGTGTTAGAAAACCCATCCTCATGTCAAGGTAGAGGGATTATTGTGGTTGTTTCCAACAATATAGATGTGTATAAGAGACAGTATATATATTGTTTTTGGATCAAGGATTTCTCTGTGTATCCCTGGCCATCCTAGAACTTGCTCAGTAGACCAGGCTGGCCTTGAATATTTTTATTTGTTTTACTGGATTTGTCTTCAAAAGATTCTAAAAACTAAAGGTAAAAAAAAGGATAGATTTCATAGTCACCATGTTTTCCATAGGCAATGATTCTTCTATGTTAACTTTGCCAAGAGTCTGATTCTGATAGCCTTTTCCCCTCCCAGAAATCTTTCTCTCATCCATCAAATTAACATGTGATGGGACCTTCCCTCCAACCTCATAATTCGATCAGCTGCTNTGCCCATGGAAATAAGTCATCTCTATGGTAATGTACTAACACAAGGACTGAGGGAAAGATAGGGCAATGGGGATGACGTCTGTGATACTGGTGATGACAGGACAGAAAATACTGGATGAACTGGCTTCTTACAAAGCTCCCAAGAGTTTTCTGGTATGTCTTCACACACACCAATGCACCCCTTCACTGCCCACCCCTGTTCTCTAAGTCTTTTAAAGCTGGAGGCCTCTCTGCATTTCTGTGGAATCTCTGACCCCACTCCCATCCTAGAGCAGCACAGAGCTGAGGTCAGGTGGTGCCACATGAGTTGGGAGGGGCAGGAGGTGGACTGAACTCAATGGAAAGGTCATCTGGACAAGCAGTGGGGGTGGTGGGTAGGGATTCCAGGACAGGTGGTGGGTGCCATTCATTTTCTTAGGTTGTATATGCTATAAGGAGCTTATCAAGGAGTGTTTACAAATGCAGGGACCTTGCTGTTTTAACAGATTAACCATAACATATTGGTTCAGTAACCTGACAGCCCATTTACATGAATGGTTAGTTTACACTTGACTCTTTTCCTGGACAGTAGGCAGATAAAGAGGCCATCGGGTTGATGGGGNGGAGGCTGGCCATGCCCAGAACTTCCATTAAGCAGTTAAGAATGGGATTTGGGTACTCTGTCCACCCTTCAATCCACACAGAACTCACAACTCACTCTGTCTTAAGTAGAAATAAAAAATCTCCTACCCAGCCCTGCCTGAGCCCATTTCCAAACAGCTCCAAATACTGAGGAATTTCACCACTGAGAGAAAGTATCATAGCNACCCCATGACAGGACAATTACATTTTCATATTTGAACTTGAAAAATCTGTCCCCCAGTAAAATTAACTATGTGTGCTGTGTCTTCATCTGTATCATCTGCTCTCACCTCCATGATCTCAACTATGTTGAAACATGAAGTGTTCCAGACAGGCTTGTGTAGTGAGTGCTAAGCTTCTATCTGCTAGCAAAGGTTGGGGCTAAGTAGAGCATGTCCTGGCTCCTTCCTATATCTTCTCTTCTGTGTTTCTACCTACCAAGAGGCAAACAGTGTGGTTAGTAAGTAGCTATTAGGTACCTTGAGAGCTATATACAACTTATCAAAACATATAGTGAACACTTACCCCATACCGGGAACTTTGTAGAGTGCTACAGCATGCCTTCTCATCTCATTCTTAAAATCACCTAGAGGTAAATAGAGGTAAAATGCCCACACCTTACATCTTAGGAAACTGAAGCCTAGAGAAGCTGAGAAATCTTACCAAGAGTGCTGAAGTTCCTAAGTAGAAGAGCCAGATGCTAGTCCTAGCCTGTCAGGCTCTCCAACTATTTCCAGAAGACCATGTTGTTTCATTTCCTTGTGACTTATGGAGCTCTGTGTGTTCACACATTCACCCAAGTGCTTAACTAAGCGAATAAAAGGCATTTGTCATNGTAATCCCTAATGGAGATAACAGAAATATTAGCAAAGGCCCAAGTGAAAACAGTTCAAGTGAGGCCTAATTTTTTACAAGGCCAAAGAATGATTTACTTTATCATAGTAAAGAATTTTATTTGACAAACACATACTTTATCATCTCTGGTCTGCTGAAAATGTAAATTTACATTTTTCCCAGCCATAAAATTAAAATAATTTTGGCTCCAAAAACTTAAAAGAAATCTCATTCTAGCTTCCTTTCCCTGGAAATGTAGGTGCTAAATATGGAACCTGAATAAGTATGAGTACTGTTGGACAGGGCAGATGTTTGTGTCAGGGGAGGCAAGTTCAAATCCCACTCTTGCCTCCTGCTGGCAGAGTGACCTTGGACAAGATATTTCTCCCCTCTATTTCACAACTTCCTGGTCTATAAAACTTAATAATCTTGAATCTCACTGCAGCCTAAGGCTAGGACTACATCAGAGGCCCAGGTGAAGTGCATGGCAGAAGGGGTGAATGGTGGAGGTTGGCCATTACAAAAACTGTGTACCTAGCTTGGCACCTGCTGTGTTATACTTACTTGGTACAATTTCAGTCCCCCCATTCTACCTTCCCACCTCTTCAGCTGAGGGCTGGCTTAGAAAGGTAATGCCAAATCAAAGTGGGTTCTACCAACTGGTTGTGAAAGAAGTGAGGAAACACTTCTGTTTGCTCACCTTTTTGGCAACTTTTATACCACCATACCTGCCTCTAACTCAGCACAGAGAAGCAAGCCAATCCATTACTGTGTCACTGACCAATTTGGAAGACAAATTTGGGTAAGTCAGCGCATAGAAATGAGAACAGGAGGCAGGGCTGGTGTAAGAAAATGGTTGATTAAAAGGGGCAGTCCAGAGGTAAAACCAAGAGTGGCTAAATGTGCTGGTGTATGAATAGTCTGGTGACATGTTCCTCCCACACAGTGTACAGATGGTTCTACTTCCATGTGCAGTGTAGGAGTAATGAAAACAACCTGGTATTGGGGAGGCAGTCTGCTTTTTCTCATTTCTAACTCCCCAGCCCAGAAAGTTAGTCCACTGTAGGGCTAGAGAGAACACAAGTGTGAGGGTCTAAGCTCAGTGCACAAGACTGTCAGTACATAGACAAGTTCATTTCCCATGGGAAAAGGTGTGGGAAGGGGCTGTCATTCTCAGGTGCGATCACTTTTCTCCCCCTCATCCTTTCCCCCATTCAGGTGAACTCTCTTGCTATACATGGTCCATGTACCATATTTCCTGTGGATGAAGTCTCAGGAAACCCAGGTTGACAGAAGGCCACTCTAGCCCACATGATTCCTCCTCTAGCCTAGGAGTTCCTTGAGGCAGACACCTGTTTGTGTGCCCTATGTCCCCAGCCCCAGCCTGAACATTGTGATTTTGCCTTCTGACAAAGTTTGACAAGTAATTTTCTCTAATGTCATGAGCATTATAGCCTAAGTCTGAAGTTTACAGGCGCAGGGCTGCAACCTGATCTGCAGAGGTTTGGTCCAGGCTACCCACCAGGCCACCATGCACAGCATCAGTGTTGCAGATACTTCACTGGTCCTTCAGGAGAGAAAAATGTCTTGTTCCAATAAAGCAGTAAAAAGGTTCCCCAAGAAATGAAAGTAAAGTGGCCTGAGAAAGGAATACATATTTTCTGCCTTGTATGAAGGTTCCATGTGTGCCAGGAAAGGCCTTATTCACACATAGCTTTTAGTTGGCCAAAATAACTTTTTCACATTTTTTATTATTTTTTATTATTAAAAAGATCTTCCACTCCTTTTACATACCAATCTCAGATCCCCCTCTTCTCCCTCCTCCCGCCCCGCCAGCTCCCCTGCTCAACCCATCACCACTCCCACCTCCTCTAAAACAAGGTCTTCCATGGTGAGTCCCCGGAGTCTGGCACTCTCAGCCAAGGCAGGACAAGACCCTCCTCCCTGCGCCAAGACTGTGCCAAGTGTCCCACCACAGGCACTGGGCTCCAAAAAGTCAGCCCCTGCACCAGGGACGGATCCCACCTCCTAGGGGCCCTCAGACACTTCAAGCCAAACAACTATCTCAAGCCTCCAGAGGGCCCAATTCAGCACCAGGGGGGGCTCCACAGTTGTTGGTCCACAGTTCATGCATTTCCACCAGCTTGGCTGGTTTCATGATCTCAATGTCCCTTGTTCATAAAAACTCTTCTCTCTCCCATCAGTTGAACTCCTGGAGCTCTGCTTGGTTCCCGGCCGTGAATCTCCGCATCTGCTTCCATCTGTCTCTGGATGAGGGCCCATCGGGGCTTCTCAGCCATGGGTCCATAGTTCATGTCTCTCCACTAGTTTGGCTGGCCATCTCTGCACACCCTCCCATCATGATCTCATAGTCCCTTGCTCATAGAGGGCCCCTTGTCTCCCATCGATTGGGCTCCTGGAGATCCACCCACATCTGTCTCCATCAGTCACTGGATGAGGGCTCCATGGTGGCAGTTAGGGTATTCATCCATGAGATTACTGGATCAGGCCAGTTCAGGCACCCTATCAATTATTTCCAGTGGTCTAAGGTGGGTTCATCCCTGTGGACTCTCCAGGACTTCCCTAGCACTCTGTTTCTCCCTATTCCCATGATTTCCCCATTTATCATGTTATCTCCTTCCTTGCTCTCTCTCTCTCTGTCCCTGTTCCAGCTCGAACCTCCCACTCCTTTACTCTCATCCTCCCTCCCTTGCCCCCCATTTCCTCCCCGTCACTCCTAGTCAGCCCATGTAGATCTCATCCATTTCTCTCTCGCTGGGCGATCCATGTGTCCCTCTTAGGTTCCTCCCTGTAGCTGTAGGTTGCAGTCTGGCTATCCCTTGCTTCACATCTAGTATCCACCTATGAGTGAATAGATACATATTTGTCTTTCTAAGTCTGGGTTACCTCACTCAACATGATATTTTCTAGCTCCATCCATTTGCCTGCAAATTTCATATGGTCATTGTTTTTCTCCACTGAGTAGTACTCCATTGTGTATATGTACCACATTTTCTTGACCATTCTTCAGTCCAAAATAACTTTTTAAACTGGATCAGAAGGCCTTTATTAATGACTCATTACTACCACTCCTCATTGTCTTATACTCTTTAGTATTTCTTATTTGTCACAACCCTGCAATAGAGCGCAACAACACACAGAGTAAAACTTCAATCTTCTCCACTTCATCCCACTTTTCCTCCTTCTGAAAGTATAACACTCTTCTCCTAGAACCCATTCTAATCTATCTGAAGACCACTATCTTGGCCATCTCATTCTGGCCTTCTCCTTCCATACTAACTACGCATAATCTTCTTTCAACTATTTCTTATGTCGTCAAATCCCCTTACCTTACTTNGAATGTGCTGTTATCCTCTTAAAGGAGAAGCATTTATAAGGGGAAAAACTGTAGGCACAGCCTAATCTCTGGCAAATCAATTACAATCCAAAACCCAGCACTTGAGAGTTTAATATAAATGCAGAACCCCAAGCCCTGCTGACCTACTGACTCCAGACTACCCAAGTGCTCAGACTGTGAATGCAGCCTAAGATTACACTGATTCTTGATGATAACTGTGCTATGCTACTGGCACCTATCTAAACCCTGTTTTTAAGCACACTTCTTGGTAAGGGACATTTCATCATAATAATGGATTTATACCTTGATATATTATGCATGTGCCTAGATCTAAGGGGCAAAATGAAGATGTAGCTTCATATCTGTCTGGGAACCCAAGCAAAGACCTCTATCTAGTATAGACCATTTGCTTATACAAGAAATTGTTTTAAAAGAAATAAACATTGAGTAAATGATAAAGGAAANTTGACAAACACTCTTAAACAGCTCAAGGCACAGCCTGATCCCAGGATACATTATTGCTGATTTTCCCTCATCCTGCTTCTATACAGTGAACCACACTCCTTTCCTTGTGCAGGCTTTCCCTTTGTGATCTTAAGAAGGCTGCAAATGTCCCTCAGAGCTACATCCTTTTTCATCCTACTCCACAAGAGTTTTCTGAAACCTTCTCGGGTTTTTCTGTTTGTTTATTTGGTTCGCTGGTTTGGTTTTTTGTTGTTGTTGTTTTTCTTCTTCTATTTCAGAAAGCTCAGCAAACATCCCCTTGTTTTATTAGTCCTGATAGGAGTTATCAGCTTATCTATGAGCCAACCACCAATACAAATGGAGTCTTTATCCTAATGGGTTTAAGCTAATGAAGGTTCTAGAACTAAGAGTGGCTGGAAAGGGGGGCAGGGAGAACTCCACCAAGAATGGAAGAACTGTGGCTGCTGATGGCAGACCTGCATTTCTCTTTCTTTGAATCTTGAAACTGTTTAGGATATCCAGCATTACAGCCCATATTAGCATAGGTTATGGGAAAACCTTTTTCTATTTTAAACATCACAAACATTTAAACATTGTATTTTATTTTATCATGCTCTATCACTGTTTCAGTGATCAACTCTAAAGGGCCCTGGCTTACCTCCTCCCAGAATAATAAGGCAGTCACAAGAATTCTTCAGGCCACTCCAAAAACCACTCCAGAGTGGTTTGCCACACATAATAGAGGGTGCATTTGAGGGGCAGCAGCCAATGACCAGTTCTGGCGAAAGACCTTTTTGTGTTTTTCAAAAGCTCAATAAGCAGCAGAAGTGACGTGACCACAATATGTTTGAAACATTATAGCATGTTCCTTCAAGAGACAAAGTGTCTAAAACTAGATGGAAAAACTTACAATTTCTTAAATTAAAAACTGTAGACAGGATAGGTTAACAGTCAAAGTAAAATAATCATGGATATTATATTATTGTTTCATAAATAACCCTCAAGGTATAGGGAAATCTGGTAATGCAGAATTCAAAAACCTGCATCCCTTATGCTGTTCTGCACGCAGCTTGTATTTGCTTTACCTATGCTGAGGTCCTCAATACCTGGTCACTGGTTACACTTAATTGACATAGAGAAAACCAATGGAGTTGAAGATGGAAAGGGAAAGGGGGCTACTTTATCTTCATCTTAGTGGTCAAGACATGTGCTGCTGGTCAGTGTAGAGAAAGTAGACGGCGCCTCTCAGGACAATCACCACTTCTCAAAAGAACCACTCACACCCCACCCTGCTGAGTTCCCACAAATGTAAAGCAAGCAACCATCAGTACCAGGCAATTCTATTCTCAATCAAAAACATTTTGTATGACTCTTGGCTCTGCCACTTACCAAGGATACTCACACTCAGCTCTAGTTTCCTTCACAACAGGGGATGATTCTTCTCTCATTAATTGGTATAAAAATAAAACAGTTCAGCCGGGCGGTGGTGGTACACACCTTTAATCCCAGCACTCGGGAGGCAGAGATAGGCAGATCTCTGTGAGTTCGAGGCCAACCTGGGCTACCCGAGTAGGTTCCAGGAAAGGTGCCAAAGCTACACAGAGAAATCCTGTCTCGAAAAACCAAGAAAAATAAAATAAAACAGTTCATGTGACAAGTCCTGGAAACCTCCATGACTGAGCAAGCCTACAAAGGCCATTCTCTCCCCTCTCCCTGCTCATTCACAGTCAGTTTAGACTTTATAAACACACAACTACAGAATTTTCTCTGTACTACAGACCTTTCTGATTGCTGTCCTTGGATGATCACAGTGCCATGGAAAATTAAAAACTTCTGAATGTCTTCAAGTTTCCATACACATGTAAAAACCAACACAAAAGGGCCAAAGAGGTATGGCTTATCCCTTAACGGAAGGTGAAGTCTTGGCAAATTTAGTTCAGCCATGGGCTTCAATCAACCACAGCATTTAAAACAGCACCACCAACAAATATCTCTCCTAAGAGCCCCCCCAAAATCCTTGACGGTTCAGATCTCACTTATTCAACTTTATCTTCTCCTAAATGCCCTTGCCCACAAACATTAGGCATATGCTGACAGGAATAGCAAGCCGGACAAGGATAAAGGGCTTATCCTTGAAGGGCTTAAAGGAGTGTTAAATTATCTTAAAAAATTAAAATAGTAATAAAATTAAAGTAAAAGATTAATCAGTATAGTACACAACTGATTAAGTACACAACTTAATCAGTACAGTCAGAGGCAGACACAGATGTTCCACCAGATCTAGTTCCCACATTCCATCATCTTGAACAAATACTTTTTCTTTTCTCAATTTAGTTTCCTTAGACATACAGGATATGAACTTTCCTAAAATCTCTAACAGCTCTAAACTTAGGTATCCAAAATTTATGCACACACTGGTAGCAAGTCTGCAGAGAGGAACATTTGCTTATACTGAAGGACATGAAGAAGAAGAACCCAAAGCTGTCCTTTACTGAGTACTCTTATGGCTTATAAAAACAACAGAAGACTCACAGAGATATAAAAGTTGTGCCTTGAGGTGCAGGACAGGAAGGAGAAGGAACCATCCTAGAGGTACTGTTTTTAAGTTTTTAGCTGTGGAGTTGAGGCTAGCTTTATGTGTCTGTGGATTGGGGAAGTGGCTTGTTCCTACTTCAATAGCAAGAATGTCCTGAGCACTGGACCTTAGCACAAAACACTGCACAATTATGACCAAAACAGAGCAAGCAGCAGACACTGTGGGAGAAGGGAGAGGAAAAGAAAGGGGGTGGGGGAGAGGAAGGACAAGAGGGGAAGAAAGGATTCCTGGCAGTGGGTAGAGTATGAGCCAATAGATAGCAATGCATCCACAGTAAGGGCAGACTGTGGGTTCAGGACAGTAAACAGCTCAACAAAATAAACTAGGAACTCTTAAATGACTGACTGTACACTAGACTTCATAGGATTGCTACCCACGTGTTCAAATCTACTTTGTGTTACTATAACAAACAGGAAGATGGATGAATGAAAATTCCAGAAAATGTAATTTAAATAAATTTATTTATGAGAGAAAAACATCTGAACATCAGGTACAGTATAATCGATCCACAATGATCCAAGGATGTCATGACTCATCTGGAAGCACTCTTANGCAGTCTGTAGGTTATCTGTGGAGGATCAGCTGAACCATTTATCAAAATCCATAAAGCCATCTAAGCCAAATATGATAAAATATGCAATGACCATGATATAGTAATAAAAATACAATATCAAATACTCACTACTTGTGAGTTATAAACTACAATATAAACAAGTTAGGCTCCTTTTAAAAATGAAAAAATATTTCTATTACAGCCTCATTTGAAGCACTCACTTTCAATTAAATGCAGCTTTGTATATTTTACTCTTAATAGTCAGCAAAGGAACACCTTCTTGAGTAACTGTTTCACCATCAGTGCTCTGCAGTACACTTTCACATACATGAATTCAGATAGAAATGATGATCAAAGCTTGAAGCATCTTCAGATCTGGTTAAACATTTTTATATTTAGGAAAAAAGTAGTGAGGACGTAAAGAAGCAACAACATGGTTCTTCTGGAGCNAGGAGGTGGTCTAGGTCCAGAGAATGGACTCTCCTTTCAGATTTCAAAATGTGTGGTCCCGAAGCTGAATTCCTTCCAGTCCAGGGAGCTGCCCACTACTGTGGGGCAACTTAAGGATGAAGGAGTGGAGCNGGAGGGAAGTGTGAGTTGACTACAGAAATGGTTACTGATAAAAACATGTTCCTACACAGCCGGGGCCCAATCCTGGGGAAGAATAGCCAAAACTATTAATACAGTGTGTGCTCACTGAACTGCACACATGGAACTCCGAGGTGGGTTAACAGTTCTTGACATGGGCTCCTGGTTGTAGTTTACAATATCTGCCTTCACCACCCTCTGCCATGAAAGAAAAGAGATATTATCAGGACATGAGAAAAAGCTCCTGAACATCTATTGTTTTCTGAGCTCTGGTGAACTTCTAATAACAAACATCATAGATGAAACAGGAGTTGGTATTAAAAACAGTTGGTCAGAACTAATAAATAGTCAGGTTTAGGGTTTTCTTGTTTACCTTCATTTTTTTTTTTAAGGAAGCAATTCAGTTATGAGTCATGCCTGTTTTTCTTAGCATTAACTGAGGTTATCACAAGTCTTATTAAAAACTCACAAATCTGTATCTTCAAAGTTAAATCCTGGTTTTAATTTTAGTTAACATTAAAATCATTCATGCATATTTAGTAAATAGATAAGACAACAGATTTCTAAGATTTTCATTATTTTTTAGTCTTTCATGATCATTACACTTTATGAATCTGAAAAAGAGATGTGTTTTAAAGGACCCACATATAAAGCAGAAGTGTCCTGAGCAACCCCACTGTTAAAAACGTTTCCAGTTTTTAAAACATTCCTCTCAAAATACTTACTTCCAAATAGTTCACTATGGGTTATGCATAATGACTATAATAAAATATGACATAGTGAGGAATTTAGAAACTCACCTCATCTATGTCTATAAATCAATTTAAACCAAAAGATACATTCACTTTTCCTTCCCTCTCATTCTCAGTCTAAAACAATGAATTTAACAAAATGTCTAATACTCATCTCAGCAAAAACTAAAATTAAAACAAACCCTCTATTGATTTCAGCTTTTACTAAGTCTATGCACACAAACTGAGAAGGGCAGTTCAAGCTTTTCTTTAAAGTAATTTAAAATAACCTTTCAATTACCATCTACTTCAGGGGGGAAAATGGTATAAGAATTACTAATGAAATAACCACTTCAATCCTCTGCACTTCGTGCATGATAAACACCCATAAAAATCAACATGTTTGAAAGTAACTCAAATGGTATTTTAATTTGTTCTCAATTTCTTTTTTAACTTGTTAAGTTTCCTTGCAAAGGATCAACTTTTCAAAATTCTAAACCATGACATGTCATTTTATTTATAGTGTTCTTTCATAAAGAAGAACAGGATAACATAACTAGCCCCCACCCCCTCCCCAAATAGCAGTAATTCACCCATAAGTACCTGCACTATTGTACTGAACAGACTCTACTCTGAGAAGAGCTGGGGTGTTGATTATCTTCTTCCGGGTACTTGACTATTTCTGCCCTGACAATATGCTGTCAATTCCATACAACATAAACAAGATGAAGGAGAAAGAAAAAAAAAAGAGAAAAAGAGAAAGACAAAATGAAAAGCATGTTTAATGACTGACAATAGAAGAGAACACCAAAATAGAAAAGGAAAATTAACACATGAATTTAAAAATGTCGCAAAAGAATCAGCAGGATGTTTACACATAAAAAGAAAGAAAAGTAGGAGAGCTCCAATAAGCATTACTCTTTATAATTCTGTTCAGCCACTGAAACAGATGCCCCTGGACTTCTCAGCATTACAGAGTACTATGAAGAATTATTGGACTTGTCTATGCTAAAGTGAAATGGAAGTATTTGTCGCTTCCTTTGACAAACACTACTGATGCTCTACTACGTTAGTCACTCTGTGCTAGGAGTACATAAGTAAACCACCTGAAAGATTTATTCACATGTTATTATAGACCTAGTAGGCAAAGAACACACAACTAGTTGTCACACAAGTTAAGTGCTCTGATAGCGAATGTAATGCTCTGGGGACACAAAGGAGAATGCAAACTCTGTTGTTTCAAAAATCAGAGGTAGATATGTGCCCTTTCCAGCTTTTATATTTCCACTTATTACTCTCCCAGGGTTTCCTCTGCTGCTTACTTCCCACTCTTCCTGATCCCATACTTCCAAATTTCATATAGAAATCACTTCAAATGCAGCTGTGAGTCATGTAAAAAAAATCATGAAATACAATATTAAAGTACAACAGCTGTTTCTTTCGAGAGTTTTGCTAACTAAACGAAACCATGATACTACACGCTGGTTGCTCTCTCCTTAGAGACAGGACTCCACGGGATAACCATGTATAGAGAAGGAATAAGCTCCTCATATCTTCAGATCTAAAACCAGAAGTACTCTCTGCATGACTGCACAGGCCTCATTTCAGAAGGTTCTCCCTCCCTAATCTCTTATATCGTTTATTAGCATGCACGTGAAAACACATTAACTGGAGTGGCTGTTTGTGAAGACATTTCTTAATAAAAATTTGATAAACACTTGAGAGTAAATGTGCAGGACTCTGTAGTATACAAATGTATGAATTTAGTTGAGTTCTACATAAGTTCTCTAGCAGGCAGTATTAACTTCTGGACAAGATTCTTCACTTCCCAGGCACTTGGCCTGATACTACCAACAGAAACATTGACAACTGACAGATGAGGCGCAAGTAGGGTACATCAGTGAAAGGTATGCCATAATCTGACTCCCTCAACCTAACTGATTCATGACAAACTATGGATTTTCATCACCAGAAAATAGTCATTGATTAAACAAAATATTGTTTTAAGCCCTATTTATAAATATAGCTAGGTTACTGACCTGTGTGTAAGACATTGGGGTCAAAGTACTAACTAATGTAAATGACTAGCTTCCATCATTCATTTTGTCAAATTAATTAATAATCCACAAGGTAAGTTTTCCTTGGGGTCTTGACTGTTGGACATAAAGCTATGTGCCATGATTCCAAACCTGAAGCTGCAGCAAAGGGTTTGCAGATTCAAAGCTTTGCTTATTGTGAGTAGAAAAATGCCATTGTCATATCATAAACTTCACAGTAGGTGGATTCACAATATATAACTTATTTAACAAATTGTAATGATTTTACAAGATATANTATCTACAAAACCCCAGCATCTATTTTTGGAGTGATAACAATGTAATTCCATTTCTCTCTGCTTTTGGTCAATGAGGGAAATAATGAAGTGACCCTAGAAGGAAAGGAGCCACATGGGGGAACAGCAGCTCCACTCTTATCTCCTCAAAGAGCATTTGCAGGGTATGCTAGACATAGAAGTGTGGCCAATCAAGACCTTGAGCAAGAAAGCAACCTGAACCCAGCATCAAAAGTAAAAAGAATAAACATAGACTCTTTGGATAGTGTTAAAGGTAAATCTGGTTAACCAGTTACACAGCTGCATCTTAACCCAGATAATACTTACCATTACAGGAGAGGAGATGAACACACTGAAAGCTAAAACACTTGCTACTATTACGTATTTAAAAACGAACCACTAGTCTAGGAATTGTGGACATTTACATAAACAGCAGGTAGTCTCTGCTTTTGTGCTGTATAAGTTTAGCATAGAAACAGATGTGTGAACTTTAAAAACAATTATTTTGTTACACTGCGGATCAAACCCAGGGCCTCACACATTCCCAGCCCCTTAAAATGTTGATTAATATATTTAAAGTACATGATTACCATATGATACATGGATATAGCATGTTATAAAACAGTAATTTTCACATAGTAAACACTAATGATGTAATAATAAAGTTCCTGTCCTTCTTTCATATAATAGACCACTATATGTAGCCAGTAACATTCACAGCTTGGCACTAAAGTTTCATGTCCTCAGTCTTCACAACCTCCTCCTCTGTAAAGCATAAGGCTTAGCTACATTGTGTCTAAGATCTCAAAAAANTTTTTTTAATTGAGATTGGATCTTACTATGTAGCCCTAGCAGGTCTGGAACTTGCTATATAGACCAGGTTGGACTCGAACACATAAAGATCAGACAGCCTCTACCTCTGGAGTACTGGATTAAGGGTGTACATCACCACACCCAGAAGTTTTAAAGTGTTTGAAAACATAAACTTAAAAAGTGAATAGAAAAAGAATGGGATATGGTGGATATCTACAAGTAAAAGAATGAAAGTATATCCTTATCCTGCACAAAACATCCTACACAAAGTCCATTCAAAATGGACCAAAGATCTTAATATGGATCTTTGAAGCTGCTAAGGGAAACACATAAAGAAGACACTTCAAGATACAGACAGAGGCAAAGACTTTCTGCAAAGAACTCAGGAAATAACAGCAAGTATATTAAACAGCTTCTGCATGGTAAATGAATAACTGAGTGAAGTGACAGCCCACAGAATGAGAAAATCTTTGCCAGCTATACCTCTAATAGAGGATTTTTATCTACAACATATTAAAAACAAACAAACAAAAAGAAACACTCATCAAACAATCTAATCAGTAAATGGGCAAATAAAACAACATGAAAAAATGGTCAATATCCTAGTCATCAGAGTAATGCAAATCAAAACTATGCTAAGATTCTATCTCACCACAGTCAAGATGACTAACATTTAAGAAAAAAAAGACAATAAATGCTGGTAAGCATGGGGGTGTTTGTGGCAATGAACCCATGTGTAGAGCGAATCTTAAATGGTCTTATTAATTGGAAACACCAGGCCAGGTATTGAGGTAA
>LZPO01098626.1:0-17932 GCA_001675575.1 Neotoma lepida | reverse complement strand
AAACAAACCCTTTCTTCCCAGAGTTGCTTTTGGTCATGGTCCTGATCACATCAATAGGAAATGACCTAGGACTAAGAATTGTGTCTTTTCCAGAAAAAGACCTNTAAAGAAGGGCATCTGATACCCATGGAAGGAAGTCCATGGACTCTGCCTGATCAGTACAGGGAGCAGATGAGGTTTAATGCCACTATTAGCTTGAGATTGTCTGGACTCTTCATAGAGTTCTCAGAATGTGGTCCCTAGTGTGGAGTGCTCAGCTTTGAGTGGCTATGTGGAGTCAGAGTGTACTCAATATACCACTGATGATATCCTCAGAAAATGGACACAATTTCATCTCCCCCTTCATGTTCCTTCTCTAAAAGGCCCCCTTCTTGGTCTCAAACCTCAGTTAAAATGGCTTCCTGGATGCTTCCTTGCAGAAGGTAGGCACATACATATGATCTTTCCACCTGGTGATGTTTTCTCCCTGACCCCTGCATACATAGAAAGAGAATGTCTAGTTTGGGCATTGCTTCCAAGAAACTGCACTTTTGAAGCTCTGTTCACCTCAGTGCCCTCTACATGTTCTCAATCTGTATTCCCATTGAACATTCTAGCCTGATCCCAGATCCAGTTGCTCTTAACTTTCTGGTCCATTATGATGTGAAGAGTCTGCACACCATATACTCCACCATGATGAACTCCACCATACCTTCCCTGCCATGATGGACACAGATCCCTTGAAACCATAATCCCAAAGCAATCTGACAATGATATCTGCATTAGTTACTTTAAAATCGCTGTAAGCATAATGCCAAACAGAAGCTATTTATGAGAGGAAATGTTTACTTTGGCTTACAATTTCAAAAGGCTCTAGTCCACCATGGCAAGGAAGGCATGGACTTGATGGTAGTAGGTACTGAGTGGTGCAAGAATTCTTCACATTATGGTGAAACAGGAAGCTGTGAGCAGCCAGATCCAAAGACAGGGCTCTAACTATCTAGAGCCTGCCCTTAGTTATCCACTTCTGTCAGGCCCACTTCCTAAAGACTCCACAATTGTTTGAAAGAGCCCCAGAGCAGGGTAATAAGTATTTAAAGCAAGAGCCAGTGGGGGATATTTCAGATTTAATCCATAACACTGTTCCATTAGCTGATTCTTGGCTCTCAAAGCCTTCCCTCACCTCCAGAACTCCAGTTAAATAAGTTTGATATTTGAGAGAAGAACTATAGTTTTATAACANGATGCTAGGGAGAATACCTTATGCACAAGTCTCATTTGACCAGTAATTTGAAGGTAGTGTATTAGAGTCTCTGCAGGAAACAGTTGACTGGATGCAAGGTGTTTCTGAAGAAAACTTAGCACCAAACATTTAACAAAGATAAGAGTTCAGGAGAGGTCATTTCCTGGGTGTTCATCTTGATTCTCTTCTCCTGTTCTGACCATGTATTTCGTCTTCCCAAGAAAAACACAGAAGCTTTAAAAAATTCTGTATTAGTGGCTATTTACATCTTGTGTGTGTGTGTGTGTGTGTGTGTGTGAACACAAATGTCTTCGGTACGTGTGTGTTTCCTGCCTCTGGGTAGGTAGTGAGATGCTCAGGGAAGATGCAATGTTTNCTAGAGACTAGACTCTGGCCCTGTGCTCAGAGTTAGTCAGGAAGTTATTGGCTTCTTAAGCGGAAGTGACATGTTTTGGGTACATTTCCGAGGAAGTCAGTGCCAGTAAGCTGAACATGGAGTGATTGTAAAATGATTTGTGATGGAGGGTGAGATTAAGCTGCACCGTGGACAACAAATAGGAGTTTGATAGATAAGGAGAGGAAAGGGGGCTGTTTTCAACNGGCAAGATAGAATAGCTGGAGCAAAGGCTTGGAANTGGGAAGGACTGTGATTTATTAGAAGAAAAAGGAGGTAGGAGCAGAGCCAAACTAATGAGAAGTAGGCCACTTGGAGGCAGCTGTAAGGATTTCTACTCCCTTCCCTCATAAAAATTAGCACCGAGGCTCAGCTAGGGCTGAACTGGTGATAGCTCATGATAGCAGCATGTGGTAAGGAGTGGTNTGGGTCCGACGCAGGAGAAAACNTAACCAAAAAGGTAAGGTATCAATCATCAAAGTATGTGGATGAATGAACTTCTCTAACACAGGCTCCACAGAAACTATAGAAAGAGGCCTCTCTTTTCCTGGGGCAGATGGCAATCTGGTCTTGGAGCAAAGCAGAGGAGGAGAGGGGAAAGTGGGTAAGGTGGGGAACAGAGGGGTAGCTGGAGGAATCTGTTTGGAGGGTGCACAGGAAGCAGAACCCAGGGAAATCTCTGAAGCTGTAATGTCAGCTTCCTGTCATGGCTTTGTTAGTTACACATTTTATGGTGACAGAATACAAGAGCAAAATCAACATAAGGAGAAGTTGCAGTTCCCACTCACTTGGTTCTGTTGCTTCCAGGCCACATGTGAAGAGGCTGAACATTATGTCAGGAAACATACAGTGGAGTGAGGAAGCTCACCTCATGGTGGCCAGGAGGTGGGGGGACAGACTGTAATCAAGGACAAAGTAAGCACTTCACAGGAATGGTCTACTTCCTTTAATCCAGTCCCACCCCTTACTGTTGAATTCAACNGTGACTTCATCAATGGGGAAGTGGTCTGTGGATGAAATTAGCTTTATCTTGATCTGATCATCTCCCAATCCCAATGGTCCTACCAGCTAGGGACAAAACCTTCAACACAAAAGCCTATGGGACCACTTTATATACAAACCATATGAAGGGTTGGGAACTCTGCCCATGAGTAATTAACCATTGCTATTGATGGCTCTGGGATTGAGTATGGACATCCCTCCATCATGTGTTGATATTCTATGAAATATGCAGTGAATTAGCCCCTGTCATTCACAGTTNTCTTTNCTGCTCATTCCTGCATCTAAGCAGGTCACTCTGGTGTCTGTCCCAGCATGATAACTCAAAGCACATGATAAGANNTGGAAATTTCTACCNAGAACTTTTTGGAAGGTAAGGTCCTAGAAGAGAAATCATATCCACCACAGAACAGACTCTTGCCCAAACTCCTTTCAGGATNTCTCACTNATTCTTATTGTTATTCTTACTGCTACTCCCATCCCTAGAAACTATTTTATTTTCCTTTCCCCTGATAACACCTGTAAATCCAAGATNTATCCCCAAACAATCAANTATTGCTCTCTGTGACCATGACCTGCCGAAGAAACCCGAAGTGAAAAAGGGTTCTCAAGTGTGCTGCAATTAGGTTGTTGTGGATCAGATACAGGCACCTTGTGAGGACGCACACACGTCTCAGAAGCCAGGACTGTGTGCAGGGAGGAACTATGTCTTTCAGTATCTTCAACTGGTTTTTCTAAATGGTGCTTCTAGAAGTTGATGAACACAGGCTGAAATGTGAAGAGATGGGTCTGGTAGCCTCCTAGCAGGCTGGAGAGTCAGGAAGAATCATACAGCCAATGAAGAGGAGGTTGGTCCCACATCAAAGCGGTGAGAGAAAGGTCTGGAGAGGAGCCAAACGAGCCTGTGAGAACAGAAAGGCAGGAACTGCTGACTGTCCAAGACAGGAGAGGGTCCTGGAGCAGGTGGCACCCTCCCCTTGTCTGGAGGAGCTGAGAGAAGAGGACCGGGTCATGGCTGTCCTGTTACCCATGCTTAGAGAGGACCATGCAGTGTCCTTATGGCGAGTCTGTGCA
This sequence comes from Neotoma lepida, assembly GCA_001675575.1. Lineage (NCBI taxonomy): Eukaryota > Metazoa > Chordata > Mammalia > Rodentia > Cricetidae > Neotoma > Neotoma lepida. Next base: position 14,243 of record LZPO01098626.1, on the reverse strand, counting down.
TTTCAAAATATCTAAGAATGGTGAACTGAGCAGGCCCTCTGAGCTTGGGGACACAGCCTTTCAGAAATGATACCAAGAAGGGAGAAAAATTAAAGGAAGGAAAATATTTATTTTCTGAATGAAGGATAAGACTAAATCCCTCATAGACATTCCAGAAATCAAAAGCCAAATATAACCAACCTATGGCTTTAAGCAGCATGCGATTTCTGCTAGGCATGCCTTTATGGATTTCCACAAGAAAGAAACCACCCCCCAAAACATTTAAAGAGTACTTTGTCATTCCAGGTTCCTAAATTGGCAATGGGATGATTATAATAAAGTATTTTCATCAGATGTGATTTGAAGAGGGCTTTAAAAATCTTCATTACCTCTAGGTTTTGCCTCTTTGATGTGCGCCAGTGCTAACTGAGGGAACTCAGCAGACCTTTTAATCATGACAGGCTTTGTGGTTATTTGTTTCATTGGTTTTTAATGAACTGTTCTTATAGCTAACACTGCTAAAGGGGGCTGGTCATAGCCACCCAGTTTTCTAGGACAGAAAGAGTGCATGATGTTGGGGCCTAGGAGGAGAATTCTGACCTAAATCTTGTCTTGCTGTCAAATGCACATCTATATTGACTGTGCCTAGCTGCTTACATTTCTGACATCTGCCATGCTATCTATTCACTGGATGTCCNCAGTGAGTGGGTTTATATCTCTCACCTATTTAAGACACTTACTAATGTCTGTTCCAGTGCCACAGATGTTTGCCCATTACAGAGGCTTGATCTGTGAGGTTTCAGACAGAAGCTGAAATGCTATATAATGCTTGCCCTGCTTCTGTCATTTTGGTGTTTTTCTTGCTTCAGAGGACAGGACCTGCAGCTCACAGGTCAGCAGAAGCCCTTTGACACCTTGAGAGCTCAAGTTTTCATCTCCCTGCTTCCGTTTCTGGGCTGTTATTCTATCTTTTGAAGACAGAGCATGAGACTTGATGCATTCTTCAGGGAATCTGTCCTGATGGAAGGATGCATCTATCTGTCCCTATAGTCTAATTATTCTTAGCCTTTTACTAGTGGGCAGCAGGGGAGCGGTCCTTACCATGGTGACAATCACTATTGAGAAGTATCTGGATGTCTTCCTGACACTTCTCGCCACCCTCTTGCCACCTTTCTTCCCCAGTGCACAAAAGTCTCTTCATTCATCTGCACCCAACTCTCTAGTCTATCGAGATCCTTGGCATCTCTGGTCGATAAAAAAGCAGTTTGCCCAGTCAGTTCTGAGAAAATCTACTGCTTTCCTGAAAGAAATGAATTTTATTTTCTATTTTTGAGAAAAGCCATTTTGAGGGGCTGGAGAGATGGTTCAGTGGTTAAGAGCACTAGCAGCTCCCCCAGAAGACATGGTTTTGACTCCCAGCACCCATATGTTGCTTACCACTATCTGTAACTCCAGTCCCCGGGGTTCTGACACTCTCCTCTGGCCTCCATGGGCACTGCAATTATGTGGTACACAGATATATATGCAGGCAAAAAAACATACACACATAAAACAAGAATAGAGGAAAAATTATAGAGTTATTTAGCCTGAAATGCAAGGCTTTGCATGCCAAACTTGTAAGAATTCTTCTGTAAGTGAGTTAGTGCTCATCNTTGGACATTAAGTACTGTCACAAACCAGCCTGACTTTATTCCTCCTTTACTCCCTCCATAGAGGACACACCTAACACACCTTCCTTCCTTGTCATTTCATCTCTGTCCTGCTGTTTCTTTCTCCTGGAATGCTTACCCTTTCTCTCCTTCTGGAAAATTCCTTGATCTTTCAAGACCAATTCCAAGGGTTTTGTGTCCTCTTACTCTCTGGAATCTGCCTGGACTCCACTCATCAAGTAAGGACATCTCACTGTTTCCACTTGCGCACTGGTCAGATTCCGCAATAGAATGCGCTTGGCTGAATTTATTTATCCTTTTGTTTGTTTGTTTCACATCTACCTTTTCATTAGCTTCTGAAGAAAAGTGACTGTTAACATCCATCTTTGTGTCCTTATTTCTCATATCAGTAAGTGGCAGCATTGGGGTTCAGTGGGCACCCACTGAATGAATGAATGCTCACATCATGCACACTGTGTGCCACAATGACGTAATCCATTTGATTTGGCTTAAGAGACCACATCTTTCTTACTTGCTAGAATTCAATATTAATTTAATGGTATAGTATAAAAGTTATGCCATTCTTTGGTTGATGGGGGAAAACCAGTGAACAGTGTGGTAGGAAGTAGATGAGGTTTTCCCAGAAGAGTTTGCTCCTTGAGCAGAATTTGGAGGGAGACTGACCTTTAAAAGTATCCTGAGTAGTATCTTCAGGGCTTTTTAGGAACATAACATAGCAAGTATCCCATGGATGGCAACTATACAGCCTCCTCATTTCCACCTTCCCATCCTATCTACAATGGCAGACAATAAATAATAATAATGCTTTTCTTCAGTGAGTCATCCAGAGAGAAAAGAGAGGGTATCAGGCAGCCACTGTTCATCAGTCTGACTGAATATACAAGAATTTGGGTCAGCCACCATGAAAGACACAAAACTGAGAACTGCACTCTCAACCTTCAGACTTCGATTGCATTTTCTCATTCTCATCTCATGTCTAGTCTGAGCCCAGGGGTGTAGCACACGTTCTAATTGGTCTTAATAATAAAAACCCAGAGCCAGATATTGAGGTAAATACTGAAAGGTCAAAGAAGTAAAGGAGCTAGTCAAAGTCACCTCTAACCTCCACGACTTCTCAGACTGAAAAAGGGCTGAGCTCCTGTCTCCTCCNNNCTTANANTCCTCTCTCTGCCCAGCCNTATCACTTCCTGTCTCCACTTCCCTAGTGCTGGGATTAAAGGTGTGAGATCCCAAGCGCTGGGATTAAAGGTGTGATCCACCATTGCCTAGTTCTGTTTCTCCTTTAGACTGGATCAATTTTGTGTAGCCCAGGGTGGCCTTGAACTCCTGATCTTCCTCCCAAGTGTTGGGATTAAAAGTGTGTGCCACCACTGCCTGGGCACTATGGCACCCACATGTTGTTTACTTTCTGCTAGCTCTGCTTTCTGATCTCCAGGAAAGCTTTATTTGTCAGAACACAAACAAAATATCATACAACACCGGGCCTCTACAGATCGNCCTGCTTAGACACATTCAGATCTGTAGGATGTTATTGAGCAGCTCCTGGTTCTGCTTGGGTAGTCACTCTGCTGTGGTTGAGACAGGAAGGATATAGGTATGACCCCTGGCTCTCTCTCCTCACTTGTATTATGTGCCAAGTCTCTTGTTAACCTCACTGTAACCTTGTAAAGAAGATGTTACAATCGCATTTAATACAGTCTGAAGAGGAGTGGTCAAGAGTTAACACAAGCACATCTGCCTGAAATAGGACCTAAAACATTATAGCTATGTGTAGTCTGGGAGAAAGGCTTTCAAGGATGCTAATTGAAGTAGACAGTGTACTTACATATAGGTAAATATAAGACAAAACAAAATGTCAAACCATGTTTTGTCGATCTAAAACAAATTATACCACCACCACCACCACCACCACCACCACCAAAATCCCAAAAACATAACAACAGCAACAATAACAAAACCCCCAAAACGAAAACCAAACATGACAGAACCTTTCGGTCTGGTCCTTTGCAGCCATCTATTATTGTGTGACTGACCAGACTTTTCCTCATATCATTCTCCTTTGCCACTGACCACTGGGCCAAGACCTCTGCTTTCTGTGGTGAATCATTAATTAGTTTACAATTTGACTAAAGAATGAAGGCACACATGTTTGCTAACAAAGGGGGACTTCTGACTCAATGACTTAGAAATGAAGATTTTGTGAAATGTCATGTAAACTGTCACCATGGCAATATGCAACCTGGTTCTCAGCGATTCTTTGGTGTTTAATGGTACTGAGGATTCCTAAGATCAGCCTCTTGGGGTGCCCTCAGAAAACACCTTCTACTGCTTTATGGAGTCTCATGTAGAAGTATCAGGGCAACAACATTACAAAGAGCTGATAGGAGCCTAGTGTAATGAGGTAGCATGGGGTCCCGGACTCTGTGCTCAGTATCAAGAGCCACATAGATTAGTTTTCCACAAGTACCATGAAACAAAACATATATTGTATGGCAGCAGGGTAGCTACCTCAGGCACTAAAATATACTCTGAGAAGTAATGTTAACAGGGGCTTTGGCCTCTTTAGAGATCGTATTCTTAAAAGGAAAGTCTTCTATTCCAGACTGGCCTTGAATCTGTGGGATGGGCATGGCAGTTGAATCACCTCTGAAGAGTTTGTGGTCTCCCTTCTGAGACTCTGAGAGATACCTTCTTGTGTCTTACTGAGCTTGATGGAGATGCTGATGACTGGTAACCTCTACAAACAAGTCGCTTAGTACCTGACATGTTGCAATGACTTTCTGTACACGACTCCTTCAAATCCTTCAACACTCTACTCAGGGGGCACATTGACTTGTTTATTGCACATGGATGAGGCATGAAGAGCCTATGTNGGGGTCCACACAAGTTGATAACTTACCTGGGACCTCTGAGTTGAGAATGTAAGAAGGAAAGACTCAAACCCAGTCCTGTCTGACTCATANTCTACTCACATTGCTTCTTTCTTGACCAAGGGGGAATTATGATGGTTAGTGTTGATTGCCATGTTGACCAAAGTTAGAATACTTGGAGAAGGGCCTCTGGGCATGTCTTTAGGAGAACATCTTAAGTGCATTAATTGAGGTAGGAAGACCAGCCCACTGTGAATGGCACCATCCTCTACACAGGGTATTCTGANCCCTATGAGAGTAGAAAAGACAAGCTGAGTACTAGTGTGCANGCCTTCATTGATCTATTCTTCTGACTGGGGATGTCATATGACTGGCTGCTTCAAGTTCTGGGTGCCTTGACTTCTGCTCCATGATGGACTACAGCCTGGAAAGTAAGGTAAAATAAACCCTTTCTTCCTTAAGTTGATTTTTTCAGAGTGTTTATCAACAACAGCAAGGAAATGAAGACAATAATGAATCCGTTCATTTATGATGTTGAGTCATAGGGAACAGTGTACTGGGCACTGAGATGTTTAAGAACCCCGATATTTATACTAGCAAATGACAGAGTCATTCCCACTCACATGGGACATATGTCACTCATATGACAAGATGGGGAATGTAGCTGAATTTTAAAAATGTTTGTTTTTGTGTTCTTTATAAGAAAAAAAATCAGTTTCTTAAAAGAGGACTGACTGGGTGGATTAGTAGGTTGTTTTTTGTTTTGTTTGTTTTTTCCTTTTATTGAAAATAGATTATTTTCTCTTACAATATATCCTGATTACAGTTTCCCTCCCTCTGTTTCTCCCAGTTGCTACCNACCTCCCCTTCCCTGTAGATCCATGCTCTTTCTGTNTCTTGTTAGAAAAGAANAGGCTTCTAAGATAGAACAACCAAACATGACAAAATAAAATATAATAAAATATAAAAGCAAAAACCATCACATTGAGGCTGGACAAGGAAACCCAACAAAAGGAATAGAGCCCAAGAGCAGGCACAAGAATCAGAGACCCACAAGGGATCTTCACACACNCAGGAGTCCCATAAAAACACTAAGCTTAATGCTATAATATATACACAAAGGACCTGGTGCAAATCTGTGTTTGCCCTTTAGGCAGAGCAGTGTGATAAGGCAGGTCATGGTGTCAAATGAACCACATTTGAATCCCTACATTGCTGTTTGCAGACAGTGTAATAGCGGGGCTCCTTTGTAGAATGGGAATGTTGACAGGAAATTTTATGAGGTGAAAAGGATAAATAGATATGCTACAGGACAATGAGGTATCCTGCAGTGCCTGATAGGTTGAAAATTGTTAGCAAATATAAAATATAAGGAGAACTGAACGGCATCTAAGGGCTCTTTTGTTGTTGTTGTTCAAAGTTCCAAAGTTTCTCTTTTTAAATATGGCATTTAATATATTTTTCACAACAGTGATCCATTTGTAGATACTGTAGGACCCAAATGTCATGCCAAAATTATAGAACTTGAAAATGAAGTTTCTTTGGGGGATAAAAAGATTTTTCTAGTGTGTTTTATAACAGTACCTAGTCCTTTCTTGGAGATATGTAAAGTTCCATGGTTAAGTGATTTCGGCAAGCTGTTTGGTTAAGAATTGGTCACTGATTTCACTTTATCTCTTTAAAAACTGCCCTTGGTTCTGTAGAAAAATGACACTGTGTCATAGTTTATGTACTGAGGAGCCACACGAGAATCTTCATGATGCTCTTCTATACTTAGAACATTCCTAAATCTTGTGATTCCCAGAGCTTTTGATATGTGCGGGATTTGAATGGTCATCGTCTTGGCATAAGAAGATTTATAATGTCTCTTATATATCTGCAGAAACAGATGTCCAAAGGTTTCCCGGGAACACAATGGTTCTTTACAAATGACTTTTGGATGATACATGTGTAAGCGAATCAGACAGATATCGATTAAATGTCCTCCTGACACAAAACAAATTGACCGGATGTGCAAAGGGTTTTGCAGAACAGCAGCACTTGATATCCCCTAATGACATTCGCTTGCTGATTTCCAGCTAAGAGGTGAAAAGTGGAAATTTCGTTTGGAATTGTTTTAACAGAGCAAAGCAGAAGGCAAGAAATAAGTTCGAGGTGAGAAGTTTCTTGTGTTTTCTTCATAGTCATATGGCTAGTGTGGGGAAAATGCAAAACAAAACGAGAGATTTGGTCAGCACAAAACTCCACAACACCTGGCCTCCTGCACATGAGCTTACATTTGCCACTTTCTAGTTTTAGCTCAGCTATGTTGGGGTCTTCTGATGACAGANTATGGTGGAAGTGGAGATTATGAAAAGAATAGAAAATTTGTTCTGTGGGTAAAAACTAACACCTTCCAAGAGAGGTGACTAAGGAGGTTGTCATCTAATATCATAGAAGGTACTCATCTCAACAGATGAACAATTCTAAACATAGAAGTTAAGGAAAAAAAAAACAAAAACCACAAACAGTTAAATGAGTTACAGAAGGCGACATGGAGAACTGGGTGGAAGTCACATAGGCCATGAGAAGCTCTGAATATCAGATAGAAGCATTAGTCAGCTGTCCCTGGAACAGACTAGATCAAGCTGGAGAAGAAGCAACAGAGCTTGAAGGCAAATCTTTGATTTGTTAATGTCAGACAGAAAGAACAGAGGAGAAGTAAGAAAGCATGAGGAGAAAGTGTAAGAGCATTGTGATATCCATTGAAAGCAATATTCTGACCATTGGAATACTTTATGGAGAAGAATTACATGTTGGGGGCACAGAAAACTTGCTCAGTAAAATAGAAGCAGAAAACTTCCCAGATCTTGAGAAAGACATGGACGCTAAGGTGCAAGAAACACGTAGACCCTCAAACATACATGACCATATGTTGCTAAAAGTCCAGGTCCAAGAGGAATGTTACAATCTGCAAGAAAGAAATGTCAAATAACATTTCAAGGTGAATACATTAGACNAACAACAGATTTCTCAGAAGTAACTCCAAATGCCANGAGGGCATGGGTCGATATATTTCATGTTCTGAAAGAAAATAACTTCAACCAAGACTTTTGTACCCAGCAAGGTTCCCCTTTACAGTGCCAGAGGAAGTAAAAACCTTCCATGATAAGGATGAATCAAGGGAAAGCGTGATCCACTAGAACAGAATCACAAAAGATACTTAAGGGAGTTCCATTATCAGAGGAGAATTCAGTAACATCATCATTGGGAACATGAATAAATCCCACTAGAAAAAGAGATAAGAAAGAAATACTACCAATACAGTGAACTATCAAATCTACAAGATAAATAGGAAGAAAAAAGCAAAATATATTCACAACTACTTGAAGGAAGTCAGAATGAGATAAAATTTATATGCCNAGTGTGGAAACAACACCTAATTTTATAAAAACAAAACACCACTGAACATACAAAGGAGATTTAGGCCCCAGTGTAACAAAGGGAGACTTTTAACAGCGATAATAGGTCTGCATAGCTGGAGAAAACATCCCAAAATTCCTGTGAAAGCCTAAGGAAACCTGAGCAAAACCATACTGGAAGCATAACACTGCAGCCATAGTAGGACGTAAGGAAAACACCTCATGATATTGGCACATGAGAGAAGACTTCTGAAGGAGAGAAAGCAAGAACTGATGCCTGGAACTCCCTTGAAAGGTTCTGCCCAGCAAAGCAGANAGGCTTCCTTCTGTCAACCTAGACAGTGAAATGCTCTGTGGCAGTTTGAATGAGAATGACTCCCATAGGCTCATAGATTTGAATACTTGGTCCCCGGTTGGTAGGAATGTTTGGGAGAGATTAAGAGGTGTGGCACTCTGCACCTACCAAAAGAGAAGAATAAACACCAACCCTCCCACAAAACCTTTGACCTACTATCTGTCCTCCCTGCAAAATATGCTAGGGCAATGGTGGCACGGAACTTGTGGGAGTAGCCAATTAATGTCCAATTTGACATGAAGCCCACTCCACAAGGCAGAACNCATATCCTACACTGCTTGGGAAAACAAGAACCAGGANTAGAAAGCCAGAGCCCTGGGTCAAACCAAACACTACTGGTTTAAGAAAAAAAAAAAGAGTATCAATACAATGACTCCTAATGACAGCTGAGTAATACTCCATTGTGTAGATGTACCACATTTTCTTTATCCAGTGTTTGGTTGAGGGACATCTAGGTTGTTTCCAGGTTTTGGCTATTACAAATAAAACTGCTATGAACATAGTTGAGCATGTGTCCTTGTGGTATGATTGAGCATTCCTTGGGTATATGCCCAAGAGTGGTATAGCTGGNTCTTGAGGAAGATTGATTCCCAATTTTTTGAGAAATTGCCATGTTGATATCCAAAGTGGCTGTACAAGTTTGCAAGACATCATGAAAANTTGCAAGCAAATGGATGGAACTAAAACAATTATNCTGAGTGAGGTAACCCAGACCACACCCAGAAAGACAACATGGCGTGTACTCACTTATCAGTGAANATTGGCTGTAAAGTAAAGGATAACTATGNTGCAATCCACAGATCCAGAGAGGTGGAGTAATAAGGAAGCCTCAAGGGGGGATACTTGGTTCTTCCTTGGAAAGAGAGAAAGAAGAGATTTTGTGGGTGGAATGAGGACAGGTGGAGATGGAACATGAGGGATCAGGTTGGGGGGAAATGGAGGTGGGAAGTCCTGAAAGAGATGACTGGAAAGGGGAACATTTTGGTGTCAGGTAGAAAGCTGGTACAAGGGAAACTCAGGAATCTACAAGGATGACCCCAGCTAAGACTCCTAGCAATAGCAGATANGTAGCCTGAACTGGCCATCTCNTGTGACCAGGCAAGACTTTTAGTGGAGGGATTGGAACACCTACCCAGCCACATAACCTTTGACCTACAGTCTGTTGTGTCTATTGGATGTGCTGATAATGTGCTGATAAGAGATTGAAGGAGTGGCCAACCAATAACNGGTCTAGCCTGAGACCCATGCTACAAGAGTAAGNCCATCTGTGACACTGTCTGGAGCACCAAGACTTACACTCTTGATGACCCAGAGACTTAGGAGAGAACCAAACATGAGTGGAGAAAAAATGTCAACGTAATGATGCCTAATGATAATCTGCTATTCACATAGATTGTTGCCTTGCCAATTGGTGTCAGCAGAGAGGCTTCACCCAGCAACTGATGAAAACAGATAAAGACCCTCAGCCAAACATTAGAGTGAGCTTGGGGAATCCTACTGAAGAGAGGGAGGTTGGATTGTAGGAGCCAGAGGGGTCAAGGACNTCACAAGAAAACCCACAGAATCAACTAACCTGGGCTCATAGGAGCTCACAAAGACAACTGACAACCAGGGAGCCTGCATGGGACTGACCTGGGCACTCTGCATATATGTNANAGTTGTGTAGCTTGGTCTTCTTGTGAGACTCCTAACAGTGGGAACAGGGGCTGTTTCTGACTCTTTTGCTGGCTTTTGGGGACCCTCCTCATACTGGGTTGCCTCACCCAGCCTTAATACATGGGGGAAGAAGTGCTTAGTCTTACTGCAGTTTGATATGCCATGTTTTGTTGACATCCATGGGAAGTCTGAACAGGAAAAAGTAGATAAAGGGGAGTTGGAGTGAGGGGCTGGGAGGAGAGGAGGAAAAAGAAACTGCAGATGGGCTGTAAGATAAATAAATAAATTTAAAATTAAAAAATGACTCCTAATGTTATTCTGCTGTACTCACAGATCAATGTCTTATTCAGTCATCATCACCATAATCAGAGAAGCTTCCTCTGGCAGCAGATGGNAGCAAATGCAGGGACCCAAGGCAGACAGTACATGGAGAAAGAGTCTAAATGGGTGACTCTATCAAATCCCCTCAGAGCTCAGGAAACCCCTCTGAAGAGGATGTGGAAAGAGCCAGAGGGGGTGGAGGACGAGGCCCTTTGAATCAGCTGAGCAGAGCACATATGAGCTTACAGAAACTCAAGCAGAAAGCACAGGGCATACAGGGCACCAAGTTCTCTGCCTATATATTACAGTTTTTAGCTTAGTATTTTTATGAGACTCCTAAGTGTGTGAAAAAGTGGTTTTCTGACTCTTGTGCCTACTGTTGGGAGTCTTTTCCTTCTTTCGGCTTGTCATGTCCAACTTCAATATGATAATTTTTGCTTTATCTTATATTTTATTTATATTGTCATGTTGGGCTTTTATGTCTTAGAAGCCTATTCTTTTCTAATGAGAGACAGAAAGGGAGTGGATCTGTAGGGGAGACAAGCTGGGGAGGAACTGAGAGGAGTAGAGGGAGAAGAAACCGTAATGAGGATATATTATATGAGAAAAAATCTATTTTTAATAAATGGGAAAAAGGGTGTGGCCTTGTTGGAGGAGGTGTGTTCCTGCTGATGGGCTTTGTGATTTTGAAAGACTCATGCCATTCCCCATGAACTCCCTGCCTCCTGCTTGTGGTTTGAGATGTGAATTCTTAGCCATTCTTGCGCCATGCCTCTGTTTTGATATCATGGAGTGTTGAGGAAATTCGCTCCTCCAATGACTTTGGAGTATCTGGCCTGATAGAGGCATGGTTTTCTCTGGGTACATGACTTAAACTTAAAACTGAGGAGAANGCACATGCTCACTCTCTCTTGTGGTAGCNAGAGACCAGACTGTTGGTTCCATTCACCCCTGGGCAAAATGGAAGGACTCTGCAACTGGATCTACCTTGTTCTGTATCTGTGAGTCTGTTTTCTCCATAGCACCCATTAATAAGGTGATATATATTCATATATACACCCTTTTGGCTGTTGTTTCAAGTGGTGCCCAACGTGATCTGAGTCATGTCAATGGACTCTGACTCTCTGGAACCATAAGCCCAAGCAAATGTATTTAATTTTTTTTTATAAGTTCCTTGGTGTGTTTTATCACATGAATGGAAAAGTAACTAACACAGAAGTTGGTATCAGGGAGTGAAATATTGCTGTAACAGATCTGACCATGTGTCTTTCTACATAGATGAGTGTGGAAGACTTTGGGACTTTGAACTAGAAAAGCTGTTGAGTCTTGTAAGCAGAGCTTAATGGGTCATCCTAGGAGGAGCCTGAAAGATGATAACGATGGGAGCTATGTAGATTGTGGAGGTCCAGCTCAAGAGGTTTCAAATGGATAGACACTGGGTTAGAGATGACTCTTGTGATATTTTAGCAAAGAATGTGGCTGCTTTCTGCTGTCTTAAGAATTTACCTGAGACTAAATTTCACAGCAAAACTAATTTCTTTGGTGGAGGAGATTTCTAGACAGCTTAATATTTGACTTTGTTACATGGTTACTAGTAGTCACTCTTACACATGGCTACAATGAGAAGGANCAAGTTGGACAAAAAAGAAATACAGAATGTACCAGGAAATGTCACCTTGGAGCCCAAGGCTTGTACTGGGAGAGATGAAATTAAGGAGAAGCCTGATCTACGTTAGAATAAAGAGATGGGTGTGTTGAGGTAAGATCCCAACCAGCTAAGCTTCCAACTTGTGAAAGGNAAAGACCTAAGAAAAATTATGCTCCTAAAAAGCGACAACAAAGGAATCTTCTGCAAATGTGATTCAAGGAGTCCAGGCTCCATCCCACATGCACAGCCAGCCTTGGCAGTGTTGTCCACATGGCTCTGGCTTTAGAGTCATGAAGAATATATGGTAAGATGGTTGTGGAATCTTCCTCCACGGTTAAGAAAAGCTGGTGAAGCAAGGCAGTGTATAGTAGGGCAGTTCTTACATGAAGTCCACGAGAGGGCAGGATGCCCTAAGAGGCGTTGTGTGAAGCTTTGAAAGTAAAGCCTGGGTTACACTAGAATCCCCAAGATGCTGGACATGCCCAAGCTTGGGATATCTGTCAAGGAGAGTTGCAGACAGAGAGTGGAACAAGCCAGAGAGAAAGAAGTATGTTGCAAAAAAGGTGGAAGGGTGGAACTGTCTAAGCCACCTGACAAGGGACACAGAGCTTCAGTATTTGGTGGTGTTGGTACTGANTTTTAGTCTTGCTTTGATTCAGTATTTCCTCACTATACCCCCATTTCTCCCTTTTGGAATGGNGATGTATATTCNGTGCCATTGTTTGTTGGAAATATGTAATTTGCTTTTTTATTTCAGTGGAGGCTGAAATTAAAATATTGCTTTGCCTCTCAAAGAGATTTTGGACTTTAGACTTTAAAACAATGTTGAGACTGAAAGACTCAGACTTGTAAAGTTGCAGTAAATTCATTTACNTTATGATGTGGCCAGGAGCCTATGGTGGCTGGGGAGTAGAATGTGGTCATTTGAGTGAGACTGACCTCAAAGTATCATATGTTTGAATACTTGGTCCCTAGTTGGTAGAACTGTTTGTGTAGGATTAGAATGTGTGTACGTGTTGGAGATGGTGTACCACTGGGGGTGGGCTTGAGGTTTCAGAAGACTCACACAATTCCCAGCATGCTCTCTGCCTTCTTCTTGTGGTTTAAGACATGAGTTTTGCCATTCCTGCCATCATGCCTTAGCTCTACTGTATAAATACTGTATGGACTCTGACCCTCTGGAACCATAAGCCAACTCAAACACTTTTCTTTAATTAAAAAAGAGGGCAGAGGAGACTTGTAGAAGTTGAATTTTACACGCTGATTTCTCTATGGGATGTTTCTGTTAATGGATAAAATAGCATGGGATTACTTTAACACCAAGAGCAGAGACCAAGTCAGACCCTGCTAGATGAATCTGAGATGGAAGCCTGGATGTCTGTAAATAGAGTAAATTTAAAACACATATTTTATTTCAAGGGGTCCTGGGAGGACCATGAGAATCCCTTTTGTCTGAAATATTGTATCCTTCTTATCTGATTATAGAGACTGGACCATAGGTCTCCCTTTGTATATTTACTTTCATTCATCTAAATGTAAGAAGTTTTTCAAACTTTTTTGAAATGCCAAACAGTAGTNGTACCTTCCTTATATGAAATCTCTTGGGCTCATGTCAGGTATGAGTAGTTTAGTCTGAGATATGAATAGTGCTTGAGAATCTCATGGGTTTTATGATTCAATTCATTGTTTGAACACAGAAAGTTTGGGAAGAGGCCAAGGAAAGTAATTCCCAAAGGTGGTGGTGGGGCATGTGTGAAGATGACGTGGTGGGGTGTGTGTGTGGAGATGANATGGTGAGGTGTNTGTGGAGATGACATGGTGAGGTATGTGTGGACATGATATAGTGNGGTGTATGTGGAGANGACATGGTGGGGTGTGTGTGGAGAAGAGGTGGTGCCACTTTCTGACTGGCTCTGACTGAAGCTGGGGTGGCACTTGATCCTGGGATGAATTATTATATTTATGAGTGTCATCTTTGGAGTTTCAATAATTCTTCTGGAACATATTTTCAGGTGTGAGACTCATACCACCTGCTAGATAAATACTCATTATCACCTTTGAGTTGTATCCATTTCCAATCACATTGATGAAGCTTGTCTTAACCAGAGGCACCCAACTTGGTAAGAGAGATAACAACTTTACAAGTGTTATAAGTGACTCCTGAGTTTTTCCCTTGTCATCTTCTTTAGACTGACCAAAGAATGCCAATTATGTGTTTATGTCAAGGTGTTTAGATAATAGGGAACCCAAGCTTACAAGGCAAGTTTTTTTTGTTTTAATTTTTCCTTGTCATTTTGCTTGTGAGCCTAGTCTTTAATGGCTGAGCCACCTCTCTGGCCTGCC
>LZPO01098624.1:9095-20042 GCA_001675575.1 Neotoma lepida | reverse complement strand
AAAAACAAAAAAAAAATCCCCCAAACATGAGGCAATTTATTGTGCAGTGGGTCAATGCATAAGCAGCTGGGATTGGAATACCAGGTACCCCACTTCTGTTGATAATTGGGTATTTTGTGAGCTCATCTTCTCATGAGGGCCAGAATCTGTCAACTAGAAAAAGGTGATAAAAATATCCATTGGTCCACAGGAGTTTTCTTGGAGACCAAATCCCCTAAAATAATGTGAGACCATTTTGGACCATGAAGAATATCATGTAGATATGAATAACGGCCAGACCTTGAGTTCAAGTCTGCCTTTGCTTTTTGCTATCTAGAGCATCTTTCTGAATTTTAGGAATTCTCCTTTTCTTCCTATGTTCCAGATATTTTGTGGGGAGGGTGGTTAGTTGTCAACTTAAACCATGGATTCCCCACACCCAGTTTTGAGTTGGATAGATAACTAACGATAGAGAAAGCTAGGAAGCTGGCATTCGTTCTTTCTTCTTTCCTCTTTCCCTTCCCTCCTACCTTCCTTTCTTTTCTTCGTTTTTGAGATCGGGTTTCTCTGTGTAACAGCCCTGGCTGTCCTGGAACTCGCCCTGTAGACCAGGCTGGCCTCGAACTCAGAGATGTGCCTGTCTTTACCTCCTGAGTTGCTGGGATTGAAGGCATGAGCCACTAAACCGGAGGGAAGTGCCTTTCCTCTCTTTATTTATAGACAAGACAACGAGGTTCGTGCTGAGGATAGCTTTGAAGTCTTGATCTTCCAGCCTCCACGTCCCAAGTCCCAAGCGCTACCATTATAGCTGTGCACCACCACACTGGGTTTATTTAGCGTTGGGATTCAAACTCGAGTTTCCAACATGGAAGGGAAGCACTCTACCAAGCTACATCTTTCATTACCTACCTACCTGCTTGCCTGCGTGCCTGCCAGCCTGCCGACTTACCATCGTCTATTTACCATCCGTCCATCTATCACGTGTTACTTTTTCCCTTAACTGACGTATTAGCCCTGGGGCTTCAAGAGGCCCTAAAACTAGATGGCGCCTATCGTTGCGCGCATGCTCCTTGACGTCCAATTCCCGCGCTCCGGGGGCGCGCACGTCTGGCAGTGCCGTTGCCTCGCTTCCGGTGTTGCAGAAGCGGAGCTTCCGCAGAATCAGGCCGGCGTCTGAGGGTACTGTGTAGTGTGCGGTGGGGCGGGAAGAGGCACCTTAGACGTGGGACTCGGGGCGGAGGCTGGCCAGGATGAGCGGCGTCTGCGTGAAGGCTGCTCCGAGGCCGGGTTCGCGGTGCGTGAAGGGAATTGGGTTGCAGTGGTGTGAGTGGCGGTGCGGACTTGGGCTAGTGTTGAGCGCTGAGGAGCGCGCAGCTAGGACGCCCTCTGAAATGTTTTTCCCCGACGGTTTCTACCCCCTGAGCGGGGGACGGTTCCCCAGTTGGCGTTCATTCATTCTGTTGGTCTACCTCTTGGTCTCCAAGGAGCGGACTCTTGGAGCTACTGTTGTTGGAAGCTCTTGGAGCGATCCCCGCACAGTTCTTACCGAACAGCGCCTGGCTGCTCCCCTCTCCCCGCTTCCTGTTTGCTCCCCGATCTCTGAACCTCATGAAGTCGCCTGTGAAATAAAGGAATCGCCTAGGTGATTCCCACTCCCCTCCTGAGTCATTTACCACCCTCCCTGACAGGATCAACGAATCTTCTCTCGGGTATTGAGCTTTACCAAGATAAGAGCCTAGGCTGTTAATGGTGAGGGCCTCCCTTAATGCTTTAGAGAACGCGAATTGCGGAGGCTTAAGGTTAGCTTTACAGCTCAAACTCTGAGTCAGAAGGAACGTTGTTTTTAAGCCTGCCGGTTTCCTCTAGTACTGTTGAGTGGTCTTTCAGACTTGAAGGTTGCCAGTGACGCTTATTCTGTCCTTGGACCTACTCATGAAATTAATTGTTTTAGGATGCAACCAGAGGCTGGGGATGTACTCAGATGGTAGAGTGCTTGCCTTACATGCATAAAGCTCTGGGTTCCTAACCCTTAAAACTGGCTGTGGCAGAAAGACCTGTAAGTGGAGTCAGCAGGATCACAAGTTGAAAATCTTCGTGAGCTAGATAGCAAGTTGGAAGCCACCCTCCAATACCTATGTAACTGCCAAGTGCTTGGTCCAAATGCAGTACAGCATTGTTTAAGCCCCACTTTGATTCCTTCATCTCTTCAGGGAACAGTCACTGTGTGACTACAGTACCCACATAGTGCTGGATACTGGATTCCCTTTTCTCCCTGAGTTCATAGTTCTTGAGGATGAAGACAAAGATATTGCAAAAGTGATATGTGATACTGTAAGATTTACTTTTTAGTTTTGGATTACATGTGTGTCAGTGGGTATTCCAGTGTGAGTACATGTGGCCAGTTCCAGGCTGGCTTAGAACTTACTGTGTGTAGACCAGGCTGGCTTTGAACTCAAGAGATCCACCTGCCTCCCTTCCTAGGCTGGGAATAGAGGCTTGCACCATCACTTCAAGGCTGGGGTATCAGAAGCTTAAGAGATTAAGTAACACTTAGTCAAGGTAACATCCTATTCAGTATGGAATCTGAGCTGGTCTACTGTAATCAGTTTCTCATCCTCCCTTAAAAATCCTAGGCATTTAGTGTGAAATAGGGGATCATGAACTGATAATTGAGCAAATGTTATTCCTGTTACTGCTACTGAGGTGATAAGGACTTGCCTTGTATTGTTTTAGGATGGAACAGAAGTGGGACTTGTAACATGTTGCCCTGTGAAAAGGGAAGAGCTACAGTGACGGAGTCTGTGCAGCAGGGTGACCAGCGGGCAGATGATTTAGAGGTAGAGTCAGATGTGAAGCCAGAGTCTGACCAGCCTGAAGACTTGGGGTCAGAGTCACTGTCCTGGGATCCAGGTGATCAAAGTGCAGTGTGCCCTGAGGTGCACTCCTTGCATGATGTAGAGGACCAGCTCAGCATGGAGGGTCCGTCTCTAAGCTCTAAGATGCTCACCCAGCGTGGGAGCTTACCGGTTTTGGGAGCCGTTGATGTAGCCATCTCTCAGGAAATCGCCCTTCCTTCCTTGGAGTCTTCTCATTCCCTTACTGTACACATCGATAAAGGGAGACTCCAGGCCATGGCCTCAAGGAAAGCGAAGAACATTGTCTTCCAGCCTGGGCTGATTACCAGAGAAGACNGAGGGGATCATCCTGTCGTAGAGGAACCTCCTTCAGGAGAGCCTGGTGAAGAAGTCAAGGCAGAAGGAGGTAAGGGAGAAAGGTCTCAGTTGCTTTTCCCTTGCCTGTGTAGGTTGAGCTTCTCTGGTCTGAAGCTTTAAACTCCAAAATGCCCCACACTTTACCTTTGGAGTACTACCCTGATGCTATAAGTGAGAAATCGCACACCTGACCTCCAGCGAGGGGCCGTGTCAGAATGCAGGCCTTGTTCAGATACTGTATCAGACTGTCTTCAGATGACAAAAGGGCTATATATGAGAAATAAATGAGTTGCATGTTTAAGCTTGGGTCCCATCTCTAAGATATCTCATGAATGTACATCTTCATATTGGACCCAGGCCCTTGCGATAAGGGACAGACGGGTAAGCTGTGCCACTTGGTTGTTTTCTTTTCCTTGAGACAGGATCTCTCTATACAGCCCTGCCTGTCCTGGAACTCACTATTGAGACTAGCCTGGCCCCAAACTCACAGAGATCTACCTGCCTCTGCCTTCCAAGTGCTGGGATTAAAGATGTGCGCCACCACCTCTGGCTTGTCTTTGCTTTCTGTGGTGCCTTTACAGAGAAGTGTTTTTGGAAGGGAAATTGCTGTGGTGTAGAATTGGAACTGGGACTGTTCTGCTCATTAAGCACTAACAGTGAACCTTTTGATCTGGTTGAGATTTTCTTTTTCTCTCCAACTCTCTGTATTCTCTGCTATCTACCCCCTCCCTATTAAAAAACTGATGTGAATGTGTATTTCACTTGGATGTATATATATGCACTGTGTGCATGCCTGGTGACCGTGGAGGCCAGAGCAGCGTGTCAGAGATAGACAAGCAGAGGAGGATGGTGACATAATATCACGGGTGAATTAGGAAAAAGTGACTCCAAGTGGTAGGTTAGTTTTCAGTTGCAAAGAGCATTAGTTTTCATACTTAGGCATCGTAACAAATATTTCCAGTAGGTAGCCCTTTTACTAGGTAAGCAAAGTTAGCACCATCTCTTACTTTGTTTGCCATGCCAGAGATTGAGAATAGCGTCTTGTACATGCTAGGCATGCGTTCTAACTGAGTCACATCCCAGGCCTCGTATTGATTTCTCTCTCTTTTTAAAAAATTCTTNTGGTTTTTAGAGATAAGGTCTTCCACTGTAGGTCAGGGTGGTTTAGAATTCACTTCTGAGCCCTGTCTGTGCTTCACCAAATGTCTCCTTCCTCTACCTTCTGAGTGCTAAAGGTATGATAATTACGTCTGCTACCGTGCTTGATAGGACGAATTTTATGTTTTTTTTAGTTTTCTATTATTTTCCAAAATGTTCACCCTTAAGTTTTTGATTAGTATATGTGAATTTGAATGAAGATTACAGATGAATGCAGTATTTCAGTAGCCAAGGCATGGAATATATGGGATATAGGTCACTAGTAGGGCACTCTTCCTTTACATTTTCATGGCCCTGGATTTGAGCCTTGTTGGTGTGTGTGTGTCTGTGTCATAAATGCAACTATTCAAAATAATAGCTTATACTAATTTTTTATCTTTTAAATTGTTTTTATTTATTCTNACATATGCCAACTAGTTATAAGGTGAAATCTCTCTGTCAATGACTNTGATGAGGCGAAGAGAAAAATCGTGAGTAGAAGTTAGGGTTTGGACTGCAGGTGAGGCTCAGCAACAGAATGCTCTTGTGGTATCCATCAAGCCTGGGCTCAGTCTCCAACAGTCTGTTTATTTGCAGTGCTCAGGATCTAGCTTAGGGCCTCTTGTTTTCTGGACATGCTCTGATTTGAGCTACAACCCCAGCTCTGCCTTGTTTCTCCCTCTGAGCTTTTTCAGCAGCTAGCTGTTTTGGTTTTGCTTAAATTTTAATTACTTTGTAAAAAAGATTTATTTATTTTAGTTTCTACATAGGAGTGTTTTGTCACATGTATGCTTTGGCACCCATGTTCATGCCTGGTGGCTAATAAGATCAGAAGAGGGTGTCAAATAACCTGGAAGTGGATTTCCAGATGGTTGTGAACCACCCTGTGAGTGCTGGGAACCAAACTTGGGTCCTGTAGAACAGAAGTGTGCTCTTAACTGCTGAGCCACTCCCTCCACCCCTCATTAATTAAACAACTATTTATTTTATGTATGTGGGTCTTTTGTCTGCAAATATGTCTGTACACCATGTGTGTGCCTGGTGCTTACCACATCCAGAAGAGGGTGTCAAAGATTCCCTGGAACCTGAGTTCCACATACGGTGTGGGCTGCCATGTGGGTGCTGGGAATCAAGCCTGGGTACTCTAGAAGAGCAGCCAGTGCTCATCAGAGCTGAGCATCACCTCCCCACAAAGATATTTATAAAGAAATGGAAGTTTGGAGGTCTTTAGGGGTGTTAAAACGCAATGTGACCAGTGAGAGGAAGA
Organism: Neotoma lepida; assembly: GCA_001675575.1. Lineage (NCBI taxonomy): Eukaryota > Metazoa > Chordata > Mammalia > Rodentia > Cricetidae > Neotoma > Neotoma lepida. Next base: position 14,447 of record LZPO01098624.1, on the reverse strand, counting down.
AAGTTTGAAAGAAAAGGAACTTTGTACAGTGCATGATTTTGTGATACAGAGAAGGAAGAGACAGGGAGGGAAGGAAATNAGTCTATATGAGTTAATTTAAAAAGAATAATTAGGGACTGGAGAGATGGCTCGATGGTTAAAGGAACATACTGCTCTTTCAAAGTTCAAGACCCAAGTTCAATTACCAGCACCTANTTTGAGTTGCTGACAAGCACCTATAACTCCAGCTATTGGGCAGTTACACCATCTCTGGTCTCTGCAGGCACCTGTACTCACATGTTCATGATATTACAGACACACACCACACACACACACACACACACACACACACACACACACACACACACACACAGTATATTTTATAAAAAAAGGATAATTAAAGGCTGGAGTTGTAGCTGAGTTCCTAGAGTGCTTGCCTAGCATTCATGAAGTTCTGGTTTCNAGCCTCAAAAAGGTATAAAAACTGAGTGTGGTGGAGTACATCTGTAATTCTGAGCATTTAGGAGGCAAAGGCAGGGGGGGTTAGGAGTTCTAGTGCATNCTTGGCTGTGTGTTTTTTGAGGCCAGCCTAAACAGGAGACCCTGCCTCATAAAACCAAACCAAAATTGTAGGGTAATGGAGTTGTTCAGGCAGCACAAGTCCAGTAGAGGAAGCTCTGCTGCACTTAAAGGGCAATGTTTATATGGATTTATGGTTTCTGTCATGTATTTTCAAAGTCTGTAAGCTGGCTATAGTGGTGTTTGCCTGGAATCCAGGCACTCAGGAGGTTGAGAAGAGAGGATTGCTGAAAGTTAGAGGCCAGTCAGGATTACATTGCAAGACTCTGTCTTAAGAAAAGGCAAGGTGTAGGTGTGGTGACCCATGCTTGGAAGCCCACCACTTGGGCATGGGATTCAAGGTCATCTTTGGTTACATAGTGAATTTGAGGTCAGCCTGGGTTACATGAGACCTGCTTTGGAGAACAAAATATAGAGCTGGGCATGGTGGGACACCCCCTTATTCCCAGCACTCAGCAGGCAGAGTCAGGCAGGTCTCTGTGTTTGAAGCAAGTCTGGTGTACAGAGTGCATTCTTGGACAGTTGGGGGTATGTAGAGGGACCCTGTATCAAACCGAAAGAAAGTAGGAAAGCAGGACAAATGGGTAACACATANTTGTCATTTCAGAGCTTGGGAGAGTTACTGTTAGCTGTTTCCAGCCTGAGCTGGCCTTGAACTCACTGTATAGCCCAGGTTGGACACAACTGAGAGCATTTCTCTCCTTCCACTGTATGGGTTCTGGGAAGAAAACTCGGGTTGTCTGACTTGCTTGTAATCAGCTTTGGCCTGCTAAGCTGTTTTGTCAGACCCTGATGGACTAGGAAGCAGTTAACTGCAGTCCTTGTTGAGCACAGCCTGTGTAGCATGTTGTCACTGGAGGTGACCTTGGGTTCTATAAACAAAAGGAGGCAGGAACAAAAGTGTTAAGGATTGAGTGGTTATTTAAAATAAAGGCTATTTTTCTTTTTGTTGGGGGTAATGATCCAATTTAGGAGCATGTTTTTACCAGATGAAACTAAAGCTTCAGCCATGTAGGGATACCTTGTCTCAGAATAAAAACAAGGGCTGGAGAGATCTTTCAGCCATTAAAGGCTAGGCTTACAACCCAAAACATCAAAATAAAACCAAACAAACCACTCTCCTCAAGGAAACCCCAAACAAATGACTACAGAATTCAGTGAGCATCAGACACCTGCCCTTGTTCTTGTGAAGTGATGCACACTTCTCCAGCCGCTGCTTTGCCTCCTGCCCTCAAGTCTTTGCCTCTGATCCCCTGTAGTGGCTCCTGGGGTATATCTCAGGGATAGTTTGTGTATATGCAAGTGTTGCTGTATTCTTTTCTTTCTTTTAAAACATTGGTTTCTTTTTATGTTTTATCTGTTTTCACTTTCAGAACTTATTTTTTGGGCTGGGTCTGAGATAGTGAGTTATTTCATTGGTGTTCACAGTCTGTTACAGATTGAACTCCTCTTCCACACTTTCCCTCTNCTCACTCCTGCACTTGACTAGTCTAAAAAGAAATTATTATTATTTTAGGTTTTTTTGAGACAGGGTTTCTATGTGTAGCTTTGGAGCCTATCTTGGAACTTGTTCTGTAGCTCTGGCTGGCCTCAAACTCACAGAGATCCGCCTGCCTCTGCCTCCTGAATGCTGGGATTAAAGGCGTGCGCCACCACTGCCCGACCAAGAAATCATTTTTAAAGACAGGTTCTCATTGTATAGGCTTGCTGTCTGGAACTTACTCTGTAGACCAGGCTGGCCTCAAACTCAAAGATTCCAACTGCCTCTGCCTCCCCAGTGTTGGGTTAAAAGCATGCCAAACTCTTGGTTTTGTTTATTTGTGTGCTTGTGTTTGTTAGTGAAGGTAAGAGTTTGAAAATAGGTCTGGAGAGATGGCTCAGCGGTTAAGAATCCAGANTGCTCTTCCTGAGGTCCTGAGTTCAGTTCCCAGCAACCACATGGTGGCTCACAACCATCTGTAATGAGATCTCGTGCCCTCTTCTGGCCTGCAGGAATATATGCAGACAGAACACTGTATACATAATAAATAAATAAATCTTTAAAAAAAAAAAAAAGAGTTTGAAAATCAAAGGGCAGCTCCCAGAGGTAGTTTCCTTCTCTCTGTCTGTCTCTCTCTGCCTCTCATGAAACAGTCTCACTTTATAGTCAGACTGGCCTGCAACTCACAGCGATCCACCTTCTTCTGCTTCCCACAAAGGCGTGTGCCACACAGCATACTAGTCTTCTTTCTGTGACAACTTGATTTCTTTTTCCTTTCTCCTGAAACTTCATACGTAGACCAGATTGGCCTCTAATTTACAGTGATCCTCTCAATTTGACTTCCCAAGCAATGGGATCACAGTCATGCCACAAAATGCCTGACTTAAGTTGATGTTCATGTTTCTTTTTGATAGTATGTATTTAATGAATCATAGTATAAATTCATTTGTTCTGTAAAATTGATTTAGAGTCAGGAATGTTTGTTTTGCTTTTATTTTTTTGAGACCTAACCTTGTTATGTAGCCCAAGCCTTAGACTCAATATCCTTCTGCCTCAACCTCCCCAGTGCTAGGATCATAGCTGTGTACCACTATGCCTCAGACATTGTTTCCTTTGTACAAATTTTTAAATTTTTATGTCCTTCCTAGTTAGTGTTTCTATTGCCATGAAGAGACACTGTGACCAAAGTAGCTCTTAGAAAGTATGTATTTGGGGCCTTGCTTATAGTTTCAGAGGGTTAGTCCATTATCATCTTGGTGGCAAGTATGGCAGCATGCAGGCCAGTATGGTGCTGTAGCATAGCTGAGAACTTTACATTTCTGATCCACAGGCAGAGAGCCAGTGGGCCTGGCATGGGCTTTTGTGAAACCGCAAAGCCCACCCCCAGTGATACTCCTCCTCCAACAAGGCTGCACATCCTAGTCCTTCAAATCCTCCTCAAACAGTTCACCAACTGAGGACGAAGCATGCAAATCTATGAGCCTTTGGGGTCATTGTCATTCAGACCACCACTGACTTATGGCTGTTTTGTCTACAAGCATATCTGTACACCAGGTGCATGCCTATGTACACCTTGTCAGAAGAGGGCATTACATCACCTGAAACTGCAGTGACAGGTGGATGTGAGCTGTAATATGGGTGCTGGGAATTGAACTTAGGTCCTCTGCAAGAATAGCCAGTGATCTTAACCTCTGATCCATCTCTCCAGCTTCTACTTTGGACATTTTTATNTCTTTTATAGTTGATGAAATGTAGTATTAATGGTCAATTCTAAATAACTGTCTCTTTGTCATCTAATACCTCCTACCCTGTAATGATCTGATTCTTGGTGTTGTGAATTGAACCCAGAGCATTCATATGTACTAGGCTAACTTTCTACCATTGAACTAAATCCCCAACCCATGGTCTCATTTTTCTTAGGAAAACACAGAGTTCAAAGCATATTTGAATTTAAAATGTCATAGCAGTTATCTAGTTCATTCTGTGAATTATAGATGAATAATTTGAATCTGAGTTTTCATTTTGTTATTTGTTTTGGGAGCCTATCTTGAAGCAAGGGAAAGCCTGTGTGTATAGTACGTGTCATGAAGGTGTCTAACATAAAGATCTTAGGAAAAGATGCTAATTCTGCACTAGAAAATGATGAAGAATGAGCGGAGTGTGGAGCAGTGTTTGCCATTCTCCTAGGAAAACTTCATTCTGGAGGGGAATTACCTTTGCTGTCATCTGGCAGCCAGTCTGCAAAACCAGGAGCCCAGCCTAGGAAACCATTCCAGCCAGATGGTTCTGCCTTTCCTCAAGAAAAGCCACTCAGAACTCTGTTCCACCAAACTGAGGAAGAGATGGAGGATGGTGGACTCTTTATTCCAATGGGTAGGCTTTTTTTTTTCTTTTTAATTAAAACAGAACAAAACAATTGTAGCAGCATCAAAGCAACAGACTATTGAAGCTTATAATATGTGTATAGTGACTGCACACATCAGCTAGCTGGAATTTTCTGTCGGTAATGGCAGCATCTGGAGCTCGCTGCCTAGAGATCAGCCTTGTCTTCCCTTTCAGTTACTAGTTGAACACCTTGGTATTAAAAACCTGGCTTCTACTAGTATGTGTTCATTTAGCCTCTTTGTCTTTATAAAATGAATTGGATTAGATATATTTGCTTTTGGCGGTTGTTTTCCATTCCATGTTTTATGTATGAAATTCATTCATACTGCCTAAAATTGTAGATTGTTCATTTTATTGCTATTTAATGTTCTGGTTTTTTGACTATTTTGCTTTCATTTTTATTTTTGTTTTGGAAATTAAACCTAGAACTTTTGTATGTTAGCTTTGAAGCATTTTACCCTTGAGCCATATTACTAGCATTTTCCTTTTTTCTTGTTAGGTTGTTAGGAGTGTTTGCAAATCATGGTAAGTGGGTGCTGAGCTTTATAGGAAATGGTCAATCTAGACATGGTGCTGCATACCTGGGATCCCAACGCTTATTTTTTTGACGTAGGGTTTCATGTGGATAGCCAAGGTGTCCTCAAATTTAAGGTACTGCTGTCTTAGTTTCCCTTGCACTATAGCTTATTTATTTATTTCAGCTAGGTCTCTCTGATATATAGCTCTAGCTGTCCTGGAACTCACTGTAGACCAGGCTAGCCTCAGACTCACAGAAATCCATGTGCCTCTGCCTCCTGAGTACTGGAATTAAACACACAGCAGGGATTTAATTTTTTTAAAAAAGAGTATTTATTTATTTGTTTTGAGTAAGGGTGACACTATGTAGTACTAGCTGGTCTATAACTCATAATGTAGAGACCAGGCTGGCC
>LZPO01098615.1:0-20207 GCA_001675575.1 Neotoma lepida | reverse complement strand
GTCCAGCTTTAAAAAGAAAAGGAATATGCTATGTAAGAAAAGCTATAGAGGTGAGTGGCTCTCAAGTTGGCAATGTAATTTATCTACCCGCTTTAGCTTTCAAAGAACAATACTGAGAATAATCGGCCCTGATAATTCTTTCAACTGAGACAGGTCCTGACAGTTTTGAATTGGTCAACTAACTATTAAAATTAATATTGCTGATTAAGAAAATGAAAGCTTAAGTATGTATTTGCTATGAATTATAGCTGGATTGAATTTTAGAGACCATACATAAACACTTTGAGAAATAGAAAATGTATGGGTACTCTTAACACTGGTATTTTTAAATTTCACAGAATCAACCAAATGAAGAATCACAGTAGGAAATCAGAATATCTGGTTATGTAAAGCCAATATAATTTAGAAAATGAGACAAAACTAAGTCAAATTGTTAGTCAAAAATAAGCTAAGTTTAAAGAACAAAGCTGCTTTGGAAATCTGTATTCAAATCAAATATCAGTATCATTTCAGTCACAAGCAATCATCAAAGTTAATTTCCTCTTCTTTCACTAACTTACAGAAGAGCTACAAAAGTGAACTGATTTATTCAAGGACACAACATGGCAGAACAGGAAGCCACTCTATCTCTGCTAAACAGTGTTTCTGGACTCCTATGGACATTCAGAAGCCGCCTTCTCTATGCTTCTAATACAAATTGTTCCCTAGCTCCAATACCACACTGTGAGGAGGGTTGGAATGGGTAATGGTCCACGGAGGCCCACGTGTTTGAACACGTGTTCCCAAACTCGTAGCATTGTTTTAGAACACCATGAAACCTTTTGGAAGCAGAGCCTTGATGGAAGAAGTGGGCCACTTGGGTGGAACTTGAGGCTTTAAAACCTGGCCTCACCTGCTGTTCACTCCCTACTTCCCAAGTGTGAATGCACTGTGACCAGTCAGCCAGCTTCCTGCTCCTGCTGCCAAGCCTCCCCGCCTGCTCTATGATGGACTGTATTCCTCCACAACCATAAGCCAAATAAGCCTTTTCTCCCTTAAAATGCCTTTACCAGGCAGGGTATTTTATCACAGCAACAGGGGAAAAAAGAAAGAAAGAAGATAGAGTATAAGGCACATAATGTTTAATATTTAATACTCTATACACCAGTTCCACTGAGATATGGAGCACCTGGTACTATGTTACCACTGTCTTTTCTTACCTATAACAAATCCTAACATGTTGTAAGTTTATTCAGCTAACTTTATGTGGATACACCTCATACCTAGCAGAGAGGGGGCTATGGGAGAGCACTCAGTTTGCTGGCTGATTCCCAGCTCTAAGCACTGTTAAGTGGAGTTTTTCATGATGACCACCCACGGGCTGGCTCTGGCCCTTCAGCCAGCTCCCAAATAACAACACAGAGGCTTTAATTATAAATGCTCAGCTGATATCTTAGGCTTGTTTTTAGCTAGCTCTTATAACTTAAATTAATCTATTTCTATTAATCTATGTGTTACTCTGATGCTCATATGTACTTGCCATCCTGCTCACTCTGCATCTCATGGTGTCTCCTCCTGACCCTTCTTCTCCCAAGCATTCTCTCTGCCCCCAAAATCCTGCCTAACTACTGGCCATTTAGTTTTTTTTATTAAACCAATCACAGTAACATATATTCACACAGTGTAAAGGAATATTCCACAAAGCACGATTTTATATTGAACTAGATTTTAGTTATTTTCTCACTGCTATGCACTAGGTTTAGTAAATACCTCCTATCTTCTCATAATCTTATAATCCTCATTTTAACTTCAAGGTGGTTTTAAAGTACAAGTTGTCAAACATTTTAGTTTTAGATTATATACTGATGTTTAGAAAGACCAAAAATAATTTAATGAAAATAAATTAGTTGAAATGTAATTAATGACTTACAATTTGTTTTGAAATTTTACTTTCTTACATACTGCACTACAATTCTCTTAAAAATTCTAGTAATGTAATAGGCATAATGGTAGATGAGCTAATTAAAATACTTTCTCTTCACCAGAGAAGTTTGAATGTTCAGAAGAGAAGCTGCAATCATAGATGCAGAGGCTGGAATGCTCAGCACAGGTGAGGTGACTCAGCTGCTTCAACAAGAAAGCTGTGACTTACACACACATGCACACAACAATGCTTTACACAACACTGGGTACAACTACTGTTGTGAAGAAGAGCTGGTTCTTCATGGCTGCAGAGACTGCTAACTCTGTGCATCTCAAGTCAACACTTAGAGACATCAAGATGGTAGCCTAAAATAGACATATTCGGATGGATTTGTACCATAGAAAAATCAGGAAAAAACATATATTTATAAATATATATATATATATTATATAAAACAGCTTTTAGTAAGGGCAACCGTTTACCAACACACAACTAGCCACAACCCATTGATAGGTTATAAAATCAATTTGGTGAATTGTCATAGGCATTTTACAAAATTTGAGAATGCACAGCAGAATAAAAATGTCAACCTACATGATGTTACATTAAGGATCTATTAAAATATAAATGTTAACCAAAAAGAATAAAAATTCCTTTTGTGAAATTGAAGCATTCCTTTTATGTTTCTATTATTTTAAAACAAAGCACACAGTAATATTTCTTTTGTGTATGTGGTAGTGGCAGATATATATATTTATATATATATCCAGCATGAGTGGAGCCCTAGATTCATATATACATATGTTCTATCAGGGATTACATGTATCACAACTCTAAAATATATTTGTTTAGGTGATCTTAGTCAAAATATGTGATGCTACCATTCTTATTAAAGAAAAAACATAATTTTCATTCATAAATGTTTTACATCACATGCTTTGCTGGTTAAAGACCACAGCTTGGGAGAGGAATAAAAGCTTTGGTGTTACCAGAATATCCGGGCCCTTTTCTTCCTTCTCAAAGAATGGTGAAAAGAGAAACTAGTTTAGGAGCAGAAAAGAATCAGAACCAGTCATTTAATGTCAAGTATGAGGTAAGTTTGGTCAACATGGTTATTTCTCCTCAGGATCTCTCTTATCAAGTATCTTTAGTTTCATATTGAACCAGTTGTTTGAAATTTGTCCTTTTATTCCCCGTGTTAGTTTGTCTTAGTCACTGTTCTATTGATGTGAAGAGACACCACGACCAAGGCAATTCTTATAAAAGAAAGCATTTACTTGGGAGTTTGCTTACAGTTTCAGAGGATTAATCCATTCTCACCATGGCAGGAAGCATGGTCCTAATACCGAATGCTTGCTATGTACCACATGTCATGGTTAATATTAAATATTGGAGGTAAGGCTTTGCTTCAAAGATGTGTCTCTTCGGGAGGGAGCCAAATGTCTATTTACAGTCATGGGTTATCCTGAGCTTTCTCAACCTCTTCTCTTAGAGCTCATGTGACCCACACAAATGGTAACAGAACAGAACAACAAAATCAGTTCAGACTACAAAAGAAAAAAAAAGAGGAGAAATTAAAAGTGGATCTAGCAGCTGGGGGCGTGGAAGTATGTGCCTTTAATTCCAGCACTGGGAGACAGAGGCAGGTAGATTTCTGTGTCTGGGGTCAGCCAGTGAGTTCCACGCCAGGCAGGACTATACAGTGAGACCCTGTCTCAAACCAACAAAACCCAAGGATATAATCAATTAGAATCATGTTATTCTCACCTCAGTAGATGAGACATCTGCTGTATACATATAGAAATTGGAAGACCATACATCTCAACATCTTTTGAATTCCCAGCTAAAAAGTTAACTGCAATCAAATATGTTCACTTACTAAAGTCTATTTTACACAAGACAAGAAGTACTATAGTGATAAGACAGCAATTATGAATTGTTGCAATGATGGGATTAATTTACTGCTATTACTTTTACTAAGAAAATAGTCCTACTAATACCACACATTAAATATCAGGAAGAACAGAAACGAAAGAAAAGTTTGTTTTTATACGCCTATGTTAGATTTTCGAACAACATGGTCAGCATATTTTTATTCAACCTCCAGATCTCTCTAGATCGATGGTTCTCAACCTGTGGGTCCTGATACCCTTGGGGTCACATATCAGATACCCTGCATATCAGATATTTAAATTATGATTCATAACAGTAGCAAAATTACAGTTAATGAAGCAGCAATGAAATAATTTTATGGTTGGGAGTCACCACACCATGAGGAACTGCATGAAAAAGTCTCAGCATTAGGAAGGTTTGATGGTTTAGATGAAGCAGCTCTAACTTGAAAGCAATGAAGCCAATTCTTAGAACCCCAAACAGTGAATGAGACTAAATATCTAGCATTTATTCACCTTTGGCAATTTTTGTTTGATACCAAATGTATCAGTGTGAAGGATGCTCCCAAAAGTTGTCTCCCAACACTTAACTGCCTAGTAAATAAACAACCAAATAACCAGACAGATTAACAACCCAAGTGAAGACTATGGTGGTGAGGAACCTTATAACATTAGGGACTGAGGGCAAGTACCCACGTCAGGCTGTTTGACTGGCAATGACTGCAGCAGACTTGATAGGGGCAGGCCAGGAGTAGGTGGGGAAGGACTGGACCAGGCAGAGATCAGGTAAGCTCTGTGATCTATGGCCAGGGTTGTTCCTAATAGAGCCAGGGAAGGGCTCTGAAACTATTAGACTCTCCAGCATACCAGCCCTTTTTTTACTCCAACTCTCGCCACTAAAATTGTCACATAAACCTAGAATGAAGAAGTTACCTTCCGTCCCTCGGACTGATTCAGAGCACTGATAATGTCTAATGAGACATTTTAATGGGACAGTAGGCAGATGCAGGCCATCCTGTTAGGCTGAAAAAACAAATATACAAGACAAACACCAACCATAGCAGATACCCTGTGCTTTGGACAGCTTTAAGAGCAACAAGAGCACCAGTGAGATGGCTTAGCAGGTAGACATGATTGCCGCTGAAGTCTGACAGCTGGAGTACAATCCTCAGAACCCATGTGAAGGAAGAAAATCAGAATAGAATCTACTAAGTCATTCTCTGACACCCGCACACAAGCCATGGTATCCTCTTGCCACCCCCCTACACTAGTAATAAATTAAAAAAAAATTAAGTGCAACAAAAACAAAACAAAAACCAACCAGAAACTCTCCCTAGGAGCTGTGCTCTCACGTGTCGCCACTATTAATTATTCTCACATCTACTCCTAACTCAACTGAATCACCATACTTTAGAATAAATGAGATTCACTTAGTCCTAAGGTTACAGAAGGTTACCTGATCGATGATACCTGGACAAGATTAAGGTTCCCTTATCAAGAAGAGATGCCGCCAAAGCTACACAGAGAAACCCTGTCTCGAAAAACCAAAAAAAAAAAAAAAAAAAAAAAGAAGAGATGCACAGATCTGGATCAGTCCAGGTGTGTGTCATCACATTCCATTTCCACTTGTATAAGAAAAAAACAGGTTGCATTGAAATGTTTAAAACAAAACAAAACTATTTACTCCTTCTAGGAGAAGAAATAATATGACTATTTCAATTTAATTAAGGTAATAATCAATATCAAGAAAAAATAGTAAAACATTAGTTAACAGTTAAGCCTTGAAAAATAAATATTATATAATGCACTGCAATAAAACAGTTTCTGGTACTTCACGTTCACTTGGAGGCTACTGGTTCATAATGTAAAATACCTAAAAGCACTTTTTAAAACATATGGTATAAATTTAGTATTATAATGACTTACAGAACATTTTCTTTTTTTTCTTTCTTTTGAAAACTCACATTCTTAACAGACCACCTCTATGGTCTACCACAGTGTTACTGGGTAAATATATTCATGAAGATACATATTGTTTACATAGTCAATATAATCATAAAAAGTTGCAGTGTACATGCCAGAATCATCTACTAAACTGTGTAAGACCATTAACAACTCAAATTTATACCACAATTCAAAAACAGCTGTTGAAATGAAGTGAGGACAAAGGGTCAGGTGTCTAAGATATGAGGCGAGGAACACATTTGTCCATTCCGGGGCAGAACTCTACGGAACCTAGAGCTTTATATAGGACAGAAATTATGCTAACCTTGTCCACACAAACCCCTTGCCCTGCAAAGTCGATAGTTTAATATAATGACTAAACCATACCATGATATATTTCTAATTTTGTAAAGAACTCGAGTGCTGGGGCTGGAGAGCTAGTTCAGTTGTTAAGAACCTTGTTGCTCTTGCAGAGGACCCAGGTTTGATTCCCAGAACCCAAATGGCTCACAACCATCTGTAACTCCAGTCTCAGGGGATCTGATGCCCTTTTCTGACCACTGCAGGCAAATGGTGCACATACATACATGGAAGTAAAACTCATATACATTTAAAAAACAAAACAAACAAACAACCAAAAAACTAGAACAATTTAAAAAGAATTCCAGGACCATACTGTATATATTACATATACAAAGTATATGTACATATACATTTATATTCCATTGGCTGCTTACTACACACACACACACACACACACACACACACACACACACACACACACACACACTCACACCCCTATGTGCTTACCAATAAAGAAATGTAAGCAATCAACACTCTAGTTATACCATCGTTACCATGACTACTCTTAGTTGCTTGTCTCCTCATGACAAAGCTGCTTATTTTGGCTCACCATTCAAGGGTACCATCCATCATGGCATGGGAATCCTGGCAGCAGGGTCCTAAGACACCCATCACATTGTATCCATAGCCAGGGAGCAGAAAGCAATGAATGCTTGTGCTTGTCCTGCATTTTCTTTTTATCTAGTCAAGAGTCCCAGCGCATGAAATGGTACCATCTACATTTAGGGTGAATCTTCCCATTTAATTAATCTCATCATTTAATCTAGATAATCTCATACTGCACCCAAAGCTGCACCAAGGGATTTGTCTCCAGGGTGAGTCTAAATCTCATTGGCTTGATAATCAAGATTAATTATCACAGATACTCCTTGCTGGTTTCACGCTTTCCTCTATCAGTCTGTCTAGTTTCTAACCCATCCCTCCAGATTTACAACCCAGTTTCCTCTGTTCTTGAACCTGTGTCTGCTAGAAAGCTACAGGCCTGTTCTGAGGGCTTTGTTAGGAACAATGAGTCCGGCTTTCTGCACGTTGACTTTGATATGTCTTGCTGAGGTCTTGTAGATCAACCTTTGGTTCTGATCTGCAAAGGGCACCTGGATATATAGCCCACCTAAGTCTATGCATAGGAAGAGTTAAAATAAATACTGTGTGTATTTTCTTAGACATATTTCTACAAACCATTTTCTCAAATTCTATGTCTTAAAAATAACCATAATAAATTCCCTAACCCTAATCCGAACCCTCATTACCAAATTTTTCTTTGGGAAGTGTGGTGGTTTGAGAGAGAATGGCCCTTATAGACTCATATATTTGAATGCTAGGTCCCCAGTTGGAACTCTTTGGGTTGTTGTGGTATTACTGGAGGAGGCGTGTTACTGGGGGTGGGCTCTGAAGTTTCAAAAGCCCATGTAATTTCCAGTTAGCTCTCTCTTCCTCATGGTTGTTGTCTCAAGATATGAGCTCTCAGCTATACCTTCAATGCCAGGCCTGTCTATTTGCTGCCATATTCCCCATCATGATAGTCATAGACTGCCCCTCTCAAGCTATAAGCCCCAAATAATAAACTCTGCTGTAAGTTGTCTTGATCATGGTATCTTAGCACACCAATAAAAATGTAGCTAGAGCAGAAGTTGGTATCAGGAAGTGGGATAGATATTGCTGTGATAGGCCTGACAATGCTATTTTTTTGGAGGACTTTGGGATTCAGGATTAAGAAAGTGGTTGACTGCTACATCCTGGGCTTACTGGGCTATCCTAGTAACAGCCTGGAAGACAGCAGTGTTGAGAACAATCTGGACTAAGCATCAGCCACATGGTTCTGGATTTAGAGTCATGGAGGACACAGGAGCGAAGGGGGTTGTGGAATTTTCCTTCACAGTTAAAGAAAGCCACTGAAGCCAAGTGTGAGGTTGGGGAGTTTCTGCATGGAGGCCTGGAGAAGCTTGCATGAAGCTGTAAAAGTGAAGCCTGGATTGCACCGGAGACCCCAAAATGTTTGAACTGCCAGAGCCATGGGATGTCTGCCAGGAAAAGTTGCATACAGGGAGTGGAACCAGCCAGGGAGAGAAATATGTTCTAGTCAGCAAAGCTGGAAGGGTGGAAGCCATCTAAACCCTTTGACATTAGACACAGAGCTACAGGACTTGGAGTTTGTCCTGCTGAGTTTCAGTCTTGCTTTGGTCCTATCTTCTAACTTTTGAAATGGTCAACTATATTCTGTGCCACTGTATGTTGGGAGTATGTAATCTGGTTGTTGATTTTATAAGGAGTTATAATCAAGAGATTTCCTTAATTAGAAGTATTAGAAGAGACTTTGACTTTTAAACTGCAGAGATTATGAAAGACTACAGGGACCTTTGAAGTTGGATTAGATGCATTTTGCATTATGACATAGCCACAAGCCTATAGAGGTCAGGGAGTGGAATGTGGTGGTTTGAATCAGAATGACCCCTATAGGCTCATATATTTGAATGCTTGGTCCCCTGTTAGTAGACTATTTGGGAATGAATAGAAGGTATATGACCTTGTTGGAGGAAGTCTGTCCCTGGAGGTGGGCTTTGAGGTTTGAAAAGCCCACCCCATTCCCAGGTAGCTCTCTCTGCCTGGTGCTTGTTGTCCATATGTAAGCTCTCAGCTGTTGCTCTAGCCTCATATTGCTTGCCTACTGCCATGCTCCCCGGCATGGTCATGGACTCTAACCCTGTGGAACTGTGAGCTAGCCTCAAATTGAACTCTTTTAAGTTGCCCTCGTCATGGTGTTTTGTCACGTCAATATAAAAGTAACTAAGACTTGAGGAAATAAGGGGAGTCAATAAGTACATGGGTATACCAGTTGTTCAATTCCTTCAGGCTTTTCCAGTGCCTCTAAGTGACTAAGACAATGTCTGTCTTAGTCAGTGTTCTATTGCTGTGAAGAGACACCATGACTGTGGCAGCTCTTATAAAGGAAAACATTTAACTGGGGCTGGCTTACAGTTTCAGAGGTTCAGTCTATTATCAGCATGGCAGAAAGCAGTGTAGAATGCAGGCAGACATGGTGATGGAGAGGAAGCTGAGAGTTCTACATCTGAATCTACAGGCGTCACAGACACTGGGCCTGGCTTGAGCACTTGAAAACTCAAAGCCCACCCCCTGTGACACACTTCCTCCAACAAGGCCATATCTACTCTAACAAGAACCCACCTCCTAATTCGTGTCTAATAGTGCCACTCCTAATGACCAAGCATTTAAATTTATGAGCCTATGAGGATCACGTTTTTTCAACCACCACAATTTCCTACTCAAACTTAATTTAATTAAAATATTACCTAATATATAAGAGAACTGCTACTATTAATAGCCTAAAAACTATTGAAACAAATTTGAAACAGCAGTTTTGAAGCTATATCATATAGATAGATTTATCATATAAAATGCACCAAACAAATGCTATATTAGAAGCTGCCAACACATTTTCATTTTTCTCTGCAGTCAGAGTCCAGAGAGCACAGACTGAATAATACTATTTTAATAAAACAACAGAATTAATGTTTTCTAAACTCATAGAAATCTAAGTATGCTGATTTTTCTTTTTTAAAAAAAAATATTAATTCTTCAGAAATGAAGAAAACTTTGGAAATGAGAATAAATTTTTGTACTTACGGTGAAAATAAGTTTTACTCTCACAATCAAAGCAAAACTTACAAATATTTATAAACATGAGTCCTACAAAATATACATCATTTATTAGTGAAATTTCAAGTATTTGCAAAATTTTTAGTGTTCAGTAAGCCCATTTTATGGCCAAAGAAATGATAATAAAATATAAAAGTGATATTGTATCTAATTCCCTTATTATTATTAATGTTAAATTTGCAAGAAAGTTTGATGTTATCTTAAATGGTAATTCAAGTCACAATAATGGCTGGGCATGGTGGTACAAGCCTCTAATGCCAGCACTTAGCAGGCAGAGGCAGATGGATCTCTGAGTTCACGGCCAGCCTGGTCTTTATAGTGAACCCCAGGACATCTAAGACTACTACACAGTGAGAGGCTTTCTCAAAAACAAAACAAGACAAATCAATCAAGATACAATAATGGCCAAAAGAAAAATAGAAAATAGCTGCAATAATTGAAATAAATAAGAATTATGACACACCGAATGCTTACTACCTTTATGCTGGTTTTCAAATTCTTCAGATAAAAGATGGTAGCAACAACCCACACTGCAAACTCCCTTGACTTCAGACTTGGATGCAAATATCCGCAGAGTGTTTGGTGCAAGGTCACCACAAGTATGAAGACCCACCATTAAACAGTCCTTTAGAGAAAAGGCAAAAAAATAAAAATAAAAAAGGCAATTAAAAAGAGAGTTTAAAACTATACATGTGAAGATTTTAAGTGTCTTTTAAGTGATCAATTCTACATAAAAAGTATTACAGATCATTTTATACACAAAATAAGTAACTTCCTTTTAGGCACAATGGCCATACTTTCCTACAGCTTCTATTTTTGTTTTGTTTTATTTTTTTTAATTTCTTCACTTGAATTTTTTCTTCTTTCCTTTACAACTAACATTTGCTTAACAGCTAGATACTGCACTTTGAAGGTTAAGGTTGGATGAACAATGCAGCTACTCAACAAACCTGAGAGTTGAGATGTTTATATGATACTTTCACTATACTAGGCAAATTGCTTTTATTGATTGAACTTATTCATGCTGCCCACCTTGTAAAGCATGGTTATAAGAAACAGAGAAGGGTACAAAATTGTCATTTCTAGCATAATGCCAATATGTTTAGTTTATTCATTGATTAAATTTAATAAAATAAAATCAAGATATGTATTTTTGATTTCAATTTTCTAACATGAATTTTATATAAAAATGTCTTATGAAATGCTTCTTCCAATTACTCAAACCCTAACTTAAATGTACTTACACGAAATTGAGTACAAATGTATACATGCATAGAATTTTGTCAATCTAGAAATCATTCCATAGTTAAATTTATTATTGCTTTGTTTAACATGAGTCATAAAACTGAATTAAAGAGGAGCAAATAGGACCTGTCATGAGGACAATTTGTGTCCATATACTTTTGTAATTTGGAACTAAAGACTTTTAGGAAAGTTGCATTATCTTTTGAGGTTTTAAGAAGATGCACTTCAACACAGACATTCCATGGGTCACTTTATTATTATATTTACAATATAAATATACTCATAGCAATTTCTCAGGTTTTCTTCAGAACATTAAAAAAAAGCCATCATATTCCCTAAATGCTATGTAAAGAATTATTCAGCCAATAGTTCAAGTTTTATAGTACCAATTACTACTAGTTTTAAAGGCATGGTGGTAACAAGACTATATTCCCAGTACTCAGGAGGATAAGGCAAGGATTGCCATGAGTTTGAGGCTATCCTGGGCTACATAATGAATTATAGGCTAGCCAGGCTTACGTAGCAAGACTCTGTCTCAAAACAAAACAAACAAACAAAAAATACTGATGATACTGTTTAAGAGATATCAAAGAACTGGGTAATTATCAATAAGTCTAATTATATAAATGAAATATATTAGTATCACTAAGAACATAAACTTGAGAAACAGAGTCCTTCCTTCAGGCTTTATGCTATCTATAGGTGTGTGCCACCATGCCCAGGTTGAACAGTTCTAGTAATATAATTCCAAGACTATTTTGAAAAATTGAAGTGACAAAATATCCTAAAATTTTGAATTTTAACGGGATAAGCTAATTACTCCCTTTAAATTCATGAAGACTAATGTTTCCTTTAACTGGTACCTTTTATATGTATCTGGCAGGAAGGGGGCTTTGGAGAGATGCTCGCTGGTTAAGAGCATGAACTAACTACACCTGCAGAGAACCCAACATTGGTTCTCAGGATGGAGGTTGGGTGCCTTACCCACCCACCCACACCTCTAGATCCATGGCATCCACCCTCTCTTCTGCCTTATATAGTTGCTGAACTAACATGTATAAATCCACACAGAGACACATACATATGCACATAATTTAGAAATAAAAATTAAAATCTTAACAAAAACCTCTGTAGAGGGAAAACCTCTCTTTGTAAAGACCACATAAAACAAAGATCTGAATGTATAAAGAATCCTGGTACTTTGTTTAGCCATTACTTTTAGGAAGAATTTTAAAAATTAAAAAATAATATTAACTTCAAAAGATACTTTGTCTTATAAAAGAGTTAGGCTAGATAATCTGTAGAAGCTTCTAAAAAATACCACTTTAACATATAATAGTGTATTTAAGATGTACTGACTTTCAATTATATAACTTGACAACTAAGAAAACATTAGTGCCTTAAAGAATTCTCATAGGCTATTCTTGCTCTAGGAGACTGCATGCCTGTCAATAAATCACTGACCTGATTAAGTGTGTATGCATGAAAACATGTTGCTCTTCATGAACATCTAATATTGTATTAGATTACAATAGACATTGTAATTGTAGACATTGCTATTGTAATGGTATTTGCTCCACCCATGACCTTGGGCTATAAGACCCAAAGGAGGCAGTGCTTGCCGCCATTGGATGTGACCTCTTTTAAGGGGTTGGAGAGGGGTCACACGACCCTTCTCCCTGTTCCTGCCTGCGAGGTGGATTCACTCCAGTCAGATCAGAGGACAAATTCTATTGTCTACTCCGTTCTGTAATCGTGAATGTACTTCCTCAATTTTTATCTTAATAAATTCTGTTACCATTTATTAGACTCATGTGGATTGATCTTAATAAGTGGCACCCAGGGGAATGGATAGGTATAGGATATTAAGGTAGATTATTGTATTTACTAGTAAACTAAGTATCAGCCTTAGATAATTTGCACTGATATGGAGTCTTGTATATTGATATAAATGTAAACTATTCTTAAGTTCCTATTTAAGATAATTTATATATAGATATAAATACAAAACTATATTTGTTGTATTGTGCACATGTTCCTACTCCTGTTTGAAATATTTTGTATATTGATACAAATGTAAAATTATATTCATTATACTGTTCTACCTCTGTTTAGGATATTTTGTATATTGATACATATTTAGGATTATTGTCATATTGCATATTGCACTCTACATTCCTACCTCTGCTTAAGCTATTTTGTGTATTTTGAGGTCATTGTCCTTATATGGTACATCTGCTTACAGACTGTTTACCTTGTTAATGTGAAGCCTTAGTCCTTAAGTTATTTTAGTAGAGAAGATTTACTGAGCTATAGTCACTCATGCTTGTCATTTCTATAGTTATGTTAGGTAGGTTCTCCAGATTTACAGAAGCATAGGTAATGTTCAAACACTTTATAGACCTAGAAAATATGGCATTTAAATGTTTTGATAACTTAGAATTCTGTTTAAATGAGATACAATTGCTCCTGGCAGCACCAATCTGATCCCGAGAGAATGTTGGGGCTTCTGAGACATTTCCATTTGGAAATTTGTCTTCTTTTTGGCACAAAATGGCCTACTGGGCAAAGAACTGCCCTTGCCTCGACTGCGACTGCTGACAGTACATATACTGTCCCTTCTGAATAAGCAGGACACAAGGAAAAGCGACTACTGAACTCTGCCAAGACAGGGTAAGATAGTCTTTCAAAATACCTGCTTCTAAAAATTATCTGTCAGATACTCTAGGCCTGTAGCCAATTTGCATGCACCAATGATGCTGAGAAACTTTAGATGACTATCCAGGCTGCCAGCTGTTTCTTTCTACTCTCGCAAGAGTCCCCAAAATTGCTTGCATCTATCTCCTGTTTTCTCAGGTATTATTATGTTCCTTCTCAGGTCTTTGATAGAGTTAAAGACTAGATAGTTACGGTTATAATCTTCTCATATCTTAGCTAGAACATATTAGTACTAGAGTCAGAATCTTCAAGATAGGACAGCTATTGGAGTAATCCCGGTAATTTGCCATTTACCTACATTCTGAACATTTCTGGACATTTAGCATGTCTTTCTTGTTTGATGTTGTTCTTGTTGGTTGTAGTTCCATATTTGTTTATGTTATTGCCCTTTGTTTTTCCTGGACAATACTTGATAATCATTCTTATTGTATATAGTTTGCATTAAGATTAAAACCTTCTTATTTAGACAAAAAGGGGAAATGTAGTGGTATTTGCTCCACATATGATCTTGGGCTATACTGCCCAAAGGAGGTAGTGCTTCCTCTTTTAAGGGTTTGGAGAAGGGTCACATGACCCTTCTCCCTGCTCCTGCCTGTGAGATGGATTCACTCCAGGTCAGATCAGAGGATGACTTCTGCTGTCTACTCCATTCAGTAATCATGGATGTATTTCCTCAATTTATATCTTAGTAAATTCTGTTACCACTTATTAGACTCACATGGATTGACTGTAATATACTATAACTGGCAATTCAAAACAATAAAAATTATGAAAACACTTAGACTTTTTTTGGACTAGAATTTTAACAATCTCTAAAGTGTGGATACAATAATTTGACTTACTGACTAGCATTTGTGCTAGCTCTTCTGTTTAGAATTGAAATGAGTAGAGGGTTTTGTAATATATAGTATGTCCTTATTAAATTTTGACAGTTGTGGGTACAAAGAAAGCCAGCTTAGGATTTTATTCTGGATCTTGAGGATTGATGTGTCAGATAATATTACATAAGTACAACAACGAGCTTTTCAAACTGTATTCTGTGTTGACAGCATTCTTTCAAACTAGAGGATTCAAAAGTAGACTCACCTCCAGATCTTTAATAATGTCATGTAATTCTGAATCAGCAGTGATAAAAGAGGTCAGTGGTGAATATATGCTTGAGTCACTTGGTTTTGATGTCATATTTCTTCTCTGTTTCCTCACTTCCGACATATCGGTGTTGTGCACCTGTGATGACGTAGGTTCGATGGCATCAATGGGCAAAAAGCCCATGAGAGAAAAGGCACTTTCAAAACACAAATTTTCTTCTTCAAGTGGCTGAGCATGTAGGTTTCCTTGCTGTTTCCTGATGATTGAAACTGCCGACTCTGAAAACTCTGGCAAAACATCGGCAGACAAGTCTTGAGTCACAAGACTGTTCTTCCTTGCACTCTCAAAAGCTCCCCAACACTTCCCTTCTTTTTGCACTTTCTTTTCTTTGGGCATTTTTAATGGCAGTCCATGGGCATCTATTCTTGGCTGAGGATGATACAGGTTCCAATGTTTCTTCAACTTCCTGTTTCTCTCCTTAGCTCCATGAGTATTAGTATTTGAGGAATCGATGCCATAAACATTTAAACCATACTTTAAGGACAAAAAGGAGCTTAGGTAGCCTTTACCAGAACCCACATCAATTATCTGAGGAAAACAAAAAAGAATGAATTCAGGATTTTTAGTCAGTTAAATGGTAGTAGAAACATTCCAGATATTTTATTAAGATGAATAAATAAATGTAATATATCATTTATATAGTCTGTTACCTTTGTTATTTTAATGTTTGATTTCTATTAAAAATCAACCTGATCATTTTTATTAAACATTTTCTAGTTCCAGATAGCACAGTACATCAAAGCAACAAGTTAAGTAACAGACATAATATTTGGAAGTAGGGAAGAAAACATGTTTTTATCATACATGACATGATTTTGTCCATAGAAAATCCCAAAGAATATATTTAAAAGTCACAAAAAATAACAGATGAAATAAGCAATGTGCCAATGCACAAAGTAAATAGAAACTAACAGTGATCCATTGGAGCACAGATAACACAGCAGTAATGAACATTTTGAAAGAAAAGTTTTAAAACAAGACTATAGTTGTACTCTTCTCTTTGTATGGCCCATCCTGATTCCTCCACATCTGGCTGGTGACTCCACCTTTCTTCTTCCCAGAGTTCTCTCGCTCTGACTAGAAGTCCCATGTATACCTCCTGCCTAGGTATTGGTTGTTCAGCTTTTTATTACACTAATCACAGCAATACATCTCCACACAGTGTACAAATATCCCCCAACATTTCCCCCCTTTTGTCTAAATAAAAAGGAAAGGTTTTAACTCTAATACAGTAAAACTATATACAATAAAAACAATTATCAAATAAGAAGTACATTTATGATGTTCAGACCATTCGTATTTGGCAAATTTGGAGAAATTACTTTATTATCTATCCTATCTTGATGAGTCTCAAGTTTCATACCTAAACCATTTTCTATCATAACTTGTATTACCATCCTAAAAATATCTTTTTAGACCAAAAAACATTTTCTTAAACAAACAACTTAAGCTTTTATGTCTCTCAACCTTATGCATTTTACATTTCTTTTTTGAGTTTCTTTCTGAATTTGGTAACAAGGAAAACTGTAACTATAACTATCTTCAACTCCATCAGAGACCTCAGAAGGATATAATACTACCTAAGTAAACAAGAAATGCAGAGCAAACAACTTCCAAAACTATAGAAATGACAGACAGGGTGGCTGCCTGGACAGTCACTCAAGGTTCCTCTGTAATACTGGGACATCCAACTTTAACCTACAGACCTAGAATATCTGACAGACTTTTCTGTGAAGCAGGAAATTCTTAAGGACTGTCCTACTTTGTCTTGGCAAAGTTTGGTAGTGTCCTGTTTGTCCAATTTGGACAGCATACTGTCAGCAGTCAAGGCAAAGGCAGTTTCTTGTCCAGTGGCTAACCTTGCCACAATGAAAGCAAACTCCATATGGAGGTTCTTCAATGCCCATCATACTTTTTTTGAAGTAGATTGGTTCTGCCAAGAGCAGATATGTCTCATTGTCATGAAAAGCCTTATGTTATTAAAATGCCATATTCTATAGGTCTCTGAAGTGTTTGAAGACCATCTAACTATCTAAACTATATCTCTGTTTGACCTTAAAAATATACCTAACATGGCCACAAATGTGATTGTTAGATGACTTAACTACTAACCTGTATTTCTTAATTATCCTAAATAGTTTGTTATAATAACTTTCAAGGACTAGAAATTTACATTACATTGTTAAATGCGCTGCATAGGTACAGTATCTTAAACAAGAGTAGAAACACATATACAGTATAACAAAAAAACCCTTAAATTTGTATCAATATACAAAATACCTTAAAACAAGACAGAAACATATATACAGTACAACAAAAACACCCTTAAATTTATATCAATATACAAAAATCCATACCAATGTAAAAATTTTAAGACTAGTAGTTGCTTTTTTAGTTAAAAAGTACATTCAATAATCTACCCTTTTATCCTATTAATCTTATATCCCCTTTTCTTTTCAGAACGAGATCCCTGAATCCAACCTCCCTTGCTTAGTTTCCTCTCTTACCAACAACTTGTTATCAATCCCCCTAAACAATGACAAATATCCATAATCCACTGAATGACCAAAAACCACATACCCCACCTCTTGGGAATGAGGGTATCATGTTCTCTAGACTGCCTCCTGATGTCTGGGCGGGGGTGGTGGAGCGGGCGATGGCATCTTTGGGGACCCTGAGAAAATTGAGATAATGGTCTAGTCTTGGTAGAACTAACTGTTGTCTAGTCTCATTGTGATGGGAAAATGTAGGGCTTATCTGAAGTTTTGGCTGGAGTAGTCCGTGAAGCTGGACCATCTCAGCCAGCAGCATTGAGTTGTTCTGGTTGTAAAATTTTGAAGAAAGCAAAACAGAGGCATTCTGAGAGGTTGAATCACCCAGGCTACTTGTCTTCATTGGTGTCTGGTTCATTTTTTTTCCTGCCCCAGCTCTGGGAGGTTGCTTGAGCTCACTTTCCAGAGTTCTCGCCAGCGGCAGCCAACTGATGTAAGCGCTCACAGAGAGGCTCAGGGGCAACTGTGGAGGCAGCAGCTGCTGTGACTTCCGCTCCGTGTGGTTGTGCCACATGTTGGAGTGTCACAAGACAACATAAAAATACCTAGCAATGAGTTTAACAAAGGCCAGAGACCCATACACTGAGGACTACAAAATGTCACATAATAACCTAAAAGGTTAAAACAGAGAGATAGCTTGTGTCATGAACTAACAATCTCAATACTAAGATAGCAATTCTTCTCTTCAAATTCACACAGAGGTCAACACAATCCTAGTTGAAACAAGAAGCTTTCTAAAAACACTGAAAATCATATATTACAATTTATATGGCAAACAACCTAATAATAAGAAAAACAATTTTCAGAAAGAATAAAGTTAAGATATCACTAGTTCAACAATTAGCATAATGGACTGGGACAAAGGCTCAGTGGAAAAAGAGCTTGTCCTGCAAGCACAAGGACCCAAATTTGGATTCCCAAAACACACACAGAAGTGGGGCAGACATGAAAGCCAACAGTAATCAAAGCAGCAGGAAGCAGACACAGGATTCCTCCAGCAATCTGACTTGCCAATCTGAGTTGGCAAGGTCTGAGTTCAACAAGAGACAATGCTTCAATAAATTAAGTGGACTGTGGTCAAAAAATCTACCTGATGTCAGCTTTGGGCTGCCACAAGCACATACCCATATATACATATCACATATGCATGTGTGTTTATGTATATACACACATGCACATGCAAGAAAGGAATTAACAGAAAACAGTGATCTAAACACTTTAGTAGTAATGTAAGAACAGACATAAATCATGGGGAAAGATTCATGAAATAGACCTATGCTTAAATCATCAGCAGATTTTAGATAGACTGCACAAGGATAAAACAATCTTTTCAATAAATAATATTGTGGTAACTGGGTGGCTAAATGGAGGGGGGGGATGAACTCTACCTGTCACACAGGAAACAAATATTAATTAAAAGATTAAAAGTGGATTACAGGTCTAAATAAATAATATACTTTGGAAGAAAACATCAAAAAAAAAACCCTTTGTGATCGAGGGATAGGCAAAGATTTCATATATAGAACACACAAAAGTATGAACAACAAACCAAGTTAAAATATATTTCATTCAAAATAAAACTTTTGCTATTCAAAATACACAATTTAAATTTAAAACATATATTTTTAAATTTTTGTTTTTATTTATGTATGTGTGTGTGTATGTGTAAGTCTATATGTATTTATGTGTGTATGTATGTGTGTGTGCGTGTGGGCATGCGTGCCACAGAACAATGTAGGACACAGGATGTCTTGCACCCCCTTCCACTCAGGGATTGAACTCAGGTCATCAGGACTGGAGGTCAGCAGCTTTATCTGCTCAACCGTCTTGCCAGCCTCTATGTATTTAAAATACATAGCTGAACGGAGTAGAGAGGCTATCAAGCCTCCACTCACAGCTGAGGACCTATTCAGTTTGTCAAAGGGCTACATAGTCCCACCCCTCCAACTTTGCTGCCTGCAGCATACATCTCTCTCTTAGACTGACTCCACTACCTGTGTGCAGCCCTTCCTTGGCAGACTCGCCACAGTTCTGACATGCCAGCATCTCAGGTTGTCCACAGTAACCCAAACTTCACCTCCACAATGGCCTTTTTAGATTTCCTCATGGGGACTTTGACCCTGCCACATGCTGCCAGGTCTCAGTGGCTCTCTGAAATCATGGAAGAAAAGAGGACCACCTTAACCTTACATCTTTTATGTCTCCAAAACTAGTACAACATGGACATCACTGTCAGTTTAAGTGTTCAAGGCTCAGGATGGAGGCTGCCCCGTTTGGACCACAGTTTCAATAGCTTCTGTATGCCAAACATGGTGGCTTTCCTAGGTATTTGCCTTCCAGGAACAGGAAACCCCTTTGACTCTTTCTTTTCACACAAGTTTGATCCTAGAGTGTATGGAGTCTTGCCCTCTATGCACCTGTGATAACTACTCATTTGTCAACTTGACTACATCCATAATTAACTAAAACCCCAAAATGGAGGGGCACACCTGTAAGGGGGTTTTGTCCAATTTGAAGTGGGAAGATGGACTTCTAATTGGATCTTTGAGGTGGGAAGACACAGTCCAGATCATCTGAGGTAGAAGACGCACCTCTAATCTAAGCCATGCCTTCTGCTGGAAGGCTATATAAGGACATGGAAGAGGAAGCTTTTGCTCTTTGCCTACCTGCTGTGACCTCACAAGCAGGTCCGTTCCTTCACTGGCACTAGAGTCTACTTCTTTGAGATTCCAGCATATGCTGATGACCAGCTGAGGCATCCAGCCT
>LZPO01098614.1:9559-20233 GCA_001675575.1 Neotoma lepida | reverse complement strand
AGCACTTGGGAGGCTCACACCTTTGATCCCAGCACAATCAGGAGGTCAAGACAGGAAGATAAGGCCATGGAGACAGGATTTCAGGCCCCATTTGGTCAGAGGATCAGGAGAGGTAAGAAGTCACTAGTGGTCGCTCCTTTGCTTCCCTGATCTTTCATGTTATTACTTTGATATTTGACTCCTGGTTTTTAATGATAAGACTAAATAGATTCACGCTTCAGAGTTTGACTTGTTTCTAAGTACTATGGGGATAGTTGACTGCCAAATGAGTCAACACTTTATCTGATCAATACAGAAGTTTTGTCTTAGGAAATACTGGTCTAAGTAGTTATCATGTACCAAACTTTGTTATTTACTGTTACTACTTTTGATGACACNTTGTATTTGGAAGACAGTATCCCAAATAGAGCATGAATCTCTCATGGGCCATTGCATCTGTGTGTTTTCTTAATGGGTATGGATCAGTCCCCTGTGGTACAGCAGAGGGACTTCTGCTGTGAACTGATCAACAACTGATCTTGTGGCCAAGATCTAACACAGAGTGGATACATGCAATAGGGTCTCCTCTCCCCATACACAGAGCAGTCCTCAGATCCAACAGAGATAAAGATACATAGAAAGACCTGTGATTTACCTGTTACATGATGAGTGAAGAGACAGAGGAGGAAAAAGAGTGTTTGCCGAAGATGCTCAAAGGAACAATGTGGTGTAGCGATCTAGGACAATTAGAAGGCTGGCCTGAGGGACCTAGTGTGGGTCCCGTGCCTCCTTATCACACACTCCAGGTGGGAGACTTGCACATCCTGAAGCTTAAAATCACACTCTGCAGAACAAGGGGATGGAGTGACTTAGGGCCTGTCAAAGACTGATGATCTAAGTTTGGTTTGCACTTATATTGGGACTGAATAATCTACAACCAAGTACAAAAGACACCGATCCAAGGCCTATGATGCTTTCAGGGACCACCAATAAATTAATAATTTCTTTTCAGGCCAGAAGGAAAGACAGAACTTCACAGTTGAAGATTATTTTCACTTTCCCCCACACAGTCCAAACAGCACACACAGATAGATGAAAAGTTCTCTGAACACAAAATGGCCCAGGTGGAAAAACTCAGAACAAGGCCTTGCCACAGCTGCGGGATTTAAAACAGACAAAACATTTTGTTTTCTCATTCAATTCACATTTTCTTAAATATATCTAAAGGGAAACTATTTAAGCCTTAGAAATGGAATATCACTTGCCATAAAGAAAGAATAAGCATAAACACAAATACAATGAAATTGAATCAATGTAANGTGTTCACCAGACATATCTACTTGACCAAGACCTTGATTATGAGGACCTGTATGTATTGAATAGGGATGTTAATAAGTATGGGAGGGGCATTGTAGATACACTAACATGAAATAGAGACTTTCCTAATGGAATCAGAAGGACAATGAACAGGGAACTAACTATCCTTCACTATGGATTTAGTAATTTTTAATGCCAGGGCTCTATGCCATATAACTTACCTTGCATGCTCTTAGGGCTTAGGGCTATGGCTCTAAGCAGGAACTTGACACAAGGCCATGTGTTAAGGGCTTGAGTCCCAGCTTGAGGCTGTTGGGCTACGGTAGAAACTTGAAGAGGTGGGATCTGATGGGAGGTATTCAGGTCACCGGGAGTGTGCACGAGAAAGGCACTGCGGGAACCTGGTCCCTTCTCTTTCTGTGCGTCACTTCTTGGCCATGAGGTAGTTCGTGGCTTTGCTCTGCCTCACATTCCTGCCAAGAGCAGCAGGACCAGCTAATTATGGACTGAAACTCCAAAGCTAAGAGCCAAAAGAAACCTTTATTCCTGTCAGTTGATTATCTCAGAAGTTTGTTAGAGTAACCATGAACTGATTAACACAAATACAGTCTGTACACTGGGATGCCCTAGAATAGGTTGTTGATAAATTCTGGAACTACCAGATTATTTGTGAATGGATGGTTTTTTGCCAAAAATACGGAGAGGTGTGCAAGTAGCAAGTCCAGATACTCATGTAGGAAGAATGTACTGTTATTTAACAGTAGTAAAGAAACAGGTTTATGCTGCGCATGGACATGGACTGTAAGATCTTTATGATTATTTGTGATGGCAACCAACAACCTATACAGAAAGAGAAGTTTTCAAAAAAGCCTTTATTATTGACTCAGAGAAGGATAAAACTACATATGGTGGCACAAAATCAGGGGAAGAGAGATGGGTGGACGTGGGAACATCTCAAGGTCATTTTATGTACCCAGAACTGACAGCTGTAATCACAGCAATCAAAACCAGAGATAACAAATAAGATTCAGAGACTGTTCTCTGCCATTTCTCTCATGATTCTCTTCTATAAAATATCCTACCCCATAGGGGAGTACTTCTCTCTTACCCTGTAGATGCTAGACAAAAGTTCTTTCTTTATTAGAAGAAAAGTCAGCTTTGGAATATGGGACATAAGCAGCTTTGTTCAGTAATAGAGAAAAAAGTACTCCAGTGTCCACCTTTGTGCACCTGGAGGGCACAGGCAGGCTCCATAGGGGGCACAGGCAGGCTCCATAGGGGACACAGGTAGGCTCCATAGGGGGCACAGGCAGGCTCCATAGGGGACACAGGCAGGCTCCATAGGGGGCACAGGCAGGCTCCATAGGGGGCACAGGCAGGCTCCATAGGGGGCACAGGCAGGCTCCATAGGGGGCACAGGCAGGCTCCATAGGGGACACAGGCAGGCTCCATAGGGTACACAGGCAGGCTCCATAGGGGACACAGGCAGGCTTCATAGGGTTCTCCGCACCACAGGTCCATCACTTACCAGGTAACTGTGTTCTTCTTTCATGTTAGGGCATCTAGGTTTCTTACATTCCTATGACAATAGATGATCACAAATGGAAAGATGTCCCTGCTCACATGCTTGTCAACATCCCTGTGTGTGTACACGTGTCAGTGTGCACCTGGGTGCCTTGGTGCACCCAGACTGAGGGCATGAGCAGTCTTGTGATTGACCCTGCCTGAAAGGATAGGGTGAAGGCGTCCCTAATGAAGTCCATCGGGGCTACAGGTCCAGCAAAAAATAAAACAATGTGAAACCCTACCCTAGTGCATAAAAAACTGCACACTCAGATTATCACTTGAATTNTTTTTTCTTTTTTCGCCTTGGTCACTTACATAATAAAAGGGGATTAAACTGAGAAATCTTTATTTGGTAATAAAACAAGAAGGAACTTCCAGGTTTAAAAAATGAAGTCATATAATTTGAAGTGAAAGGGTAACATCATAAAAACGGGATAAACCACAAGATACTGGCTGATCACTGTCCAGCTGACTTCCGCACTCTGAATGTAAGCCCAGTGTTGGATGAGGACAGGAACAACTCTTGGGGTCACTGTGAAATCAGCATCAGCGAGGCACGTCTCCTCTTTGAGGGAGATGAAAACAAGACCCCAGGCAGCTTGGAAACAAACTGATGCAGGTTCATTTGTGTGAAGCAAAGTTCTCAGGGTGTGGTCGGGTGGGGGACNGAGTGGGGGTGGGAAGGCACACCTGTGTTAAAGACCCTACAAGGCTGACTGACTGATAAGAACTTTGTGTTTATGAAAAGCTGAAATGATGCTGGTCTGAAATCTATTTATCTCAGGCTCTCTTCATAAGCCACCTCTGCATCTGCCCTAGCATCCTCGAGACTGTCAAGTGCGCTCTTTTTGAGGGGAAGCACCAAGAAACGGCTAGTGTCCACCAATCGAAAGACTGCTTTGTGACTTTGTGTTCTGTTACTGTAGAAACATCATAAAAATATTACTGTGTTGGACACGTGACTTGGGGTAACCTGAATCGATGTCTCTGAGCCATGGTGTTCATATCTGACTCCCATACAGGCTTTTCTTTATTCTCTTTGAGGCAAGAGCTGTGTTTTCCCATGGGAGTAATGAACTTGAAATCTTACTTTTAAATCCGACTAAATGTTTCATTTTGAAATTGTTTTTAATTCTACTAAATGGTCAGTTCAAGGTGTGCTACCTCACAGCAGACATACTTAAGAGTTCACAATGGAAGGAACTGCCAATTTCAACTACTGTGGTCTCTGTCCTTCCAGATGCTTCCTCTTGTCAAGGATTTTTCTTTCCTAGGCGCAGAGGTACTGGTTTTAGTTTGGTGGTNCCTGTGAACATGANGTAGAACCTATTTCAATGGTGTCTTTGTAGCACAGTGTTGACCATCTGTTCCTGCTTGCTGTGACATCAAGTTAAATGACCTTTTACCCAGGAGCAATCTCCTGCTCCTGGTTTGAAACAAGATTAGAAATTGTGTGAAATTAGAAATCTATCAAAAACATAGATTTGGGTGGAACCAAGACAAACTCCAGAATGTTCCAGGCACTGGCCAACTCCTTTATAGCCTGANTACTCAGTTTCGGATGCATTCAGCTCTGACATCAGTTCCAACAATTCCTAGGATGTGGTTTTAATCACTAGAACAAATCAATTAAATAGTGTCACACATTAAACACAGACATGCATATTTTTATATCATGGAAACAAATACACTGAGGCAGTAACAAACTAGAGGGGCTTTTATAAAGATACATTTAAACGTATTTTTTAAAGTGACTTGAGGGTAGTAAATTCCTTTTGCTGAATTTTCCTAATAATTGTATTCACGAGGCACTGAGGGTCTATGGCACTATATTNGGAGGTACCACTGCACTGTACATCTTCTTCTTATTTGCATCTTATGGACCAACAATTATATTTTGTTTTGTTTTGAATGGATGCCATCAATGNTGCACACTGTANTATAAAATGGTACAGTGGAATTTTCAGTGGCCTAGCTTTCACTTCTTCTGGGAACATCCCACAATTAGCACTGGTAGTTCTCACAGCCTAGCACCTCTAATTGCTACCAGTAGACAGAAAGTGATGAGTGTGGTGAGCTCCAGGCATGGGAGACATGGTGCAAGGTCCCCAAAACCTCNGATCTCATTTGGTGGATCAAGGAAAGATTTCACACAGCAGCACAACTCTGAGCTGGGTTTCTACAGGGGTCTAGGGGTTGACGTGCAGAAAAATGGGTAAGAGAAGGAGTTGGCTGACATGAGTAAAAATAAGTCACATGTGTTCTTCTGTTCACTCCTTTGTTCATCCATTCACTTAGTAAATATTATACTGATGACACCTATCACAATCCCAGGTACTTAAAATGGAAACTCAGAATATAGTGGGAGAAGATTCTTATCGATCAGCTGTCATTGGGGATGCCTTTTAATTAGCCAAATACCAACATGAAGTCTCTCACCTTAGAGAAAAATGTAACTCATTANGGTTGCTAGCATGAGATCCTATGATAAAATTGGCTTATGCAATGCCTACAAATAATGATTGATTTTGTAAATTCCTTTATTGCACGCCAGAGGCTGTTCATATAGATTAAAACCCAGCTATTTCTCACAATAACCCTCTAAGCAATATTCATTATTACCATCATAATCAATTCCATTTTATATAAAATAAAGCGCAGGAAAGTTAGGAAAATCGCTCAGGTTTACCCAAGTGGAAGGTGCTGGATCTGAGCTCAGATTCATGTAGTCTACATTCTGGGTCCAATTGTGAATCTTTATGCTCTATGTTGTCTGTGGGACACCAGGAAATATGGTGGGGCAAGAGTCAATGTAAGATCATGTATTATGGAAGGGCAATTTTCCTTGCCATGGAAGGAAGTGTCAGAGAGAAGGAATATATAGCCTTGCCTTGTCTAGTCAGACTGACAAGATTCCAGGAGCTCTACATTTGAATACCAGAACATTCTTGATGCTCCTATGGGGAAGCAAAGCTCATGTGTACGGAGTCCTCCTTTAAGCAGAGAGGATGAGAGTAATCCCAGGGCATCATCACAGAGACGCACTCAGCCATGGTCGAGCCTTTCTTGGATCTTCAAAGGTCTGTTCTCCTTAAAAGTATTTTCAATGGCACAGAGACATAATATAGGTGGAAGGTCAGGGAAACAGTTCTCCTTGAGTGATGAGAGCACCACAACACTTCCTTCAAGGCCCTGAGGAAGTATGTTTAGTAGGGTCTACCGAAAAATGAAGTGCANTGAAAGAAGAGCTAACACATTTAACACAACAACACACATCTGTGTTTTCTCGGAAATGATTTTCTCAGCAGAATCCACTCATCCAGATGTATTAGCATCCTCTAATGTCAGAGTTTGGCCCTAAGAATATGATTTTGGTCACCCGACTCCATTCTCTAACATNTATCTGCTACTTTCAAATGAGCNGCTTCTTAGCATTGCCTTCAAAGGTCCTCAAGGTGGGATACAACCTACTTTGCAGATCAATTTCTTATCATTCTGGACTAATGGCACTGTCACTAAAAGACCTCAGCTTTTTGTGGGTTTGTTTAGGTTTGACAATCTGACCAGAGATTTGGGAACTTTTCTTTGCCATGTACCTCAGTTATCTTCTACCCATTGAGGTATAGCTNACATTTCTCATAACAGATATTAAACATTAGGTTTAAAATTAATGGAGGTTGTGTGGACACTTCCAGATTGGTGTGTCTCAAGCTGTTCTGAATTTATCTTCTCTTCTCTGCCATACTGTTCTGAGACTTTAGATGATGGGACCTCAAGATAAACTCTGTCCAAATCCCTGANTCATAACCTGGAAGGGAATTGCCCTGAGAGTCAAGTAGACTGCTGAAGACTTTGTGAGTGAGGAATAAATTCTGTAGNGTTGATCTATGGAGACTTCAGTGTTACGCTGCTATATCTTAGGATAAACTGGTCCATGCTGACTAATGTAAGNCCATATTGCCAAACTTGCCTTAGAAATATTAAAGCCCTGTTTTGATTTGTGGTGCTACTGTATACCTACATGATGATACTGGGTGACTTTATATCAACCCAAAATTGTGGCTATATAAAAGCATCAGTAATATACTCCATAGTGCTATAATCAGCCTGAGGGAAGGTGGCCCCGATACACTGGGAACAGGGGTACTTTAAGAAAGAATTAAACTAAATAGACTACAGTATGCTCAACTTCTGTTGTAGGAATTTTTATGTCTCATACCCTTAAGCAAGTCTTATTTTTCATTAGTTTTTATTAGAATCCCACCTGCAATTCATGAGAAATAAAAAAAATAAGTTCCTGAGTGCAATATATAATAAGCAAATTTAAAAATACATTCAGTTTTAAGGGATAAAATTTATAATTATATATTATAGGAAAGAGGGGAAATATTTTACTCCAAATCATAGTCAGATGGGACTAAATCACCAGGTAAAAGGTACACATGCCCAAAGTATAGATAGAGAAGCATTAATTTTTGCAGTTAATAGTAACATGCTTCCAGAGCTTTTTTTAAAAATGTCATTGGAGCCCTCTGTCACAGAACTAAAGCTAGATTTCAGAGCGTCTAAAGATGCCTCTTCACCAAGTCCTCAAGTACAGTGATTCCAAATGGTTTTAATTTAGCCTTGTTTATGATCAAATAAATGTTATTTTGATTGATTGGCAAACATCTCCGACTAGCAATACGAACAATTATGTTTGACATGGAGACATAAGAAAATCTATAACCCAAACCTTTAAAGCCTGATTTCAAATGTCAAATCCGACTTAGGAGAACCAGTTATAATCCTGCTTCATGCAAAAAGCATTAGGTTAATCTGGAGCGAAGGATGGTTGCCAAGCATGCCCTGGCATAATTAATCAAGGATATTTCAGAAACAGATAGTCTCCAAGAGATTATTGATTTGCTGTCACGATGAGTTTTTCTCGTGGCAGTGCTGGCGCTCTGGAGCTCGGCTGCACTGGCATGCATTTTGCCGTCGCTAAGCCTTGATCTGTCCTCCTGGACTGCTGCCCTCCTCGGGCTGACATCTGCAAACACTCACACTTGACAGCCTCATGCCCAAGTGTGGTGGCTTCCAAGTTGATTAGGATTAGTGCAGAAGGGTTTTGGACTATTCTGAGTATAATTGAAAGCAGAGAGCCATGAGTCTTCAGAGCGTAACATATACTCGCAAATGGCATCATATTCACAGAGAATGTGCATGTATATGCACACACACACACACACACACAAATACACACACACAGACAAGCATACACCAATGCAGAGATGTGCAGACACTGTATACACACCTATACTCATTCACATACATGGAACCACTACCCATAAACATATAATCACACATCTATGTATACACATACCTATGAATACATGTGAAAACACACAATCGTACTCACCCACGCACACACATTTAAACACAACCCATGCATACATCTACGGAAATNGATGCAAACACACATNCACACANACTCCCAAGCATAACACATACCTTGCACATCCATGTAGCAAGTATATACCTATGCACACATATTCACTAAACATACACACATGCATATGCACAGGAGCACACAACCATGTATGCAATTGCACACATACTTGTGTAACTACTCAAAGACACACATAGACATGCATATGCATACATGCGAAGGAAATACCCATGTATTCACAGAAATGAACATACACATTCTAACACACTTAAGGAATGCAGGCTTCAGTTTTAATCTTCAAAGGTCATCTCTAACCTATTAGACAAAATTAAAGTGCCTAGAGAAAGCACTATTTTAAGTAAGGAAAGCCACTATAACTTAGCTCTTTTCCACAATGGCTCTATGGCATTTGATCAGGCTGTCNGAAGGACTTCTTAAAGCAGGAAGTAGCACAGTTNCTCCCAAGATGACATGGAAAAATCAAGGAGGNAAGACATTTAGCTCACANCTAAAAACTGTTCTCTCCCTCCACTTTGGTTTTGCCAGGAGAAGATGACAGATTTCAACATAAAGCAATGTTAATGGTTATAGAAGAATAGATAGGTAGATAGTAGGCAATTAGGTGGGTAAAGACCTTTCAGAATGGATCTCACTTCTGTTACTGCAGGCAGAGTATATCAAACTCTGATGCTTTTCCTCATCCCTGCCCCTACACATTGCATGCTTTGCTTAGGCAACCCTCACGCTCACACAGACAACACTGAGCCCACATGAATGGGCGCTCAAAGACCAAATGGACTTTGCTTTTTGTGTGGAGGTGAGAAGAGGTTTAAACCCNAAAGTCACTCAGCAGTCTCCAAATCTAGGCCAGCTGGGGCCCCTGGACCCCAGATTCTGCATCTGTAAGAGCCTACAGGAGGACTCCGGTCAAGGCTCAGGAATTTGTGTCTCTATCATGGTTGATATAGACACTTAGTTGTCTTCGGAGCCTCTATCCACACTTCAGCCTTTTTCTAGTTCAAGGAGAACACATATAAAGAAAAGCAGACTAATGGTAAGTATTCAGAACACCAGTGAATGTTCACGAAGTCAACTCAAATCTATAATCAAAACATGGATCAAGAAAGAGCCAAGGCCCCCAGACAATCACCTTCAGACCCCTTTAGGTCACAACTAATCCCCCCAAAGTTAGCCAATATTCTGACTTCAAAGAGAGCAAATCAGTCTTGTGTGATCTCGGCATTTTTACNAATGGAATTACTCCTGTGCATCTTGCTTTTGCTCCTCGTAACGTCTGAAACTCAAGCACATTGTAGGTTTTCATTCTTATTGCTGAACAGTGGACTGGAACTCCCAGAACAAGCCACACCTGTGTTAAAAATTCTTTCAGGCTGATTGACTGATTAGGAGTTCAAGGCTGTGGAGAGTTGGAATGTTAAAGATCCAGATCCAAACTATCTCCAGCTCTCCTTAGTTCCCTTGACAACTATTTGCTGCTTATCTCTGTGTCTAGCCTAACATTCTTATGTTTGTCAGGTACAACATTTTGAAATGTCTTAACTAAGCCAGTAACTAATTCCACCAACCCAACAGGAAGAATGTTATCAACTAGACCTCNAGTATCCATCAGAGATTTCCCACTCGGCTGTAATTAACCCATGTGGAGTCTCCACCCTGTATTTGAAACACGCCTTGATTTATGACTTCCTTTTGTCCCGTAACTGCAAAAGCGTCATGACACCATTTCCACATTGGCATGTTTTTGGGGCCAACCTGAATCTGTGTTCCTGGGCCATGGCCACTCATACTTGGCTCAAGAACAAGCTGTCCCTTATTTTTGTGAGGGAAGAGCTGTGTTTTATGTCAACATCTCCTGCCTTTGTGTGACTACAGAATAATTTACGAGTCAGTTCTATCCCTAATGACATCGGCATCTTTCCGGATTTGCGCATTCAGAAAGAACGCTTCTGTATTTGCTCTTGTGCATTCTTCTTTTGGTGACGGTTAGGGTAAAGCCATTTCCTCTGGGCCTTACATGCTCCATGTTGGTGGAGCAGAGGTTACAGAAGTGGCCTACAGAATCCTGGGATCCTTTGTTANGGGAATGAAATAAACAGGATGAGACATGGTATCTGGATCTCAGTAATGGCAATTGGGCTTTTACTCTCATAGAAGGAATTAGGGTGTCGAGGGACCTGCATCTGAGATTCCAGCATCCCATCCCCCACAGCTATATATGATCTTAGGGGTTTCTAAAGTAAGTATTCAGGAGGTGGGAGATTAACAAAGGGCAGGACTTCAGAAATATAACTTGTATGGGGTCATCATTCATGCTGGGTGGGAGTTTCCAGTGATGTTCGTGAGGCACCCAACCATCTGTA
>LZPO01098612.1:5956-17606 GCA_001675575.1 Neotoma lepida | reverse complement strand
GAGTGAGTTCCAGGAAAGGCGCCAAAAGTACACAGTGAAACCCTGTCTCGAAAAACCCAAAAAAGGAAGATTATCTTAGGAGTAATAAAGAATAATACTCATTTTGGAAATCAAAATATATACTATTCTAATGTATATACTATATACTGTATTACATAGCTTATAAGATTGAATATTTCATCATATATTTTATATTATTTCTGATGAATCATAATCATATATGAGATTAAATATATAATGATCACTATAATAGAGTTTCTCAAAGAGCACTAATAGATATAGACAGATTGAGTAAATGGTAGATTCATGAAGAGGAANGGGTTAAGGTAATTATGAAGTACCATAGATCTTAAGATGTATATTTAGCAAGGTGAAGACCTGAATGATACAGTTATATAGTTCAATCTAAAGATCAGGGAAAATGGGTAACCTATGCAAGGACACAGAGATTTCATCCAACCTTAGGGAAAATTAGCCTTTACTACTCAGTTGTTCACCTAATGGAGAAGACATAATCACATCAGGGAGGAAAATCAAGGAGGGAAATGTAACTGTTTTATCTAATGTTAAACAACACAAACATCCTTACACATTACCCCGNGTATTAGTATATAATAAGCTATAACCAACTTAACACATTAAAGATTAACATTCATACTCCCAATATTATTGTATTATACTANAATTTATAAATATAAATTTGNAAATTTATGTAATAATATAAATTTATCTTTTGCCTGACAAATCTCCCTCTTCTTTCTCTCTTTGTCTCTCTCTGTGTGTCTCTGTCTCTGTCTCTCTATCTTTCTCTCACTCTCTCTCATCAAAAAGTTTGAAGTTTTCTTCCAGTTTTATGTTTCTATTCTACTTTCCTGAAGGGAGGAACTAAAGATGATTGCAATTGAAGATAACATGACTTTGTATATCTGCANGAATGAGTGAAAAAAGAAAAAGAAAAGGCANACACATTGANAGGCTAATTGGACACATCTAATGTGCTGTATAATTAGCCTGTTTGGTCTAATGCTAATTTTATATGCTGTTGTGGAAAGTAACAGGTGTGTTTAACAATGGCAGTAATTTAAATAAGGAAGTCAACCATATAGAGCATATTGAAGGTGGGTAGACCTCATACTATCTGGTTGTGTTTCCAGTCCATGGCTTGTTCTGCTGACGTGATCAAAAATAGTGGTCTGAACACTTCAGGGTTAACTGAAATTATGGCCTACTGGGTAAGTTTAAAGGTGTCAGTAATGCCAGTATTCACACTTTAATAAACCAAATAGATTTATGTCATAGCTTGCTCCTGGTTAATACTCTCATACACTAAAACAAGAGAGAAAACTGTGAGATTTCTATCTTGGCTGACTTATCATTATAAAAAAATGCAAAAGAATAGATATCTTATGGCTATTAGGGGAAAAAACCTTTGAAACAGTAAGGCAAAGCTTATTCTTGAAATATAAAGAAATTTTATATTAAAAGGTTAGATCAATGGGTTTGATTATATTGTTATTGGTTTTCTACTCTTTTTGAGGAGCCCACCACCCAGCTTCCAAATTGTTCTTATCACTATTTCCAAGTAAGAAGAAAGTAAAATAGGAATCTCAGTAAAGTACTTACAAACTAGACTTACAAAAGGAAGTGTAATAAAGGAGATTCTGCACCTGTCTGTAAGACTTTTATTACAGTAAATAACTGAAAAATCTGAATTAAATCACAGTTTGGATANAGAATGGAATGGTAGAATGATCCAGATTNTCCATTGGAATCNTTCAAACAAACCTTTCAAAACTTATGTTGACCAGTGAATAGTTAAATACTAATAATATACTCCGTAGTTTAGTCATTCAGGTCCCAAAAGAGATCAAGGAAACTGGAAATGGAATTTCTTAGCAAAAAATTATATGAAAACAGTCTAGGTGGAACATGAGTAATTCAAACTATATAATTNTGCAAATAAACGTGGATAAATATACAATATTTCAAGATGCAAAAAAAGAAATTAAAAGGAGGAATAGAGAACAAAGAATTGTATAAATATAAATAAACAAATAACATTGAACATGAAAATAATAAAATTAATAATGTAATAATAAATATAATATAAATTCAAAATTAAAGAATGAAATAATGCTTGGATTAGAGTATAAATTACAATATTATTCTTTAACAAATTAATATTATGAGATCTAAATGTACTAACTGCCTGAAATAATTTGAATCACAAGGTTGGTTGTGATACAACAAAATAATGTATGCTTCCCAGTCATCATTAATTTTGAAGTCACCGATATATATGCATAACTTCTTCATAAATAATATTATTATTAGAAATTTTCATAGAGATTAGAACTTTTGAAANTCTAATGCAACCTTTCTGAGTGCATATATTAGTCACCCTTGACCATGAATGTATGACAATCAAATTTTCTCATCTATAACTTTAGCTAGGAACTTTTCACTTTAGAAGTCTATTTTAATAATATAAATTAACTTTTGATACAAATGATTCCCTTTTTACATCTTTTTAACTAAATTGTTATCTGTATTAAAATGAATAGCTAAAATGGATCCTATTATCACAAGTTTTCAGAAAATCTGACAGTTGATAACTAGGGAAAGATTATATTAATTTACTTGCCTTAGATTTTTGACGTAACTATTTTCTTTTAGCATTTGAACTATTATTAAAGGGAGAAAAACAGAGTTGAAAAATGGTACTTTCATTGATTTTTCCCCCTCTAAGACNAATGACAATTGCTGGTGATAACTTCTCTAAATTTTAAAGATGAAATGCTTAACTTGATTTTATCCCTGTGGGATATTATACCCTTAAATAGAGAAATGACAGTTTTACAGTATACTAATAATACTATATTCCTTTGTCAGATTATGTCTAGAGAACCAAAATTTTTATTATTAAACACTCAGTATTTTAACTTTTTTCTGTTTTCCTTTAAATTTGTTTTTTTATTTTTAAAATATTTTATGCAAGTATATGTTTTGTGTTGAACAAATTCCTACACATATCTTTTACTCTTTATTTCCTTAACTTTCACTGATTCTATCTCTCACATTTGTTCCCATAGTTAGTTTATCATGTATATTTACACAGATGTATATGGTTTTATAAATCTACATAAGACACTGGACAAAAACTCAGAGCATACCTAATATTTTTGCTTTTGAGATTGGCTTAATTCATGCATTGATTTTCTCCAATTTCTTTTTTTCCTGCAAGTGGCATAATTCTAATTTTCTTTATCACTTAAAAACCTAATATATATATATATATTAATATATATGTATATATATGTATGTATTTTTTTTCACATTTTTGAACATCCCTTTGTCACTAGACACTTATATTGGTTCTATAAATTAACAATTATGAATAACACTGAATAACAATAACCATAAAAATACCTTCAGGAGTCATATAGCTGATGTAGAGTGTTATGTAGTCAACTTGCCCTATGGTCTATCATATTTGAATGCTTATTTCTCAGTTTGTTATACCTTTTCAGGAGGCTTAGGAGGCTTGCTGGAGGAAATGCAGTCCCCCTGAGCCAGAGCTACACATGGCCGGAATCTCTACCCCACCTGGCNCAGACTCCCTAACCCACTGGCTAAGTTTTTGTTGCAGCCTCTCTGTAGCAAACTCCATAGGTTTTTGGGCTTCAAAAACCACAGGAGTTAGCCACTTCCACAAACTCTCCTATGCAGATGACTGGATCTTTTGCTTCTTTTCTCTTCTTGTGAGTTTTGGCTTTCTCTGTGCCCCTTTCTCAGGCTGCTGCCACATCGTCATCTGAATCATCACTATTAGCAGATTTGGTGAGTCAATTGGGATTTATTAAAGGGGAGAATTAGCAAAAAGAAAGTTTTTTCCCCCCCACATTAAAAATGGGAAACATTTTTACAATGGAAGACATTTGGTCTCTATTTGACTATATATTAAATGGTCTGAAAATGGAACAATTAAATGAGAGGATAATTAATGTTGATGGGATAGATGTAACATTAATTATAAATATTATTTTTTGATCATTTTTCTTTTATCATTAAAAACGTTGATTAATATGAGTGCCCAGATAAAAGTTTTAGAAAAACTTGTTAAAACAGATCATATAGATATTCAGACCCAGACAGAATAATTTAAAGGAGAACCAATCTCAACATTGTATTATAAGGTTACAGAGAAACAGCCTAAGGCTTTCAAANAGCCAACCTTAATCTATCCAGGAACTACCCAATGATAAATATCCTCAAAACTATGTAAGAGCTGACTGGATTCCTGTGCAAATGTTAGATTAGAGGAGATTCAAAGAAGCAATAGTCTCATATGGAATGCACTCATCTTTTGTGTAGCTAGAACTATCCCTCAAGACTGGAGAGATTTGGTTATAGCAGTCTTAGAGTCTGGTCCCCANTTACAATGGAGAACCTGGTAGAAAGATGAGGCTAAGACGATTAACAATGAGGTAGAGCTAGAGGTATGGAAATTTCCCAAGATCAAATTCTTGGAGAAAGTGATTATATTGATATACAAAGATATCTTTATATTATGACCACACCTTAGCTTTATGGTGTATGGCAGCCTTGAATGTTTGGTACAGAATTGAAGAAGTAAGAAAGGAAATTGAGTCATTTACTAAAGTTATACAGNGTCCAAAAGAAATCTTCACTGATTTCTTACGAAGATTGACTTAAGCAGTAAGTAGAATGATACCAAATTCAGAAGCTAGACAGATAAAAATTGAATCTCTCGCTTTTGAAAATGCTGACACACAATGCAAAAGGATAATTAGGCCATTAAAGGCAAGATCAGCACCCTTGGAGGAGTGGATCTGAGATACAATTAATATAGGATCTCATGCAGGAACTCATTTATTAGGGAACAATAAGCCTCTTTTAAAGCCTGAAACCACATGGCTAGAGGGGGTAATACCCTGTNGGGCCAATCAGCTTAAAGGTCACCCAATCATATACCTGGTAAACAACTTGGGTTCCTCCCTCCTTGCTTCCTCNCTCCTTGCCTCCCAGCCACAGGCCCCGACAAAACTTTGTCAACAACTTGGGTTCCTTCCTCCCTGCCTCCTCCCAGGGCCATCTTTACTTATAAACAACTTGGCTCTGCAGGCCCGCACAGATGCCCCCTTTTTGTTTTTTGTTTTGTTTTGTTTTTTCAAAGTCAGTTTTTACTTTACGTTTTGGAAAGTAAGTTGGCTATGTTAACAAATCACATCTGTCACTGGGCTGACAAACTATGTGCTGGGCCCCAAGAAAAGTCACCCTGAGCCACTGTCCTGGCCCTGCTGGCTGATAGGCAAGGGACAGCCACCCAAGCCTTGGGCCTAGTAACAGTACGAGAAGTAATGTAACTGAATTCACCACTCTTACTCCCAAGATTTGAAAGGCAGTAGTCTAGGCTATGAAAGTCTAGAAACACTGCATAGGAATTGTTAAGCCTACATCAAATACAACTTGTAAAGACTAACATCAATTAACATCTGAACCTTCAGGCAGGGCTGGCCCCTCCCTGGGCACATGCTTCTGCCTGGAATACATATCAATTAGAACAATCTGTATGAAAATACCAGTCATCTTGAAATTAAAAAAAAAAAAATCTCCTAAAGGAAGGTCCTATATAAATCTAATCCGCACAAAAGAGGGCCAAAGGAAATAAGAAATGCTCAATGGAGCCAACTCTTAACTATGAGGCCTGCTCAAGCTTCCAAGGGGTCGCCTCCAGCCTTGGTGTGGACCAGATGCACATTCTCAGCAATCCCCTAAACTCAGCATAAACCTCTTCAGCTGTTAGTAAGTAACAACTTAAATTTTCTGCAATACAATTACACTGGTGTTAANTGCTATGAACCTGGGATGGAGGGGTTGGGGCTTCAAGGGTTGATAAATAGCTTTACAGATATACAGGTCCAGGTACAAACAAAACTGTGGTGCCAGAAAAGCCCCTTACTTCTCGGCTTGCTCCTGGCATTTTACCAGTGAGCCCCATGGGTATCTGCCTCCACTANCCATGAGGCCATCCTATTTCCAGTAACCAGTCCCAGTCTATTCCAAACCCTCTTCCTACAGTGAGCAGGGAGTCTGGTGCTTTTAGGAAGGTTCTGAGGACTNTGGAATATCTGTCCAGTNCTGTATGGTGGTCTGCAGGGCCTGGGTCTTTTCTTTATCTACTTGGACATAGTTTACCTTCTCATCNAATGTGACAGATAATGTGGATGGCTTTCGGTGAGGGCTCAGGGAGCCTGGCTGGAAGTCCAGGGCTATGTAGTTCACATTGCCAGTATTCTGTTTTGGAGCAGGGCTATTGGTGCCACTGGGAACAGGGATGCAGCCACTGGGTTTTGCATAGGGTCT
Source organism: Neotoma lepida (assembly GCA_001675575.1). Taxonomy (NCBI): domain Eukaryota; kingdom Metazoa; phylum Chordata; class Mammalia; order Rodentia; family Cricetidae; genus Neotoma; species Neotoma lepida. The sequence continues at coordinate 11,219 of LZPO01098612.1, read as the reverse complement.
TAGTTCTCCTTGCTGTCTCCTGAGCTTGTGTTGGTGATGCTTTATGTGGAGATGGGGTGGCAGTACTGGGAAGAGCTGGAGTTAAAGATGTGGTTGACCCTGGACCAAGACTTAGTGGCAGGTGACTTAAAGGAGAACTCATTGATGATAGCGTTGTTTTTCAGGTCCAGGGGTGTTGGCTTAGCTTTCCAGTCAGGCTTGAGGCCACAATTGACTGGGGGTGGCTGGATCTCACTTCTTTGGCTGGGGCCTCTATGAATAGGAAGGGCTGTGGATGAGTAGCCAAGTGGGTTTGCTGGCTCATGGGGATGTAATTGTCCCCTGCTCGTTTCATAGCCAGCAAGGTAAAAGAACCTGGGTTCATGGGCACATAGCCATCATCAGAGCTGGAACTGTCTGATTGACCCATGATAGCCTTCCCAACAGACCAACTGACATTCTCTTCACCTCATGTTAGGTACTCATAGATCTCATAGGAAGCTATTTGCCTTGGAAAAGTAGCAGCTACAGATTTGTTACTTTTACTGATTGGAGATCTTTGTTGAGGGTTGACCCACCAAGGTGATTTTGCCTGAATTGGCTTGGGGGCACCAGGTGGGGGAGCAATGGCTGAGTATCTAGGAGGGGCTACTGTCACGGCATTGTGGATNAATGTTCTAGGGATCTGGTAGGCTGAGAGAGGGGTGTTTGGAACATCCATATTGTCTGCTAGGAGGTCTCTAAAACTCCTGACACAGGGTGTTGCTGGGTGTCTTGAAGGTATACACATCTGTCTCAGACTCTGTGAGACTGCCCTTGGTGTGGCTGTGTGAAGCCAACCTATGGGGGAGGTCATANGTATTGTTTTTGAATTTTGTATTGTGTCAGCTTGGCTTGGGAATGCTATAGAAGCCATGGACTTGACTGTTGATTCCACTGATATAGTGTCTGTTGCCCTGGACAAGTTTCTGCACAGCTGTATCATTCTTTTGCTGGGTGCTCTGAGAGAAGCGTTCACTCCTCGAATATTTTGTCCTTTGGCTTATGCACTGGTGCAAGTAGAGATACTCCTGAGGTACACTGGTGGACAAGGCAGGCTGGATGTGGCTTGACATAGGGAGATTGAACAAAGAGGGATGGCCAAAATGTGAAGGGACAGAAGACTTCCTACTGGTGAAGCCACAGATCTGGCAGATGCTCTGGACCCACTTATCCATGTCGGCCTCTGTCTCAGCCACCAGATAAAAAGTGCACTCACTGGTCTTGATATCAAACATAAAACTATCCTGTAGCTCTTTCTTTTTGAAGGTATGGCCTGTATCCACCTGCTCACAGAAGTTTAGGTTGATGATCCCCAGGGATTACTTGGAGTCCTCATTCTTGTAGTATTCCAGAAAATCTGGGTTGCCATTCATCTGGCTGCTCTGCAGTATAAACCAGCACTTCTTCCAAGCACAGTGCCTCAATTTTTTCTCAGGAGGTGATTTCCTCAGCCAGCTGGTGCACACCACATTGTCACTGCCACTGCTCAAGTCACCAGCTGACAGGAGCCCACTACCAGCTCATGTGAACAAGGGTGTGGGCTGCTGGGTCAGCTGGCTGCCTCTTCAATTTTAGTCCAATCCTCTCCTTTGTCCCTCTCCTGGAACTTGGCTCCTTCTGACTCTGGGAAGGTCCCTCCATCCNTTTGGGGCTCCTGAGGGGGCAGGGGTAGGGAATCTAGATGAAAAGCTGCCTTAAGTGCCTTAATGGTGGGATAAAATCCCTGCGGTGGCGGGATGCCAAAATGTTTTTCCCTTTCTCTAGCCAATCTTTCCACCCTATCCCAAGTGCTCCAGGAAAAGAGGTTAGCACTGGGCACTCAGGGTGCTAGGAGAATGATAGTCTCCCAAGTAGTGATGGCATTGAGTTCAGATAATTCAAGCCCCCTGGACCTGAGCATGTAGCACAAGGCTTTGAGGGCTGGCTCTTTCTTTTGTGAAGTTGTGTTACCCATACTGAGGGTCTCACATACNCCAGAAGACTGCTTGGTTTTGGCCAGACATACTATCAAGCCCTGTGTTGGGCCGCCAGCTGTGGGGTCCTGCCCCACAGAAAACTTAGGTGTTCTGAAAAGGGACAACCTGGAGCTGAGGAAAGGTAAGTNCATGCTGTCTGCCCATTCCCCAGCCTCCCTTTCCAGAGATAATCAGATGTGACAGGGAGTCAAGTCAAGCAGGAACTCATTTATTAGGGAACAATATAANCCTCTTTTAAAGCCTAAAACCACATGGCTGGGGGGTATAGTTACCCCATCAGGCCAATCAGCTAAAAGGTCACTCAATCATGTACCTGGTAAACAAATTGGGTGCCTCCCTCCTTGCCTTCCAGCCACAGGCACCCATAAACCTTTGTCAACAACTTGAGATCCTTCCTCCCTGCCTCCTCCCAGGGCCATCTTTACTTGTAAACAACTTGGCTCCGAAGGCCTTCACAAATATTTTTTGTTAGGAATAGTCCCAATAATGCCCCTTCCTTCTGGATTATGCAGAAGGTGTTGCAAAGGCAGACACTGAACTAATGAATGTAGATCAACAAGGGACAGTCAAGATAATCCTTCCCTGCCAGCAAACTCCCTGAAGGGCCTCTCACAGGCCCCCATGTCAAATTCGGTCAGTCCTTTCCTGTCACTATGGAAGAAACTCCTTCCCAGAGCAATTAAAGAACCTAATGCCTATTGTAAAAAACCATACTTCTCAGGGTGATAGAATAGCTGTAGAAGAACAAAAAATTGAGGAGAAACCATAAAGCAAATTTTTTTTTTGGCAAACTTCTAAAAATGAACACAGACCAAAATTAAAAATACAAAAAAAAAAGACATTGTCATTTATGGTCTTATAGACACAAATGTGTATTTAACAATAATTGCACTAGAATCTTGGTATCAAAATTGGCCTCTTCAGGAGGTAAATATTCAGCTTTTAGGGATTGGAATATTATCTCAAGTGAAACAGAGCACAAGATNTGTCAAATGTATAGGGCCAGAAGGACAGAGAGGAAAATTAAAGCNNTATGTGGCTAATATAGTTATGAATTTATGGAAATGTTATTTTTTGCAGCAATGGAATACCTCAATTAANATTCTTCCAATCTCAGAAACAAACCATAANCTAACATATATTTCTGAGAAAAATATTGGAAGGTATTATAAAGAACAGTCATCAANCATCCAGATTGTACAAGAACAGGGCACAACAGCTGCTGATCTTTCAAAGACACCAACAGCTCTACATTTAAAATGGTTAACAGAAAAGCCTGTATTGGTTCAGGAATGGCGTTTAACAACAGGGAAACTACAGGCCTTAGAACAGCTGGTATAGGTGCAGTTAAATGTTCAACATATTGAAGAATCAACAAGTCCTTGGAATTCTCCTGTACTTGTTATTAAAAGGAAATCTGGTAAGTGGAGAATGGTAANAGACCTAAGAGCAATTAACAAGGTGATTCAGCCATTAAGCTCTCTACAATCTGGAATTTCCTTGTCTTCTCTGTTACCTAAAGTATGGCATTTCATAGTTATTGATTTAAAGGACTGTTTATTCTCAATACCCTTACAATAAAAAGATAGAGAAAAATTTGCCCTCATGGTGCCTACTTATAGTAATTCTCAGCCTGTTAAGAGATATCAGTGGAAGGTTCTCCTACATGGAATGTTAAATCGCCCAACCCTTTGCCAATATTTTGTATGACAGTCATTGGAAATAATATGTAAACAATCTCCTCAATCTATAGTTTATCATATATAGTTATCAGNTATAGTTTATCACATATAGTTATCATGGAAGGCATTTATTATTAGCTGATTCAAATGTAGATACTTTAAAAAGAATGTTTGAATGAGTAAAGAAAAATTTGACTTGTTGGGGATTACAAATTGTTCCTGAAAAAATATTAATTATTTAGGATATAAAATAGTAGGTCTACAAAAAATTAGACCCCAAAAGGTGAAAATGTTATGAGAGATCGATTACAGACTCTTAATGACATTCAAAGATTATTAGAAGACATTTCCAATCTGTGGACCACTATTGTAAAAAAATGATGAACTGAATAATTTGTTTAAAACATTAGAGGGTGACAAGGACTTAAATAGTTAAATAGTTTCAAGAGAATTATCAGCTGAAGCTGAGAGGGAATTGGTTTTGATGGAAAAGAAAATACAGGATGCACGTATGGATCATTTGGATGCAAAGTTTGATTGCATTTTAGTTATTTTACTCTCTAAGCATTCTCATACAGGAATTTTAATGCAGAGGAAAATATTATATTAGAATGGATATTTCTAGCAAATAAACAGAGTAAAAAATTAAAAACTTATATATAAAAATACCTCTGAGTTCATTTTAAAAGGAAAATTGAGACTTTATCAGTTAGCAGGAATAGACCCAGCANAAACTGTAGTATCTTTAACTAAGGATGGCATTGACATATTATGGGCAGAAAGTGAACCTTGGTAAAGAGCTTGCAGTAATTTTTTTGGGAGAGATTAAAAACAAATATCTCAAAAGCGATAGAATAGATGCAAACAAACAAGGAAAGNCAGATTACCAATCAGTTTAGGTAAAGTGGTTCAAAGTCCTCATAATTCTGTCCAAAAATCAGAATTATGTGNCATTCTGATGATATTAATGGATATTTTGGAAACTCTCAACATAGTTACTGACTCTTAGTATGCAGAAAGAGTGATCTTACATATTAANAGTGCTGAATTTACCCCTGATGAGTCAGAACTAACTTTGTTATTTATTCAGCTAGGAGAAAAAAATCAGGAATAGTAATCATCCCTTATATATAACACACATCCGATCCCATATGGGTCTACCAGGCCCTCTAGCACAAAATAATGATGAGATTGATCAAGTATTGATAAGAAATGTTCTGGAGGCCTCATAATTTCATTAAAAAAATCATCATGCCAATAGTAAGGGTTTAAAAAAGGATTTTTCCATAACCTAGCAACCAGACAAGAAAATTATAAGGAAATGTTCTACATGTTTTTTATACAGTNGAACTCCACTAGCAGCAGGAAGTAACCCAAAGGGTACTGAGAGGAATGAAATCTGGCAGATGGATGTGTTTCATTTTGCATAATTTGGAAAATTGAAATATGTACACCATACTATTGATACTTATTCAGGAGTTCAATGGACAACTCTTTTAAGTTCTGAAAAAGCTGATTTTGTAATCACTCATTTGCTAGAAGTTAGACCATCAGAGTATACCATACAAATTAAAACTGACAATG
>LZPO01098610.1:0-13365 GCA_001675575.1 Neotoma lepida | reverse complement strand
ATAAAGTAGAACATCTGTCACCTCTTCATGGCTCCAAAGTCTAACCCAGGATGTGTATATGCATACCCATGTGATTGTGTTGTGGTGGGGACTGTTTGACAAACTAAGTGATTTGTGTAAAATTATTAGCATATTGTCCATCAGTTGGCTTAAAATACTATGGGTGGGGATGGAGTAATGAAGGCATGTGTTATAGCACATGACTTTTAAATGTGTTAATTACCCTCAGAGTTTACAAGGATGACTGTTTGGTTTCCGAAGAAGGGCATTGATTATACAGTAAGAATACACTTTTTCTTACACATGGCATGCAGGGTAAGGAGAATCTTTTCTCTAACCAGTAGGCTGGCAAACAGGAACCACTGGTAACTGCTGGAGAGAGGATAAAATGAGTGTCCTATTTAGAATATTCTCTTAATTAAGAAGTAGGCTATTGGGGACTGTGCTTTAATTAACCACACAGTAGAATATTAACCTTTTTNTGTGTGGTTCTGAAGTTGAAGCTGGCCTCCCGAAGGTGGAATATTTTCAAATGGCGTTTGCTATCCTTAATGCATAAGCAGAGTGACAAAGAAATGAAAGATGAAGTTACTGTAGCTACTATTTCCATTAAAAGGTAATTATAAAACTAAAATTATTCATATATTCATACATGACTGTAAGATGATTTAAAATGAAGCAATTAATTTGAGNCATTCATTGGTCCTACTTATAAATGCCTCATATTTCATGAATTAATATTTTATATTTNTTTATATTTGAATCTTTATTCCATAGGATGATACATTTTAGCTTTGTAATCTTCATATTATTAATTTACCATATTCTTAATTATATAAGAATGACTTNGATTTTCATTTAAANATTATTTTAATANTTTTGTGATTAGATTTTATTATTTGAAATAATACATACATAAACTATTATACTAAATTTTGTTATTTCTACATAAATGTATTTGGATATTTTCATTATGAGGTATATATAAATAGTTTAATAAATAACAGTGTACTTCCAAGCCCATCACTAAACAAAATATTNAACATAATGAAGTATTTTAGCTTAGGATATTTGTAATTTAATAAATAACAATAGCACCAACTTCTTTTGAATAACCATTTTTAATATCACATAATTTCTGGTAGATATTTTAATTTTAAATTAATAAAATGTGATTGATAGGAATCACATGAAAGCGCATAATGTCAGACAAAACAGAACTATGAAATAAACTAATTGTGTGGCCAAAAAACCTGGTGGGTGGATAGATAGCAAAGAAAAAAATCTCCATCTCATAAGGTAAACAAAGATGCACTCAACACAAATGCATACACAACACTGAAAATAATACAACTAACCTCCAAGATTATAAATTATTAAGAATGGGCCTATAACCAACAGAGGAAGAACACTTCAAAGTGGTTTTTAGATTATAGCTCAGAATAATAAATATTGAGCTCTGTTACTACTTCATATCACATGCACATAATTCAAGCAATATTTATGTGATTTTTTTCCCCNGGATTTGAAGTTTCAATAAACATATTTACCACAAAATGCATATTTATCCATGAATGTGTTTATGAAATGAATGTAATTATGAAGGAATTAAGACTTCTTGTGGATCTGAAGCACCATAAATAGAGAACTATTTGGGATGCATTTGGAAGCAGTGTGTAATTGGATGAGTGAATATATTATGAGACAGTAGTTGTGGGGGCAAGTATATGAGTAGAGCATGGTTGAGGAGTTAAAGGAGAGGAGCTGATAATGCAACACTCGGTGTGTATGGGTAAGCCAAGAGTTTACAGAGCAAGGCTCTGATAGAAAAGGTATACAGAATAGATTCTGAATTTTAAAATTTGTGGACCAAGTCTTTTTGTATGGGTTAGCAGTATGCCAGATATACAAACTATAAATGTGAATGTGANACAACTTTGTCTTCTTTATATATGCATACATANGTATACATACACATGCACACACACACNTGTATGTAACTGACAAGTTCTACAGGGCAAATGAGCACTGCATGTCCTTAGGGATAGTCATGAGGAATAGAAGCATGGATTGTGAGGGGGTAGTGAAGGTTCCAATGGTAACTTAAGAAGTTTAAAGAAAGCATGAGGACTGCATGGAATGAATGCTCAGTGTGCAAGCAGAGAAGCCCAAGAGTGCAAGCAAGGACTGAGAGATGACTGCAAAGTCGCTGGACCACAGCTGTACCCAGCTGTAAAAGGGTTATAACTCAGCTGCCATAACTTGGGCCTCAGGCTTTATTCACAAAGTGGTGAAAACATGCAAAAGATGTTTTTGTGCCAGATTTACATAGCAGATGGTTCAGGAGATTCTAGAGGAAAAGACATCTGCAGAGGGGATGAACTGTGAGATGGATGCCCTGTTCTAATGAGAGCCTGTAGCAACCAAAGGGGAAAAGAATAGCAGTATAGTAAGAAGAGAAAGCTGGGGCGGGGTTGGGGGAGGGAAATGGTGGTTATAAAATTGGGCTACTTGATATTTTTAATTGAAACAGCCTACGTAATAATGGCAGTTTGGAGACAAGTTGGAAAAGAGATCAAGTGTGCTCTGGGTGATAGACTCATGTGGAATTAGCATTTCTGGGGCCACCCTGTTAAACGGAGTTACTGGGTGACTGGATGTCTGAATCTTATGCTAAGAAGGGCGGGCTGAATAAAGATAGATCTGAGCATGTCATCATTGAGCCTGTGAGAATTGGACAAAACTACGCAGTGAGAGCCTATACATCAAAAGAGGAACTCAAATATTTAAAGAGTGAGTCAATGAAAAGCTGTNGAAGTGAGGAATGGCTTAAAAACTTCAAGAGAAGAGTCAGGAGAAGGAAATCCAAGAGCCAGCCTGTGAGTGAGAGGCAGATGTCACCCATCCCAAGGCCACTTTGCAGCCACCAGAGACTAAAGCAGTCTCCTTCACAGTGGCCTATCATTTCCTTGGTTATTAGTTGAGGATGAGCCATGAGGGCAGGCAATCATTTTCCTCTTCAGAACTGAGTACTGACTAAAATTCTTTTCAAAGCTGTGAGTTGNGTGTTGCTCATCATCTCTACTCTGATAGTTCAGGCTGTACTTCAGCAATTTTATGAAATAGTCCCCAAATGNTAGTGTTCGAAATCACACCCACATCCTCCACATCTATTGACTCATTTTGATGTAACAAAGGTAATTGGATGGGTCAGAGGCTTCTTGTTTCTTTCTCTAAGCACAGCAGAAATGGGTTAAAGACGTTGAAAGCTGTGGTGCCAATGGGTTGCTGTTTATCTTTCTTAACTCACAGAAGTTTAACAAGCAAACGCAGTGCTTGTTATATTTAGACATGTCCTTTCATTTTTCTGCTTTTATTTACAAAACCCGAGGCATTCTGTTTTTCTCTGATTTCTTTTAACACTGTCACACTGCCTTTCAAAAAGAGCTAAATGTGTGCAATAATTTTGTGTGGGACTAACCTTCTAATTATATTTTTATCACTCTCTCCTTTATGTCATCTCCAAATATTTCTCTTGGGTGTTGATATCTGTTAAAAAGTGCCAGACTGGACAGGGAAAAGCCTAAGAGTCCTCAACCCTACACAATGAATTACAGGCAACTGAGTAAAGCTGGAATCAGGAGAGGTGGCCCTCTCAAGGAAACAGCATATCAATTTGTTGTCCAGTGGCAAACATACATACAAGTAACGTTATACAGCCCCAACAGGTTATGTTTTGGAATATATATGTATATGTAAATGCATATATGCATGCAATAATAATGAACAAAGAAGGCACGAATTTGAAAGAGAGTGAACAGGGATATATGGGAGGGTCTTAGGGCAGANAGGGAAGGAAGAAACATAATAAAGTAACAATCTAAAAAATAAACAAAAAGAAAAGGAAAAAATAGTGCACTCCATGTTTCTCTCTTTCATTTTAGTATGTAATTTGCATTTATTTCTCAAACACAAAGAGAACAGAAACTGAAAAGAACGAAGAGGCAAATATGCCATTTAAACCTCATTCAACATCGTCCCTATCAGACCTGGTAATGTCTCTGTTCGCACAACTTGTGTTAAGTAGACATGGGAATATCTACAGACGTGAAGGATATTCTCTGCCTGAAGAGGACCAGAAATGAGCTTTCCACCATGGAGAAAAAACAAGGAGACCTCATGCTCGAGTTGGCAGCTTTCATCTACAGATCTTTCAGAGACTTCAGGTAACAATCTTTCTAAGATACAGGGAAGAGTTTATGTCTCTCTATAACTTGCTTTTTGTCTCTTTCACCTTAGTTGCCAACTTGACACATATGGGAAGAAGGAACCTCGTTCAAGAACTGCCTCCTTCAGATTTTGTGGGGCATGTCTATGGTGCATTCTCTTAAGTATTAATTGGCATAGGAGGGCCTAGCCAGTGTGGACTGTGCTATCCTAGGCTGGTAGACCTGGGCTCTATAAGAAATGTAGCCAAGCAAGGAAGGGGAAGCAGCAATTAAACAACCTTACAAAAGATCCCCAAATATCCCCTGGGGACTCAGAAACTGAGGTGACCTCTAAATTTAATCAGTTGCCTCCTAAATGGAGGCTTCCAAAAGCAGATGTTTCTTCTTGCACAGTTTTTAACTGCAAGTTGCCTACTGAGGGCACAGTAAGAGCAAGCCCTTTGTTCCTGAAAGGGGAATTGGGGCACACTGTTCAGTGTTCACTCAGGGAGTTACTACCTCTTTTGCATGGCTCACCTCACCTTAAGATTTACCCACAGACTCTGAGTTACCCAGAAAATGGAAATACCAGCGTACCAGTGCTTCCTTCTCCAGACTTTAAAGCCAGCTCACAGCAAGCATGATGTACTGCATTAACTGATTCAAGGGCCTGATTTCTCTCTAGATTGTGAATTTCACACACAAGGAAAGGTGCTTTTTCCAGGTTTATGCATGTGTGTGTAATTTTTAGAATATGTATATATTATTTTTATTATATTGCAAGGGTTTAAGTATATGTATATATGACGTTTAGCTGTCAATGTCAGAATGAATTGTGAGTTGAATTAATAAGAAAATGATTGGGAAAGAAGCAATGTAAATCCCTCTTAGGCATCTGTCCTCAAGCCTGTGAGTTATGTAACCTAAGATATGAAAAAAATCCCTGCTGGCCCAGATACAATGGTCTTGAGTTCTNTGTTAAATTTTATTGTTAGTAATTTGATTCTTTGGACTTAAATTTTCTTTTTCCCAGAGCAATTTGCAAAATGCATTGGAAGACCAATGCTTTATTAGCCGTGCATACTTTTAGTAAGATGATTTCATCAAATTTCTTTCTGAATGGCAATTGGGTAGGAAGTACTGATACATAAAACAGAGAAGTTCAGATGTGGGTGAGGGACAATGTGGGAATAGAGTACTTCAGAGGGACGTATGCATCAGACATGAGTCAGCTCTGGAAGAGTGAGGGGTAGCCCAATCCAGGGCAGAATAAATGAAGTTTGAAAAATGTGCTAACAAGAGGAGGGGTGGCTTCTAAAAATGAACTGCAGTTACTTTAGAATTTTGCCCTTGGGTGCTCATCATTGTTTCTGAGTTTTCAATCCTCATCGACTACATTCATAAAACACCAGCTGTTCACCACAGAAGGCTAGGGGAAGCATGTCAGCTCAGGTGAGGAATAAAATTCAACACAGAAAATCAGGAGTCAGTACCAGTGCTGTTTGAATTCTTATCGGGGCCTCAGAAACATACATCACAGGTTATCATCCAGAACTCAAATCTTTGCGGCAACTAAGCTGGTAGCCGCTTGAGAAACAGATGAACCCATCCAGTGTCCCCAATTCTCAACAAATAATTTGTTATATTTTCAAGACAAAATTCCAAATTTACAGGTGTTTTGTTCATGTTTAAACATTTTTTTTCTTTCCACACTTCATGCATAAAGGAACACCAATTGGGACTAGGNATGTATCAGGGAGTAGCCTACACTCCCAGTACTAAGGAAACAAGAGACAGGAAGACTACAACAAATTTGAGGCTAGCCTAGTCTATATAGTGAGTTACAGGATAGTCAGGACTGTCAATGGAGACCCTATCTCAAAAGAAAATATCAAACAACAATAACACCACTAGTTATAGTCTAATATGCAGAAATATCATGAAAATTTTAATAGCAATGCATTGCGCTATTGTCTTTAAGAATTCATACTCAGAAATAGATATGTACTTTGATATATCATAAAGTAGAATCTCTTATGACTCCTATTACTAATGTTTAAACTGACCAGATGACAGAACTGTTTAAAAATAAGAAACAGATGCTTGACAAAGTCTTTCAAAGTGATTTCTTCACTTAGCTGACAGTTTCTTGTTTTTGTCTTTCAGTGGAAAAGTCTTAATAATATATTGAACTCTCTGTGCAAAAATCCCAAACCAATGCAGGTGTGAATATTGGAAAATAAACTATGATTAAGCAGTATCATTTTAAGATGTTAAGAAAAAGAAATTCCTTTGTTTTTATAACATGATAAACAAAAAGACATAGACACTTCTTTCTCAAAAACCTAAAGGCAAATAGAGTCTTTGAAAAGCAAGGGTTATACATTCAGCAGAAAGAAACCTATTCTGTTCTGCCAGCCTTCCCTGGAACAGGAAGTAATAGAAGGATAGAGTTAAGGAAGAAGCCTGGGGCAGCTTTACAGATATTTCTTTCCAGTGGGACACAGAGCCACCGTGCAGCTAACTGACCTAGGAGACACACTTCTAAACAAAATGCTTCTGAGATGACTTAAAGTCAGTAACGTGCAATGTTCATCTTCTTGTTGCAATCTCTGTATCTCACGTATGTGAATGAAGGCCTTTTTGGAGAATTCTCAATCCCACTGATAGTCGTTACTTATTGGCCTCTCATAACTTTGCTTGGAACAAGGATGGAGATTTTTGACCAGAGAATAACATACTTTTACACAGAAAGCACCACTTGCTACAACTGGGAATTTCAAATATTTTTTAGGTCTATGAAGACAATGTGGGTATTAATTGGTCGTTCCTTCCTCGTAGAATGTCAAGGGGAAGCGTTAGAGGTGTTTAAATGAAAACATTTCATGTTTGCAAGTAATAATTATGCTTTATAAGACATTTAAGATGTTCATATTAGACTATCAGATAATATTTTAGCATTCAGTTTATATTTTATTAGAACATGTAAATGACAGAGGACCAAAGTTATCAACATTTCCTTTATTCTTTGAATTATCCTTTAGTTTACTATATTCTCTAATCATTACTGTTGATTTTATGTTCCTCTCAAAATGAAATCAAGGTAGACTGGTGTGTGTGTGTGTGCGTGTGCGTGTGTGTGTGTGTGTGTGTGTGTGTGTGTGTGTGTGTGTGTACATATGTATTTGGTTTTTTGAGACAGGGTTTCTCTGTGGAGCCCTGGAGCCCTGGCTGTCCTGGAATTCCTTGTGTAGACCAGGCTGGCCTCAGACTTAGAGATAAGCCTGCCTCTGCCTGCTAAGTGCTGGGATTGAAGGTGAATGCCACCACCACCTGCTCAGACTGATATACTTTTAAAATCCTCTTGTCATTGAGTCTGTGCTTTACCTGGCACCCAAATAGTTCCAAGGGGAAAAAAAATCTCGCAGTTGTTGCTTTGGCTTAAAATAGTCAGTCAATGTTGTGCCATAAGTCCAATATTGCTTCTACCAGGCTATTTTGAAAACAACACTTGTTAGGTTGTAAATCTAAGGAATCATAATGAAAATATAGTGGCAACTATAGTTTGATTTTGCATGGAATCTGTATAACAGAATATCTGTTAACATTTTTCAGTTTGATTTTGCACGGAATCTATATAACAGAATATCTATTAACATTTTTCTTCTAATTTCCTATGAGAAGGCATTTCACTTCATGATATCTACAGGGGCAAAGCCAAGTACCAATTGATTTCATGGGAGTAACAACTGTGGGACATTAAATGATAGGTTAAAAAAGGTGTGTGTGTGTGTGTGTGTGTGTGTGTGTGTGTGCGTGCACACAAGTATGCACGTGTGTGTAGTTCCTGGTGTCAGAGTCTACATTTAGCCTAGTTTTATAACCACAAAACCTTCAGTTTTTGCCTATCAGCCACATGGAACNTGGGTGCTGTAAAAAGAGTTCAATGTTTAGACTATAACAAACACAGAACTTGAAGCTACTAGTTCACAAGTGAGGTGAACCCAGGATCTTTGTAGTCTTTCAGAATAAAACTGCATTATCAAAACAAAAGCAAAGCTTGCCTGAGCACCAGTACACATCAGTGCTGTCTGTTACTACCCGCATACATATGGGTGTCACTGATCTTTAGAAACATAGCCAGTTTCTTATTCTGAGACAATAGTTCTTGTCCTAGTCAACAATCATTTTCTTNTAACTGACTGTATTTTCTGATGCCTGCTCTTTCCAATCCATTAGGATACATTAATGTACTGGCGAATAGCATCAATTTCCAAACCTCACAAAGTGAAAGAAAATAAAAACATGCTTCCCTGTCCCTCCTTTGAAAATGCATCAATATAAATTTTAGGGCTCATAAAATTCTCTCAGTTTATCTCCTTTTATCTGTTTTTGGTTTGAGTTGTTTTTATGTGGATGATTTTTCTAGCATCCTGTTTCGTGAACTTATTTTGACAGTTTCTTTAGGCCGAACTGGCACTGTCATTTGAAAATCTATGTGTGGCTCCACAGTGTCTGCTCTTGCAACTTTAAACTGCATTTCCATTTCACATGAGATGGCTGTTTTGCATTTGGTCAGCACTCCTCTTATGGTCATACATTACTGCCTCTTGGATTCAATGAAAGTTTCCAAGGTGGGAATTCTTTTAAATAAAATGTTGTAGTATATAATTTGGGATTATTTTTCCCTCTAAATTTTGATATTTTGGTATCATTTTTAACTTGTAGAAAAGTTGCAATAATAATGTAGAAAGCTTTCAACATATTTACCAAACTAATTTTTTATAGTTTGCTCAATCTGTGTTATGTGTTTCCCACTCTAACATCTATCCATCTACCAATTGTCTGTCATCTACATGCATCTACCAATCATCTATCTATATATCTATCCATCTACCTATATTTATACCTGTCATCTATCATCTCTCTCTCTATCCATCTACCCATTATCTATATCTATCACCTATCTATCTATCTACCTACCTATTATCTATCTATCTATCTATCTATCTATCTATCTATCTATCTATCAATCCATTTATCATCTAGCTTTCCATCACCTACCAATCAACAACACTCTTCTGAAATGAGAATAATAAATTGGAGATATTCAATGTGGTACTTTTTAACTATGAAATAATTCTCCCTCACTTTGCCTCTCTAGATGTCACTGTATATCCCAGTTTGGTCTTGAATTCAGGATCCTCTTGGCTCAGCCTCTAGAATGCTGAGATTACAGGCAAGTGCCACCAGGAAAAGATTTGAGTATTTATTAATGAAAAAGAATTTCTTTAACTATAATATACTTTTCAAAACAAGAAAATTGAGCCATATTTTCTGTTTTATGACCTGGAATCAAACAACTATCCATTGATTCATCCTTGTCTTTTATAGCAATTTTCTCCCACAAAGAATCCAATTTAATATCCAGTATTACATANACTTGCTATATTGCTTTAATTTTCTTTGGTTCTAAGCCTTTAGTTTTCTTGACCTTGACATTTTGAAGAGCACTGGCTGATTCCTTTATAGAATGTTTCTCAATTTTGTCTGTTCTCTTTTCCATGATGAGATTCATTTTGAGCAGAAATATGACAGGGCCATGTGCCCTTCTCAGCACGTCATTTCATACAAATGTTGCAAGTTGTTCCGACTATGATTTTTTAAGGCTGTCTTCTATTTGTCCATTGAACAGTAAATGAATAAATCTTATGATATGTCATCATGACTCAAAACATCATCGGCTGAATTTGAATTTGGTATTAATTTCTAGTTTACATGAACACATTTCAATCCTAATTCATTTATTCATGTTGCAATACTTCACTCAATTTACCACAGTTGTTACAGAACCTCCTTATGCCTCACCTATTCTGAGACTCTGTCCATTTCTGTTGGCTCTTCATTCCAGCTGCTTACTAACCCTTATGAGCTACTGCCTGCTTCTATCCCATAAACTCCAAGTCCGTGATCCCTTTACAATCTCTGGTATTATGCTCTTCAGTTCTGACTTTTCTCTGGAACCCCAGATTCATATTTCCAAGTACCTCCGTGAATTTCCCACCTTGACATCTTGCAACTACNCCAAAGCCATCACCCCTCCCATTCTTAGCTCTGCTTTGCTTTCTACCATCCCCACACTGTTTAGTAGCATCCAATAATTTGCTAATAAACCACAGATTTTAATTTTTTCATCATCTCAACATGCTCAAGTTTCTCTAGAACTTGCTAACAGNTCTCAGTTGAGCTCTGACTCAGGAATTCCTTCGTGAACTTGCTTTCAAGGACACNCTCATTCCATAGGAGCAGCTTCGGTTTGCTGCTTGGTCCCTGCCCATTCTTGTTGCTTCCTTTGAGATCATTGATAAAAGAATTCCTNATGGACTGGTTTCTGATGCAAATGCAACTTAGTCAGCTTTTCTCCCCACTGAATCCCGGAGCCTNCAACACTCAAGGTATTTCTAAAAACAANGGCTAACCAACCCCAGAAACTGAAATNTCTCAAATCAAAATCTTTTTCCAAAGTAACCCAGAATATGACAGAAGGAGAATCTGTTTNACTTGGAAAAACAGACATAAGGACTTGGCAGAATAAGGAAGACATTAATGTCTCAGAGNTGAGTTGAAGAGAAACTATTGAGTAGCGTCACTCATCAAAAGTACTGAAGAGAATANCTNCCTTCCATACTGTCCTGCACCATCTNACTAANGCAAGAAGAAACTTCAATNATCCCTAAGNTAANGATTCACAAGACAACTCTGCAGTGACCTGTCCTGTGTGACCTCCAAGCTTGCTGCTTACCTATTTGNTGTGCTTCACTGAATGCTTTTGGAGCCTACATTTGCGAGATTAATTTTGAAAATTACAGAAGCAAAATCATGTATTTTGAAGCACTGCAATAATTGGTTATATATAAACATTGCTGTATTATGTCTTTTTCTAGACAAACCCATAAAGCTCAGAATAAATAAGAGTAAGTGACTTCAAGAAACAAAGAAGTGATTATTAAACACTTCATATATTCTGGAAAGACCTAAAAAAAGGAAAAAAAAAGAACAGAATCAAGAGAACAAATGACCCAATTAAAAAGTGGGCTGCAGATCTGAACAGGGAGTCCTCAGAAGAACTAAAAAGAGCTTAAAAATACCTCAAAACATTTCCTCAGCCCTAGCAATTAGGAAAATATAAATAAAAACAACTCTGATAATTCATCTTGGCCTAATCAGAATGGCTAAGATAAATAAAAGAAATGACAAAAAATTCTAGAGAGGATATGGGGGAAAGGGAACCCTCATTAACTGTCTGTGAAATTGCAAACTGTTATGGCAACTCTGGAAATTGGTGTGGAGAATTCTCATAAAGCTAAAAGTACATTAGCCGTATGACTCCGTTATACCACTCCTCAGCATATGCCTAAAAGACTCAACATCCTACTCCACAGATATTTGCTCAGCCATGTTCATTGCTGTTCTATTTACGATAGCTAGGAAATAGAAACAACTTAGATTTCCTTCGACTGACAAATGATAATGAAAACATGGTACACACACACACAATGGAGTGTTATAACAGTTATAAAGAAACATGAAATCATGAAGTTTGCAGCTAAATGGATGCAGCTAGAAAATACTGTANTGGGGGATGTAACCCAGATCCAGAAAGATAAGCACCACTTGTTTTCTCTCATCTGAGGTTCCTAGCTCCAAATCTGGAAATGTGAGTATATGACATAGAGCAACCACAGAAATCAGGTTAANAATAGATGATCTAGCATGTTTGTAAGGAATGTTAGAGAAGGAAGAGGAGAATAAAAATGGTATGANGGGGAAGTGGGAAAATTCGCAGTATGGGCTTTAACTGGGGCGGGGGCGGGAGGTTGATGCAGAAGTGGGGGGGATAACACCAAGGCTGTTTGAAAAAACAACAAGAAATCCTATTATTTTGATTTGCCTAAAATTATATTTTATATATGCACATTATATATATTATAATATAATATATGTTGATCCAACAATGCTACCAGGAGCCATAGACTATCTAACAAAATTCCCAGTACTGGACATGAAAACTCCTTTTTGAGTTGGTTAAAGTTGTCCAAGAGACTCTGAAAACGATATAGGATATTGCTGTTATGCTTGATTACCTCCTGGAGATTGAAGGTTAATTACTACTGCTGAAGGTACCGTGCCGTTTGACACTGGTAGAGATGACGTAATAATATTCTAAGTTAAAAATTAAAATATATTTAATTTAAAGAGAGGTGGCTTGAGAGATGGATCTAAAGTTAAGCTGCTTTTCCAGAGGACCTGGGTTCAGTTCCCAGTATCCACTTCGTGGCTGGCTTACAGCTAGCTGTCTGTAACTCTAGTCTNAGGNTATCTGATGTCCTCTTCTGGCCTCTGCNGGCACTCCACGCGTGTGGTGCATAGGAATACATTTAGGCAAAAACTCATATACATAAAAAGCATAAACATATCAAGTGACTTCAAAATTGAAGGAGTGATCATTATATATTTTAAATACCAACTGTATTAAAATACATTTCAGCTAAATTTATATTTACATTTATATAATTTTGAGGAAATTATATGTGGAACAAAAGAATTAGATTAATTTTTCAATTACTTATAGTAAATTATGCACATCATCACATTATACCTAAGTATCACTAATTGCTAGAAAATTATCCCGTAAATTTGAGTATATGCATCAGTATTTAAATAGTTCTCTTGAAGGAAATCTCTTGTTTTTGTTGATACTAAATACAGTCTATAGCAATTCTCTTGCTTAGGTGTGCTTTTCATCCTCTCAATGTCGAGAGCAAATATTTTCAACTTTTTTGTAAAACTTGTTTAAACTAATAGATTAATAACAGAAAATTCATTTTGAGCACAATACATGTGTCAGTTCTACACCAAGGAAAACTATGAGACTAAAATTGAGTCTGGTGATGTGACCTATTCATTAATACAAAGTCGCCTTTTGAATAAATTTGATTTTACTAGAACCCCAAAGGAATTAAAAGTGAGTATATTTAAGAAGGATGGATAAGGTTTCTTACCATTAGGAAATTTTTGTGGAGTTATCATGAATTTTCACTAAACAAACTGCCAAAATTTTCCAATGCTGAGAATCATATCTGTTACATTTTTTTTT
>LZPO01098609.1:0-13612 GCA_001675575.1 Neotoma lepida | reverse complement strand
AGAAGAAATGTACGTGAATAAGTACCTGTATGAAGAGGTGATGGGGATCATCCTTGTGATTTCCAGTGGCTTGGCAGAGGGCAGAGAAATTGGTATGTCAAGAGCTTGATTGGCATCAGGATCTCTAACTTTTATCTAATCTCCAAGAAAAAGATAAGTATGGCACCATATAATCAGGGCTATGCTGTTAGAACTAGACACAGAGAAAGAGGACCAGGGGACAAGCATATCATATGTTCCTTTATTTCCAATTAAACTACAAATTACAAAGGCATTGCCCATTCACAAAGTTGCTTCCAGAAACACATTCATATACCAAAATAGATGAAAAATGTAACTGTTACTTCCTGCTCACTACTCTGAATACATAGCCTTTTGGGTATATTATTGAAACAAAAAATTACACACAATAGATAGTCATATACTTTAGAAACTATTGAATATCAACAGAGCCTTAAAATTTATAGAAAGGAAAAATATGAGCATTAATTATGAACAGTTCAGATACTCTGAAACTTATCAATATTATCTCAGGAATTTTCTAATTTGGTGAAGGGTTTTATGTTCTTATAAGAAGAAATTTTGAAATTAATCATTTTTTTCTTTCCACTATTGGATGTTCAGTTTTCCAGGTTTTGAGATTAACAAAATGCTGTCATGAATGTTCTGATATATGTGAGTATGCAAGGCAGTCTGAGGACAGTATCCTAAAAATAAAATGGTGCAATTAAAGGAGGGTATAATGCAAATTCCTATAAATATTTGCACAAAACAGTTGACTTAAATAGCCAGCAAATGTACTTTTCTCAGAATGTTCTTGCTATGATTGGTGAGGTTTATATTTATATTTAGTGAAATTTTAATGAAGAAAATATATTTTTCTGTTTATGTATTTACCTGTACTTTGACGTCATACATGCATTATACACACACATATGTAAAAATGTTCTTTGTTCAGTATTCTCCCCATTTTCCTTTCCTATTCCCCTCTCCCTCTCATTAATTGCCTTCTTTGCAAGTCTCTTGCCCATTTTCATGTCCTTTTCTGTGTGACTCACTGCATTTAATTGCCTATTTTATTTTTATCTCTTTAAACCCATAGGTTAGCATTATAATTCTCTCATCTATTTTTATGAAAATTTGATGCTGTACAGGAAAGTCAGTCTATGCAATAGCACCTTAAGTCCTTTTACTTTCTCACTGGGTCCAGCAGAAACTATTCTCCACCTACCTTAAGATTTTGCTTTTAGAAAGAAACTGGATGGATTTTAAGAGAATCATTTATAATCTTCACAGTTCATTTTACAGATATTCAATTAGCATTGCAATTTTATGNATTGGAAAGTCACTTTATAGTCATTCAAGATGGATTTGAATGGCCTATTGTGTTTTCGGATATCCTGAAGTCTCCACCTTTCTCAGCCAACCCTCACTGATCTTGAAGGAAGCTTGACATCATCTATACCCATGATCATCTTCTTAGTTGCTGTGGTATTTTTCCCATATGAAGTCTCCCGTGTGTGTGTGTGTGTGTGTGTGTGTGTGTGTGCAGGTGTGTGTGTGTACGCATGTGCTTGTACCCATAGAGGGCAGGTGTCTTATTTTTTGTCGCTGAATCTGGAATTAAACAATTAGACTTGCTGGCCAGTGAATGTCAGGGATCCACGTGTCTTCAATCCCCCAGCATGAAAGAGACAAACCTATCACCATGCCTAAGTTTTTATATGGATGCTGAGGTTCCCAACTCAGGTCTTCATGTTTGTCCAGTAAGTACTTTACTTACCAAGCTCTCTCCACAGCCCCAAGACTTCCCTTTTTTGTTAGATAACCCTAAAGATCTTAACAATATAAGCCTAAACATATAAAAGAATTACTGACTTGTTCCAAACTGTATCCAAGTGCCTAAAACAAGATGAGCTGTGTGTCTTCAATTCACACATGTGTGANAAATGATTCAATTTTTGAAATTAAACATAGTTTTCCTTTCTACATAGTTCTGAGGATCATTTGTTTTTGCATATAATTTGCTAAGATGGTTGATGTCATGTTAAGCATTTTTATTACAAAAAAAAGAAAACAAAGTAAAAAAAAAGGTTGAAAGGGAACTTTTGGAGTTAATGGATCACTTTATGATATTGATCATGATGATGTTTTCATGAGTGATTTCATTTCCCAAACACATCAAGTCCAATGAATTAATACCTGGAGCTCCATGTATGTTACTTATGCCTCTGTAAAATAATTATCTATCTAGAATGCATTAAAATGCTTTATTTCAATGTGATTCACTTTTATTTTTATGTTTCTTACCTTCTTCCTCATTCCCATTGATCCCAAGACTTAGACATTTCCATGACTACAGATATCAAAAGTCTAATCACATCTTCAACAGCCACTCATTCCTTAGGGGATTCTCTATCTCTTAGACATCCTTCCCTGATCTCTGTTTCTGTAATAACACCGATGATGCTAAGCTCCATGAGAAACTCACCATCTTCTTCAGGTTCCTTGAAGGCCCATTCACAGAAGGCAGACACTGACACAGTTAGGATTAGAGTTAGAGTTCCTATCATTACAATTAAAACAACTTGAAGTGAAACATAATGTTAAAAACATAATCTTACCCACTGCTGCAGACATTCTCATCTTCTCCACATCTCCTTCAGTTTAGAATCTTCCTTTTCACCATAGAAGCATAGATCTCTCTTCCTCCATTCTTTTTCTTTATTAACTAATTTTTTCCCATTTATTTTACATCCCTACTGGTTTCCCTCCTCTTCTATTCTCGTTCTAAACCCATGTCTCCCCTCTGCCCTTCNCATCCACTTCTCTGTTTCTGTTCAGAAAGGAGCAGGTCTCCCAGGGGTATCAACAAAGCATGGCACATCAATTTGAGGTAGGACTAAGCTCTTCCCTTTGTATTAAGGCTGGACAGGGCAACCCAATATGAGAAATAGGTTCCCAAAAGCCAGCCCAAGCATTAGGGACAGGCCGTGATTCCACTGCTAGGAGTCCAAAAAATAGACCAAGCTACACATCTGTCACACATATGTATAGTAGTCTAGGTCTGTCCCATGCAGGCTTACTAGCTGTTGATCCAGAGTCTGTGAGCTCCTATGTTTCCGTGGTTTTCTTTGTGATGACCTTGAACCCCCACCCCCACCCCCGACTCTATTCTTAAAGTGACTTAGACTTTTTTCTCTGAAGCAGGAAGCTAGGCCAACAACTGTGATGCTCTGTTCACCAAAAATAATCCAGTACTAGTAATNAGAACAATGTCTTGCTGTGTTAGCTACACTTATAAATGACACTTAGAAGGGGACACTTTTACCTATGTACTATTTCTTTTGATTCTTATAAACAAAGGAGCAGTTTAATAATGACTGTACTCTCTTCCCACAAATTACTGGCCTTGCCAGCAAACGTATCTGGCTTCTTTCTATATTTCAGAATGTAGATGGTAGATCATGCCCAGAAAAAAAACATGCCTCCAACACCTTAGCCATTTGTGATTCAGAACAATTTTGCTGAGAACTGCAAATAATAATAACAATAATAACAGCAACAACAACAACACATTAGAATTCAAATGTAAAAGTCATTAATTTTCAAACCACTAAGGACTAACTTGGAATTGAAAATAATGTGAGTTATATTATATTGAATTTATAATCTACTACCCTGGAGCACACCAGAGCACATAGTGATCTTTGCTGAACAAATGACATAAACATGAATGATTCCCAGCATGGTTTGTGTAAGGAATTTTTAAAAACAGCCCAGTGAAGTCNATCATAAATATAGAAGAGAGCATAAATAGTAGTGCATGNTTTGTAAAATTTCCATAAATTTCATATAAACCTATAGTCAGCATCAGATAAGATATGAGGCATCCTTTTCCCAGAAGGCCTCCTCTTAGCCCCTCCATTTTCCTNCTCTAATGATCAACTCTCTCCACTCTCAGATTCTACAGCTGCCAGTACTTGGGCTCTTCCTGAACTTGAAATTTCTAGAATCACATAGCACACATTTGGAGTCTGCTTTCCTCAGCCCTGTGCTATGCTTTCAGATCCCTCCTATCTACATTTATTTATTACTGTCATTATGTAACAATGATAGCTTCATAGAAAAAAATAGCATTTGTTGGATTGAAACATTGCTTTCTTTTTGATGGATGTATTCGTTTTGCCCATTTTTATGGTTTCTATTTGTCTCTTTTTATTTAGAAAAATATTAATTCAAGACAAAAACCACAGAATGTATAAGTCATTTATAATTCCAACACACAGATACATATAATTTGTGCTGCCCAGGAGTGGAAGCAGATGTCGGTTAAGGCAGATTTTTATAATTTCTAAGTCATAAATTATCTTTGCCTTTCTTTGTTTTCTCTCCTTCTAGTCCTACTCTTCCTTTTTCTCCTTCCCTCTTTGTGTTCTTTCCTTTCCCCAACTCCCCCTCTTTCCTCCTTGTCCTCCCCTTCCTTTTCCTCCTCCTCCTTCCCCTCTCATAACCACTAGAGATTTTTTTTTTCTGTACAGGGAAGTTTAGTATTACAAATAAGCCAATCCATGCATCCCTGTGGTGAGGAATTGGAAGCCACAAGAATAAGCTTCTTTCTTGTATTAGGATGACCATGGTGATGTAAATAGGTGGATTATTCTAACACAAGGAATAAATGCTATTACCATGCAGGAGATTAGTGTAATCAGACTAGATATTGTAAAGGTACAGACACCATGATGGGTATTTCTTCTTCTTGCATGAAGTATTAATTTGGGTCAGTGCATTAATAACATGAGACTTTCAGTCCATTCTACACCTAAAGGAGAAATCCGAGGGATGTCTCTTGTTTGATGTTAATATGTTTTTAGCAAGATGTATAGAAAGCTTGGCATGGCTCCTATAATCATGTGTGCACATTATTATCTACAAATAAGGTGATGAGCTATATGCTGCTGGACTGAAGCCTCTGTAGAGTAGCCAGTCCACAACAGCACCACAACATTGGCCTAAGAGGAGGCTCCATGCATGAACAGTCTCCATGCTATATCCCGGGAAGATGATTTTTTTCATTTAGATTTTGGAACCTTGGCCTGTTAGCTAGAGACATGAGTCATAGGCTTTCCAAATGGCAATAGGTCGTATCATTCTCATCTGTCTCATTAGTAACTGCCATCCCTGGAAGATGGCAGTCTTGTTTGGTTGGAGGTAGACTGGGGATGGTTAAGAACCAGTTTCTCTACTATCACTGCTTGGCAGTAGAGAGACATTGATACACACAATTATTGCATGAGCTGATACCAGGCCACATACTCAGGTAACCAGGCAGACTTTTCTGTCAGTGGATACTATTATATGTATCACGGATGCTGAATCTTGCTAATGTGCACAACCTTCTAATCTTGTATATTTTTGGTACTGGCTTAGAGCCCCAGTCACAGCTTATTAGGTATATAAAGTAAAGCTGAAAATGGAGTTCCTGGTGCTATGTCAGTTTTAAGAATTGTGAAATCATACTGTGTTTAATGGATGGAAGATCTTCTATTCATTCAAGCATTTTATATAGAGGTTAGATATGTAGGTAGATATAGACACATAGATAGATAGATAGATAGATAGATAGATAGATAGATAGATAGATAGATAGATGGTAGATGGATAGATATAGATAGATGATAGACAAAGTACTAAAGTCTCACAATTCTTGTAAATTGATACTGTGGATCACTTCACTTGATTCATAAAACAAGAATGTTAAAAACTTGTATCAACCTAATTAAGAAAAAAACAAGTAGAGAAGATAGATTCCATGCCTAAAGTTATACAGATAGTAAAAATAAAAGTATTTAGTACAGAATATGTACCTCCAAATTTCAAGCTCAATTTTCTACAATGTCCACCACCTTTCAGGGACAATACATGCCTGGCTCTCATTCATTTTCCTTTACATCTGGCTGCCTTGCCCACCCACAACCGGAGAAAACTCCACCTGTTTTCTCCATATACATTCGGAGCAGCTCTGCTCACACCAGGGACAATCTTCCCTACTGCAACTCTGTCCCAGAGTCTGTTCACACAGCCTGGGACTGATAGAGATCCCAGAAGCTCCTGGCTTTGCTGACAGCATCAGGGGCAGAAGAATGCAAAGCAGGAGCGGTGAATACTTTCCAGAAGAAAATGGGCTCCCTCCTCAGGCAGACCTTACTTGACCTTTTGGGCAATTATAGAATGTGGGAATATGATTGAGAAACAGAACTGGGTGTCTCATGCTGCCATGGAAACAAATGGTCACATGTTTCACTGGAGCAAACTTCCCCCATCTCACCCTTTCAATTCTGATATACTTTATGCAGTCCTTTGGTTATTGTTTGTTTACATATCTGATCATTTCTTGAGAATGCACCATTTTTCAAACCCTAGAAACTGGAGAGATGGTGTAAGATAATGCAGCCACATATACTACTTACTATACTCGATTTCTCTGGTATGAAACAAAAGTACACAGCAGGCATTTTCAATACATTGTGACAGATGTTACAGAAGAAGCCATGTGTGGTGATATATTGTGTACCCTAATAAACTTGTCTGGGTATCAGAGGATAGATCCAGCCACTAGATTAGACACAGAGGCCAGACAGTGGTGGCACACACCCTTATTTCTATCACTAGGGAGGCAGAGATCTGTCTGGATCTCTCTGAGTTCAAGACCACACTGGAAACAGAGCCAGGCAGTGGTGACACACACCTTTAATTCCAGTACTGGGAAGCACACACGCCTTTAATCCCAGGAAGTGACGGCAGAGCAAAGAAAGGTATACACAGGGTGTGAGGAAACTACTAAAGTATTTCAGCTGAGACCCTTTTGGGTGACGATTCAAAGGCTTTCAGTCTGAGGATTCCTGGAAACAGGATCAGCTGGGGAGTTGGCGAGGTGAGGTTGGCTGTGGCTTGTTCTGCTTCTTTGGTCTTTCAGCTTTCACCCCAATATCTGGCTCTGGGTTTTTATTATTATTATTATTATTATTATAAGACCATCTAAGATTCAAATAACAGCCGTGTTCTAGGAAAACACAGGAAAGGCACAGAAAGAAATACCATTGGATGTGAGTCAGGATGGACTGTAGTGAGGAGGTGATATCTATGCCAAGACCTGAGGGAAGAAGACTTTTTCAGGAACGGGAATGGGATGAAATGCAAAGTCTTCTGCATGAGTCAAAAATGCACTAAGCATGAGGGGCTGAGTTTGATAGCACAGATGCTAACTAGAAAAAATTCAAGTTATTGAGACCTGACTGTGGTACCAGGAGCAGGGGACACGGGTGAAGCCCCGTGAAATAAATCTGGGGAGAGGTATAGGTTCTGAAGTGAGCGGTAGTTTAGATCTCTATAGAAGACTGAGTTTTATGACTCTTAAACAGTTTGGTGAGATAGAGTTTAAAATGTGTATCATATGCTACTACAAAATTGACAGTTACCGTCACAATAGTAAAGCTGGACTAAAGAAGCAATGCTGCAATGATAGGTAATGGGGGTGGGAAACAGCAGAATACACGTTGCTTTCATCAACTGTAGTTTTTGGTGTGACACTTCTCCCAGATCAAAGGAGGACAGCCTTGCTGTGTCTACCTGATGGACAATTATGAAGACAGAGTTAACAGTGACCAAGAAATTATTCTATGCAGTTCTTCCTGTACCTGTTTATGTATTTATTTATCTCAGTATTGATTGTTGAACTCGAGGCCTCTTGCATGCTAGCCAAGCACCTTAAGAATGAGTTATATTCACAGCCTTTTGAATACTTTTTCAATTTTATTTGGAGACAAGGTCTCACTATGTAGCCCACACTAGCCTCAGATTTGATACCCTCCTGCCAAAGCCTCCAGAGTAGCTGGGATTACAATTGTGCACCGTCCCCCCGGGTGGCTATGTACTTCTTGATAATTTCTCCTGGAAGATTGCCAGCTTGGAACAGACATACGACCCACTAGCCCACATGTTCTGAGGTTTTAGTCTTCAGAAATCATGATCCCTTGTGCTAACATGTAGCTCATGAACCCATTAGGGAAACTGCAAGCCTCATCTCTGTTCATTCTGCCCAGAAACCAATGTTGTGGCCATTTTGTTCTCCAATTCTAATGTACAAAACTAACCAAAAATAAGCATGCAAAAGGAACAAAAAACACAACATTAAAGGGTTTCTTTACTCTTCTATAGGTTTGATTGATCACGTCCCTGTTTACAGTCCCCACCTCAAGGTTAATCAAAGGAGGTGACTATGACTTCAGGCATCAACGCTTCGTACATGTGCTCACTGGTCAGTCTTCCCCTTTTTCTTGTCTTCCTGAACTCATTCTCATACCTCCCTCCTTCAAGAAGCCTCTTCTGACAACTGGTATAGCTCTAGTTGGGATCCTTTTTCTTTCTGCCCACAGAAAACTCAATCTATGCTACTGATTGAACCACTATTAACCTACCCTTTGAACTCAGAAAAAAAGTATAGCCATAGTGATTAGTTTTCCTAATAAATCTCTCAGATTCACATGCTCAATTATATATATATATATATATATATATTGTATATTATATATTACTACAATATATTACTAAATTATTGTTTAATTTTTCAAAATGAAAAATAAAAAATTCATATTTTTCTAAAGGAATTGAGAAACAATAAAAGAACTGCAATTCTTAGTAAATGAGATCTCAGGGGAAGCTAGAAATGAATTCAGCCCTAGCCCTACATTAAAACAAGAGCAAGGCTGTCAGGTAACTTTTCCACTAGTGCTTTTAGCTGCCAAAATTGTCTTTCTGGAAACTGCTGTTCTTCATTCTCACAGCTCATGCTGGCCCATCTTGCCACTTTTCCTTCTAACATTGAAAAGGCTTTTCAAATAACTTCCCACCCTATTATATCAGATAGACCTAAGAATTCTGGCCAAGTTGCTAACAATATGCTATATGTCATCATCTAGGAGTCATGAATGCCCTTCTTTTCTTGGGAATTGATATAATAAATACAGATTATTTTTCTGCACATAGAATTAGACTGTCCTCTCTCTATACTACAAGCCCATAGTTCCAAGTACTGTGACCTTAGTTTCATAGATTCCTCTTGACTGACTTTCATATCTGTAACACAAAAGAAATTTATCTTTGCAGAGTACACTCTTCAACAGATTCTGAACTTTCCAGAGGTGCCTTGACATTTCGGAGGTCCCCTGCTGTGTTCTACCACCTTTCTAAGAGACTTCTGGATGGTGAGTGAAAAGTGAAGTTCTGGGGCTGGAGAGATGGATGGCTCAGCCATTAAAAGCTAGGCTCACAACCAAAAAGACAAAATTGAGTTTCTGGAATGCACTTTTCTTAAGAATGAAAAATAGAATTTGATCACTGGCATTAGTCCCACCACAATCAATCTTGTGATTTCATTACGATTATCCAGGTTTCTTGCCAAGATGTGCTGTGAGACTGTGCCTTTCTTGAGAAGAGGAAAGGAAAATGAGTAAAGGCAACAACCTTCTACTGGAGAGGCCTTTTGTGTGCTGTGTCCAAAATGATCAAGGCCCTACATCTGGTCACCAGGGTTATATCCCTGAAAAAATGAATTTATGTTTCCCACTGATAAACTGCCTTCCATGCTACCTACTTAATTGGCTATCTTCTGTGAGAAGAAATAAGCCTAGGATCACATAGGCATAGTACAAATGGAAACACCATATTCAGAGGTCTTGACTAATCTCAGAATGAGAGACTTTTCTGAAAAATTACATTCTTCCTTTCAGTAGTGCTGGGTAAGAATGACACCAGGATACCTGCACATATTTGCCTATTGGTCAATAGATAAGTTGGTGTCCATGACTCTGGCTCTGGCTATGCTGTCAATTCATTGGGTGATACTGGACAAGCTTTGTCAGCCTGTGCATCTCAGCTAACCTTTTTTTAAAAAGCAGTGTTGGGAGTATATAATTTCATGCTCACTTGGAAAACTGTTTCCCTTTCATCTAACTCTAATAATCTTCAAGGGACTACTTGCCTACAATCTAAGGTGGCTTAATCCAGCCAAAGGCTCCCTTTCTTCAATGCCTTCATCTAACCATTTGGCTAGGCAAGACTTACTCAGTATTTCCCAGGATGTTATACGTAGGGAGAAAATGCAGTTATGTGGTACTAAGAAATTGCAACTTCAAAAATTATGAATAATGGCTGTTTACTGCTCTCTGGTGGTGTAAGGAAGATTCTACAGCTGTCCAAAGACATTTTCTTTCTTGAGCTTCAGATGCAGTTCTTATAGGAACAGTTAATGTTAAATGTATAGCATACTGACATACATCTTGCTACCCTGAAACTTCTGAATAAATTCTTATTTACTTATATCCTAAAGTAAATTGACTTAGTGTTCTTGTGTTCAGTAGACTTTTATAATGTTTAACACTTGTTAGAATAAGAATTTAGAACATATAATAATGATAAAGACAGGAACAATATGCAAAGGATATTAATCAGATAATACTAAGAAATTCAAAGTAATGATTCCAGCAGAAAAGAAGTAACAAGACTCCATATAAAGAATAAATATTAATGCATTTATTCTCTTTCTATTTGTGGCTTATGGGCATAGGAACAGTGCTGATTTAGCATTTGATGTCTCTATATTGCTTTGTGTTTTACATACTTGCACTCAATATTCAGGAAAACCTAACCACATAATGAATTCTACATTAAAAGGAACTGTGACTTGAGGAGGCAGAAGAACTTTGCTGAATACTTGAGGTGCAGAATGTGGCCTGCATCTGTAATTTAGTTCAAGCCTGCCATGTTCCAAGGTCTCTCTACTCTATCCTCCTTCCAGGAGCCTTTAACATCATTTCATCCCTTTGTCCCCTTTACAGGGGGACAAACTATGACTTAGAGATAGAAGCTATTTGTACAATGAAATGTACAAAATACATTGTACAATTGTTAACAATTGTTTAACAATGAAGTCAAGGTGGTAGTTGGGTAGGATAATGTCTAGTACTTGCTGATTCTGCAGAAAATACTCATACTATGGGTGGTTTCATTGAATGTGGAGTTGGGGATACATTGGCACAATTGGTTCTTGTGAGCTGTATATCATAGAGCCTATGTCTTACATAGATATCTTCTAAGTATTAAAATCAGCATATTGCAGGCAACCATGAACAAGAACCCAAGGGCATGTCCAGTTCTGGGCTCTCTGCTTTCCTGGCTCTGATCCCACATCTCATCATTTAACATTTTAGCTCTTTGAACCCTTTTAACATTTTGTTTTCCTACTGCTTAGCTTAATGACAGGATATGAAACATCAAGATGAAGTGAAGAGACACTCATGAATGTTGAAATGGACCACAATTTTCTTAGAATAATGTTCCGAAGGGAAGGGCAAAGATGCTCATGCTTATGGAGACCATCAGCCATGTCTCTTTATGCTTTATCCCAAGGATGCTCCACTGCAGGGAATAAATCTGTCTATTTAATACTTAATTGTATTAGGCCCAGAATATAACATTGTATTTATCTATCACAGGGATACAATAAATATTTTTACTAATCAGTGTGTGAAATTTTACCATTAAAATAAATTTCTAACTATCCTGTGTTTTGAATAGGATGACATTTAAATTCTGTGAAAATCAGTTTCACTATCTTTAAAATAAGGAAAATATTAATTACCATGAAGATATTTATAGAGTTCAAATTATATATAAAGTTTTATATCCATAGCAAAGACTAAATAAAAATTCTTATTTCTTCTCCAGCATCTTCCTCTTGCCTCTGTCTCCCCCTTCTGTCTTCATTTGATCTCTTGTTTATCATTTACTCTTCTTTTATTGCTGTTTTTATCATTATAGTTAAAACACTTCTTTGTGTTCATTATTCTCATCATAAGAAACAATCTGTGGGGAAGGTTCACTTACACGTGTTTGGCAGATAAGTTTCCTTATATAATCAGGATGTAACCTCTTGCTGGTATAAAAATCAAGTAGACCCTGCATTTAGGAGCCAAAAGTAGGTGGATCTCTATGAGTTCAAAACCATCTTGGTCTATATAATAAGTTCCAGTCCAGCCAGGGCTACATAGTGAGATAGTTACCAAAAATTAAAAACACATTTTAATAAACAAGTAGATAAACTTATAGATAAACAATGAGTAATAAACACATAGAACCCTTAGAATTTCCTGTAAGATCTATGCTTCGTTGTTGTATGGTCTTCTGGGGTTTGCTGTAAAGCTGAGTTTGCTTGCTCTCCTCTACACAAAGGCTCTTGTCCTTCTCTGAGTTCTTTTCACAAAGACTAACTTCATCTGTGATAGCATCTTTCATTTCTCAAACCTTGCAACCAATGTGTTAGTTTCTGTCTCTCTAACAAATATTTGAGTTAAGGAATAAAGATTCATTTTAGCTCATGATTTTGAGTGGGTGTAGGTAAGTATAGTAAATAGTTACATGGTTCCATTGCTTTAACTTGGAGTTGAAACTGTTCATTACCCAGGAGGATGTGTTGAGAGAAGCTGTTCAACTCATGGTGGCTGGGAAGCAAACAGAGAGACAGCAAGTAGCTGGGATAATGATTTCCTCTTGATGGGCATGACCCCAGTATCACATCTTCCTTCTCTTTTCTGACCCCTAAAGGTTCCACTACCTTCCATAGGTCAGCCATCATTAATTTAGCATATGAGATTGTGGGAAACATTCAAGATCCACATCAAAATAGTAGACGTCTCACTATCAGATACTCTGTTTAGAGTCAGGGACAGAGTGGGTTTGCAAAACAGACCTAGATTCCTGCTCCAAAGGAGCTCAGCTCTCATGAGAGCTAAACATTAGCCAGTTGATCATAAATATTACAGATTAAAGCAGTTAGACAGGATTTTAGGATTGCTGAGTAACTTAAAATTGTGTGTGTGTGTGTGTGTGTGTGTGTGTTGATACTTTTTAAATAGTGACAACACAGTACATCTAAATATATTATATTAAGGATTTCTATTTTTTATTCTATGAATAATAGGAATCCCAAAATTGATTTAAGTAGAACACAACCTTGGTTGGAATCTAATTTTAAAATATTAATGCCTTGTTTTACAGAGCATGAAGCTATTTTTTGTTACTTAAAGTAGAAATCATATTTTTTTTATTTTTGTAGCATCCAGGGAAGCTTTTGCATATAGATGTATTTAGGATTTGTTTGGTGAAATAATACAATTACTACTTATAATGAGTTAAGCATATAAGTACTAATTATTATAACAATAACAAAAACAGCAACAACTAAGACTTTTTAGAAAATATATTCATATTCTATAACCCTGCAAGTGATTCACTGAAGTTGATGTTAATTGAAGAGGAGAATGCTATTTACTATTTGGTACAACTGATAGGTGATGATGCCAGAAACCAAACCTGGTTTATGAGTAAGGCAGTGTCTGTGCTGTTTTTGACTCACACTATGCCTGGACTTACACTATGGCATGTGCCTTGTCTTGGAAGTCACTCTGTGTGGTCTTTAATCTTTATTACCCATTTGTTTGGATTTAGAGTCACAGGCTGAGACATCTCCAGGTGTGCCTTTAATGGTTCCTGAGAG
>LZPO01098603.1:0-20456 GCA_001675575.1 Neotoma lepida | reverse complement strand
ATTGAGTCTTTAATATCCTTAACCATAGTATAAAGATTAGCATTTGAGAATTAACATTCAGACTTATTACACAAAGGAAACATCATTATTGCTGAATATATATATATATATATATATACACATATATATATACATATGTATATTTTTTTCCTGAAGTGAGTTAAGCAGGATTGCATCAGAAAGCAGGATTTGTGGGAATAGGGTAAATATAGTTGAGTTGAGCATGGAAGAGTATCAAAAGAGACAGAGAGACACATGGGAATGCTCAAGCTAAGGGGCTTTTCCTTAGGAAGTCATCCATCTGGATCACACAGGCTTACTGAATGAGTTGAAAGTACTGGGCATACTAGGAGAATTAGATGGAACAACTAAGATAGACCATTCTTGTTCATGTGTTTCATTCTCTGTTCACCTGTGAGTGTAGTAGTGCATGAGGATTTCTGCAAATGCTTATGGCTCCCAGTCACTTTGTCAGCTCCTCAGAGAGAGCACTGCACATGGCGTCAGAGGATGGGATTCTCCTGGCAGATATATCACCTTTTGCTATGACACTTCTGCTGTGGTCTCCTCCCCAATGAAAGCATTGGATTCCTGATCTTAATAAAGGTCAAATATTAATTACCAAGAAGATGTACGACACCAGCTTAAAGGCAGAAGTGCTGTTCTAACAAATTAAAATGCAGCTCAATGATATCATAACATTCAAATTGGACATCAAGCTGCTACTCCTCAAATGTGCCTAGGTATTAATATTTTAGTAGCTAAAAAGAAAAGCCAAGTTTCTCATTGACCTTCTATTCACTAGGATAACATATCTAATTTGTAAGAATATATATTTTCCTCATGGGATGCAATAAAATTATTTTCATTTTCAATGGGAAAAGAAGCAACCTAGTAAATTCTTATTTTTCCTGAATTGGCCCCCGAGCTATGATCATTTGCTTTGTTGGGGTTTTGCCTTAATGCCATCTTTGCAGTCTATGTGATGTTAGGGATGAAAAAGTGTTCTAATATTGTCCTGACCTTTTAGCCTTGTAGTAGGCCCAGGCAAGAAGGTGCTGAAGCAATTTGCATTATTACTGTGTGCTCTGTGCCATGAACTTCTTTGAATCTTGGACTAAAGAGATTCCATCCAAATGCTCATAAACGTCAATATTCTCTGCAGGACACCCTTATGCTTGCCAGAATTCTACCTGTCCCACATAGGAGTAGAAAAACCATTACACTGAAAGTTGGGTTAATTAATATATGAGTTAAGTCAATTTAAAATTAAATTTGGTAGCAATACAATTTGTCTTTTCTTTTACCCTTGTTGCCTGAGATGACTTCACAAGGGTCACTCTAGAGAGAAAAGCTCCTTAAATAGCCAAGCTTTTCTTTAGGAGTCGCTATTATTTACTATAAATCGGGTATTTCCCTAATTATATCCATAGGCTAAGTTATTTGTTATTTTTGAGCTTCAGGGGAAGTATAAATGGAGTTGTCATCAAATTGCTGTTAATATTAGTAAATTCACTTGATGACTGTTTTAAAAAGGAGTTGGTTAAATAATAAAAGCCTAAAATTCAAAATCAATATTATATTTCACATTTTGGTTGCTGTAAAGAAATGTCCTGCTTATATATTTAGGCATCTAGAACATTCCTTTAATACAGACGGGGCTTGGACTATCCCAAGCTGTGTCAAAAGTTGGATTTGGGGGATAAGTACAGTCATGGTGCTTGTAGCCCCATTGGGTGGAATGCCAGGCTTAAAGTCTGCAGGTAGATCAGTCATCATGCCTGTGGAGGGAGGCTCCTCATTCCATCTGTTACAAAAGCTTGACCATCCACAATGATTAATATTCTAATTATAGTTTTTCTCAAGGTCTTGAAATCATCATCAAATGTCATTAATTGGAGTAGCAGAGAGAACAAGGTTAGTCAACATTAGATTTGAGATCTGCTACATTTAGGAATCCATAAATTTTGGCAAGTTTCTAAATCCTGCTTCCTCATCGCTGGATTGGGCTTGATAATATCCTATAAGGACACAGGATACTATAAGGGTGTCCTGAGAAGTGACTGAATAGTGTTGCATCCAGCACACAGTAGGCCACAAAGTATTGTAGCTGCTTATGTTACTATTTTGTTGTATCTCCCAAACTTGGAGGGAGGGCTTATCTTGAAGAAGATAGATTTTCTGTTTAGTATGAGTTATTTCTGATTCTGGTGAGTACTGGGAAAATAAGAAAACCCCTGTCCACAAAGGTATAAATAGCACCCAATTAGCTTCATCCTAGTGCAAGCAGCAGAGGTATAATTATTCTTCAGGATCCATGATAGATTGGTTTCACCAAATACTGTGGACAATCAATTTCCACATATAAAATAGCATAATATTTGATTGTAATCCAAACCTACCCTCCTGTGTAATAACTGCTATAATGTAAATGCTATTTGAAGAATTGTTTATATTTTTAATTATGTGTATGTGCATATGTCAGTAGTCTGTACATGTGAGTACAGGTACCTGTGGAGGCCAGTGACATCAGATACCCTGGAGCTGGAGTTACCGACAGCTATGAGTCATCTGACATGTGTGCTGGGAATTGAACTTGGTCCTCTGAAAGAGTAGTATGTGCTCTTAACTGCTGAGCCATCTCTCCAGCTACTATAGATGTCATTTAAATATGTACTTGGCTGGATTGTTTAGGAGATAGTGACAGGAAAAAGCAGCCTGCGCATATTCAGTACAGATTTAATTTTTCAAAAAGCTACTTTCAGTATGGGTGCAGAAATCCAAGGCTGCAGACCCCATATGCAATGGCTGTCCACTTCACTTTGTGATTTCGAGGGGTGAGAGGGACACTGGAAATAGTTCTGCATATTTAGCTGGAGTGGTGGCTCAGAAGTTCCTCTATATATGCACCAACAAACACAGGCTGCAGCCTGAAGCAGGAGAATGGGTGTAATAAGCCTCAAAATGAAAATAGATTATTGATTTGGAGGGAATACCACAGACAAGTATCTGAAAGTTCTGGGACAATCAAAATTAATACTTTAAAATAAAACTTCAAGCTTCACTGCAACAAAAATCACTTCAGGAAAAAAATTTCAGCATCATAATAGCTAAGCTGAAATAAGTTTTAACTCATCCCATTATGAGATAGAAATCTGTCTGGATTTGTTGGGAAGATGGGACAAATGGATGACTGTCCTGCGTAATCCTGAATGGGAAGAAGGGAAGTTAACATGTATCCATAACCAAAAAGGAAACAAATCATAAAACAGCTAGAAAAAATTTCATCTTATCATCCAAAAATTGGCAATTTGTCCTAAAAACTTATTTATACAACTTCTAAGGATATAATCATTCTGAGAATAGCTTGTATGTGCTGAAATACTAGAATTCCTAGAGGACTAGGATTTATAATGCCCTTATTGGTCTTTCCCCCAATGTGTTATTGTAATAAAGAGATTAATTATTGTCTAAAGAGATACACTGCATAAGGAAATATACTCTTCACATATTACATGTGTGAACATACCTGCACACACACACATGCACATTACACGCACAGTCTTCCATGCACAGAGCCTGTGGCGTCTTTAAAAGACTGATATAAGGCTGTAAGACTGCATTTTTTTGAGGGGTCAGTGGCTGTCAGAGAAGACTGAAAGAATGATGCAGCACTGAAGCTAAACTTGAGATTGGACAGTTTTTAAAAATGAGAGATAAGTGCTTTTCAAACTGACTGAAATGACTGCACAACTCATACCTCCATTTTCGTCTCTTGAAGCAGGCACCCTGGACTGTAGCTGTGACCAGCTCTCTCCCTCGCCTGTCTCCTGCTTGTTCTCTGCAGATCTCTTGGCTTTCCTCCTGGCTTCCAAGGAGCTACTGGCTCTGTGCTTTTGTATTCATCTAGCCTCCCATGTCTTCGGAAGGCTTGTTTTCCATTTGTTCCTTAAAATTTGGTGTCCCCAAAGGCTCTGTCTTAGATGATTAGCTTTCCATTTTAATTTCCTGTCTTTGATTTTTTTTTTCTTTCCTCTTTCTTTTAACTCCTTTGTACTGTTAGCTGCTAAAACTGTACTGAAGTTATTCTAATTTTTAAATCTAGTATCAAAGTCTTTTGAGGCAAGAATGTCTATATCTACTTCTATGGAACA
This sequence comes from Neotoma lepida, assembly GCA_001675575.1. NCBI lineage: Eukaryota > Metazoa > Chordata > Mammalia > Rodentia > Cricetidae > Neotoma > Neotoma lepida. The sequence goes on along the minus strand of LZPO01098603.1, from coordinate 16,302 downwards.
CCACCATGTAGATAAAACAAAATACATCATGTTTCTTTTTTTCCCCAAATTCAACTCTAAACCTTTCTGTTTCAAAATACTTCTCTTCCGTGCTAGGTGATTGATGCTGCAGGTCTCCTGCTGTCTGTGAAGGGAACCTAGAATTCCTTATACGACCGGGCAGTACCTTTGTTCACCTCACCTCCAATTTTTATCATTGGCCAAACCTTTAAAATGTTATCTTTAAAATGATTTCCAGACTGTTTCGTCCTAATCTATCCCCAACAAAGTGGCCCTAATCGATTCTCCTTCTGTTGCTTCAATGAGGCTCCTGGCTTCCCATCAATTCGTATCCATCCCACTTTCAATCTAATTTTCCTCAGCTGGCACACAGCTTCTTGGTAAGTTATTGGTGGTCTGCAAACCTGATGGGGGCAACCCGTGTATCTGCAGTTTCCCAAATCACCATGTTGCTTCAAGCTTCAGAGCTTTATGTTTTTATTTGTTTTTAATAAACAATCTAGTTCCTTTCTGTAACACAACTAATGTCTTCCCCTATTTATTCAGCTTCTTCAACTCATGTCCTCTTTAAAAGGATCATCTCCCTAGAAACTGTTTCTGCTTCCCACTTCAGAGCACTATGGCAGTGCATACCCCTGTTGTGTAATTGTTGGTTTGTCTGTCTAGTTCCCTCAAGCCAGGGACTGTAATTTATCATAATATTCTCTGACCAAAACATAATAAACATTTAGTAAAATTTTATTTAGTATTAAAAATATGAGTGTTGCAGTCACGACAAAAATTTGTTATGTCATGGGGGAATAATTAACATTCTCTGAAGGATGAACATGGGTTAGATTTGAAATGCTGGATGTCAAAGCCCCAGACAAATAATGCACAGCTCCTGGGACAAGAACTGTTGGGAGAAACATAAACCAAAGCAAAGCAGTCTATCAGCTGAACCATTATATAAATGGACACACACACACACACACACACACACACACCAATTTTGAGGAAATAGAATGTAAACTGAGGTTGACAGGCAAGGGTAAAAGGTTGAAAGTGAGGAATGGACTCTAAATTTGGAGTCAATTTTTCTAGTATAACTCAACTCCAGAACTGGAATTAAGGAGCTGCTGAGATTTTCTCCCTATCATTGATAGGGGAAAAGTCAGATGGGGTTATACCATGAAACTTCTTAAATAACATTCTGAAGAGGGGGCCACATCCTTGGCAAGCACTGAATAATTATGAACAGAGGATGACAAGACCAGAGTTTGCAAATTATTCTGGCTATGTTTTGAATTTGACACACAGGAACTGGAATGTGGTCAAATATTGGGAGAATATTAAAATATTTTGATAATGGTAATAATCATTAATGACTGTGGAGCTGGTGAAAAAGCACAGCATCCATCAGAAATTCAAAGTACCCTTGAGACTTGATAAGATGTGAAAGAGGTACACATTGCCATAAAGAAAGTTTAGTGCAACAATGTAGTTAAATATTGATTGATTGCATTGCACTAAACCAGGTACTTTTTTTTGANAATTAACCCATGTTTATGGAATGTTACACTAATGTACATGCTTTCTTTAAATAAGGAGTGACTTCCATCAGAACAAGGCAAAGTTTTACGTCTCAAGTGCCCATAGGTGCCCNCAGGTGTCAGGCAGCTGAGTGGAGCTGCAGACGCAGTCTAGCAAGCACAGCCGGCTTGGAGGAGAGGGGGCTTCCAAACCAGCCTGGGACCAGGGACTTTTACTGTACTCTTTGATGGACATTTCCTTTTCTAAAAAAGTATTTTTTTTCCTTCAGGAATAAAGACAGAATTACATTCTAAACCCACACATACACAATGCTTTTGGGAAACTGAGTCAAGAAAATTGCACTTAACAGTATTAAGGAACATAAAGCAATGGTATTTTCTACTGATTCTTCCTCAATGTTCCAACCCCATGATTTACTTGTAAAATACAAAGTTTCAAGATCTGTAACCTCATCATAGATCAGTTTCCTAGCCTCATACGCTGCAGCCAGAAGCATATGACTTTTGTGTATTGATGAAATTTAAAACAACCTAGGACCATTTTAATAACACAAAGTATTTACATTTGGTTTTTCATCAGCTGGAACTCTGGAAGATTAAATCAACAATTGAAAAACACATAGCTGTCATACCAAACCATGCTTTTAATTATATTTAAGATGGAAGAAATGCCAATTTCTGAGTGGGATAATCATTCTATTTATTTATGCTTATTTTCTACTAGATAAAAAAAATCCTTGAGGACAAGGATATTACTTTTTTATGTACTGTCAGACTTGAATCAATGGTTGGCATTTAATAAATAATCAAAATATTTATGAATAAATGACATTTAAAAATATAACACATAGAGCCTACTATGCACAAAGCAACTACCCAAATTCTTTACAAATATTAATTCATTTAATCCACATTAAATAAAATCTTTCAAATAGATTTAGCCTTTTTAACCCAGAGAGGTTGAATTACTTGCCTGATTCATGCAGCCGAACAGTGATGGAGCCAGGAGTCCTTCCCGAGCACAGCTATGTCACAATCTTTGCTCTTACCTTATATCACTTGCAAATAGATGCTGTCTTTAAAATTTTAAGAATATAAATATTCATCTAACGTGTGTTTTTAATGACACAGTGGAACTCACAATACGAAGGTACGGGTTTGAGTACATCTTTAGGTTCCTTGATTTGTGGCATTAAGCAAGTTTATTAGCATAATGGAACCTCAATTTTATCATATATAAAATCAGGGCAGTAGTTTTTACCTCAAAAGGTTATTGTGAGTTTTACAAAAACTGATTTGTATGAAGATACCAGAACACAGTTGGCACCCAGAATGTTACTTGGTATGCCAAGGAGAATGGTTCTTATTTTTTTCCTTCTCCCCTTTCAAAGGGTACATGTTTGCACATTGTATGTCATATAGGTCTTAGCAAAAGGAAATCAGATTCTTTGTTTCGTAAGGCATTTTTTAAATGTTTCTTGGAGATAGAGTTCATGTACTAAATCATTTTCTGGATGGACAGATTGTTTTCTGGGAAAAATACTTTCTTGGTATCTGTTTTGATTTAAACATCTAACATCAAGGAATAAAATCTTTCTTCTAATTAGAAAATCAAGTTATATGCATCACATACATGGAATGAAAGAACAGACCAGCAATACAACAAATGACGTTTATTTTCACCAAGATCCTTCAACATTCATTAATCTATGAAATCCAAAGATCAGACCAGCAATTCAATAAGTGGCATTTATGTTCACCAAGACCCTCCAACACTAATAGATTCTATTGAATCTTATGGAAAACAGTGTCAGCTGATTCTTATCAGTCATGGTTACATGTATAATCTCCTAAAGATATACATCAATATACAGACCTCTTCCCCAGATAGTCTAGTTTAATTAGGTTGGGTAGGGTCGGGCAAGCTTTTTTCCCCTTTCATTAAATAAAAATTCTCTCATGGATTCTAATTTGTGGCTCAAGTTGAGAACACCAGATCAAGTTATCAGTGAAACATCACTGACCCTTTATTCCCACTTTACCTTTACTTTAATAAACACCAAGAGATAGCATTTTTATTCTAATCAACATTGAAAAGGTCTGGGGGGTTTTCGTGGAGAACAGAGATGCCACGGCATGACTGTACTAATATTTAGCTTCATTTCTTTAATTGCTTGAAAAAAGACTATCTTTATCCATTTGCTGCCTTCAAAATAATTGGGAAATAGAGACTATATATATATTAATTAATTTTTCCATATAAGCATTTGAGATTCCCATATAAGCAACAACTCTGAGATTAGTCATATGCTTCTGTGGATCAATTATAATGAAGAGTTCATGTTTACTATTTCAATGTATTGGTGTAGTCAATAAGCAATAAGCAATACTAGACATTTTTACAATATGGTACATATTATTCTCATGGTTTTAGTTCTTAAAATTAACTGTTGGCTAGAATCATTGTTGAACCAAAACAAATGCCAGGTGAGGGTTGTTTGGGACTGTTAAAACAGAATAGAAATGAATGTGAATACTGACAAACTGGAGGACTTTGCAAACCCAGTCATCCTAGTTCCTCTCATAACAGAAGCATATGAAACCAGCAATTCCAACTTTCTAAAGCTTAATTAGTTAACTACTGAAAGTGTATTAGGCCAACAACAAGCTATTACAAATGATATTTAACAAACATCGTAGCATTAAAAGCATTCTCACTTCACCCTTAACAGCAAGTCAACCTGCTTGCCTATATGAAATACTTGTCTTCTATAATCATTTCAGACACTTAAACTTGGACACTCGGCTATTTAAGATTAGCTTCAGGAACATAGTCAACCTTTAGCTTATTTTGACCATTTTAGTCTCAGTTGCCCAATAATTTCAACAAATATCCTTGATTAAATGGGTTTGCTCAGAGCCACTTAACCCACAAAGGTGGTCATGGACTCCTACAGATCATTTCTCCTTTTTCTGATTTACTATATACTGTTAGATTAAAGATGTCATATAGAGCTTTTAGGTAGATTCTGGAAGCACAGCTGGCACGAATAGTGACAAACCTAATTGCATTGTTAATTTTTGACTTTTGATTTCCTTGGACCTCGGGGAAAATGACTGTTTTGAGAAGAGGAATTAATTTGTTGAAATGTTTCTTGATGTCTTTCACCCCGGCTTGGAAAGAGCATCATGAAAAGAGGGCTCTTTTGGAAACTATGCACACAACAGATTTTTCCTAATAGGTGTGAAGAATGGCTGCTATGCATAAATGATTGTTGGAAAATAATTCTTTGTAAAACATGACCAAACAAGCAACCCCATTCACTGCCCTATTCCATTCCAAGACAGAGAACAACGTAACACATTAGCTAGATGCTGATATTCTCTACAAGTTACCTACTAAACACCTATTAGGAAAAAAACCCACAACTTTAAGTCTAAAAATTGTAATACTCAACAAAATAGAGACAAAAACTTTTGAAAGAAAATTCATTAATATTATGAAACTCACATGGAACCAGAGAGCTCCTCAACACAAAATTGTAAGCTGTAACACCTTCCAAAGATACCTATTTTTTTCTTTAATCATGGCAAGTGAAGCAACAGAGACTAAGCAACAGACTCTACATGAGAACCTCTAACATCACAGTCAAATTACAATTTTGCAATAAAAACCCAAANTATCAATCTCACCACCACGTCTAGCTATTTCTGAGACCCCCCTCAAATCTTTAAATTCCATTCACCCCCAAACCCTTCTTACCAGCAATTCTTTNTCTCCTTGGGTGTCTGGGCACAGCTCAGGCGTTCTCAGGCATCTCCCGGGAAGGGGATGCCAACCTCTGGGTGAGGTGCGGAAGTGCGCACCTCTCCAACCAGGAGGGTCTGCAAGCCGCAAGGTGTAGCCCACCCAGGGTCTTGGCGGGGGGCTGGCTGTCCTAGTTTAATGTGAGAGCAAACTGGGTTAGTCTTGAGCACTCCCTCTTGCCCCCCTCCCAATTCCCAGGCACTTGAAGCCTTCTTTAAAGGATAGCTTCAAAGTCCAGGGTTGTAAGCTAGGCTCAAGGCAAGAGTCCCTTTCCCATTGCTCTCTGCTCCCCAAAGCGCGGGACGCTCACCTAAGCGGAGCCTGCCTTTGCTCGCCCCAGATGAGGCTGCGCGCAAACTTCTCCGACTTAAGTCCTTTTCCGTGCGCTCCACCCCCGCCCTCTTCCACACGCGCAGCCGAGGCGGGGCGGACGATCGCAGAGCCGGCCCCGCCCGGACCCAACTTACACGTCAGCCCCTGCAGCCCTCCGAGGGTGGGGCTGGCACCCTCTGGGTGGGCTCCCAAGACCCCCTCGCCCCGAGCGGGAGAGGGTCTACACGCACCCCTGCCCCACCCCTCAAGTGTCCCGATACCCCTGACCCCAGAGCTCGAAGCCCCGCGAAGCTAGAAAGTCCCTGGATCCCGTTTAGACCTTGAGTAGGGAGGGAGGGACTCGAGGGTCGACAGATTGGGCAGAGACGTAAGCGGTCCCTAGAGGCAGCTTTCTGGGAGTCCAGCCCCTTCCCCGGAAGATGCAAATTCCATAGGGAGGTGAGTTTCGCAAAGAACCGTACCCGAGAGAGAGTGGCACCCTAGTTCCAAGAGCGGTCGCTCCGGGGACCGCACGAGAGACCCGGTAGAGAGTGTGGACTATAGCGGGGCGCGGTAGTAAAATTGGGGTGGGGGCGTGAGAAAACAGCAGACCAAGACCTGGAGTGCTGAGTAAGGAGCCCGGAGGCAGAGGATAAGAAAAGACCAGAGGGTCTAGCAAGCCCTGGACCCCTCTGGGTTTGGGCAGGTGCAATCTAGGGTGCAGGTTGGATTTTGGGGGACATTCCCTCCACGTATGAGGATGTTGCTGATATCTTAGTGTGATTGACAGAAGTGAAGACAGCTAGCAAGGAGCAGAGTCTGAGTTGCCTGATTTGGTGTGGAGGACAATTCCTCTTCTCCACTGAAAGCCAGCAGGAGCCCGGGACAATCTGATTCCAGGCGGGGCGCAGCGGGGACTGTCAGACGCACCCTGGGACGCAGGCAAGTTGCTTCTAAGGGCGGGCTACCCTCCACCTCCGTACGTCCGGAGCTGGGCGCAGTCAGGCAGCAGCGGACACTTTTTTCCTATTCTAGGAAAAGCAGCTACCTGTGTGTCCCGGGAGTGCAAGATAGCTGTAGCCGTCCAGGTTACTAACATGCCTGAGCCAAAGGAAAAAAAAAATAGTAATAATGGGATAGGGGTCGGGGGAAGCCGGAGAGCAATGCAAAACACTTTCCTAGGTACTCGGAGGTTAAGCGCTTGGGCAGTTCTGCATGTCAGAGATGCAGGTGTCTTTGAAAAGGGCTACAGCTTTTGCTGCTCGTCCGTCCTTGGAGATCAGTGATTCTAGGCAAAAGTGTGTGCGCTTCTGTCCTAATTTGAACCCTGACTCTTAACCCAGAGAGACGACAGGGGGCCCTTAATTTGTGTAGTTTGGGATTTTTATTGTCCCAGGACAAATCAGCTCTTCCTTGGGGGTCGTCTTTGCAGGCTCCCTCTTTTATACGCCCCCCTCCCTTTGCCTGCCACCTTCAGTCTGGTGACCCAGAGGGCTGAGTGTGACTCATTATGTATTCAAACCTAAAGCAGCAGGTCTTCATCCTCTTCATTTCCCGGGTCTAAGTGGCAATAATATTGTTAACAGTATAAAGTGTGACAAGGAACGGGACTGGACATTCAGGTGACAAGGAGGTTTGCAAAGAAACATGCTGAGTAACATAAACAAACCCTGTACGTGAAATTTTCTATTTGTACAATTAATTTGTGCTAATATAAAAAATTAAAAGAGACCCTCTAAATTCAGGATTTAGTTGCAAATCTTGGCTGTGTGCTTTAACATCTGTCCTGGGCTCAATAGCTCTCTGATTTCCCAGTTGCTGCTAGCCATCTGACATCTGATCAGACCTTCCTTTAAAAATCCTTTCTGAAACTTTATTTGCTTTCTTTGGGTACAAACAGCACAGAATTATTAAAATTGTTTACATATCTCCTATAGCAACTGCTGGGGGTCAAATGTTGAGAATTCTCCTTTTGTAGCTCAAACCACTAAAAATATCAATTAATTAGGGAAATGATTGGTGAGAGGAAGTGTCACTGCCCTGGCATTGAGTGATCCAGCAAGTGCAGAGAGATTGCTTTTTGTTGTTGTTTTGTTGTTGTTGTTGTTGTTGTTTTTGTTGTTATTGGCTGACCCTTGGGCATCCCACCTTATTGCTAACAAACAGTAGTATTGTGAGAGCAGATTGGATTTGTTTCTGTAAAGCCACGGAGTTAACATGACTCAGATAAAAACAATGTCTAAGAATTAGCAAAAAACAGCACACGTATGTTAGAAAGCCTCAAACCATGTGTGGTGTAGGCACAGGCAACCTTGCCTAATTAGAGTGCTAATTGTGTCAGAAATAATCTTGGAGATGCAAGAAGTCACTGTAGCAATATTTCAGGGAAGGTGACATAGCTGGAGTGGGATCAGGGATGAGACTCAGTTCTCTCAAGGGGATTAAATTAACTTTGCCTGCTACATTAATTTATTAATACCAAAATTGCTATGCACCTGTTGGATGCACTTGGAACCACAGAAGTGTAACTCTGTTGTTGTCTTAAGGCTTCCAAAATATTTTCTGTGTGGTCTCCAGAGGGCAGATGTTGATGTGGGGACCATTGGTTAAAGGATTTGCATGGTTTTGTTGACCTTCTGAGAGTTACTGCTTTTTCCTGCAATCAATTTAGTGAAATGGAATAGAACGTAGCAGGCTGGAGCATGTTGGGAGGATGGGTGCAGTTTCTCGAACGTTCGGTCTCACTCCCCTATGTCTGGATTGTACTGCAAAGAAAAATAGATTTCTTCCTGGGGGTCATAATATAAGGTGACATAAACTTGATTTGTGCTAAGATGCTGCTTTTCAAACTGGATGCCTCATGTGTATAAACAAACTTTTGAATAAAAGAAGTTTATCAGAGGAGCAGTCAGGAAATAGGCACCTTAAAACTGATAATCCTACATTTCTGCAATTATCACTGATGACTTTTGACTTCAAAATGCTGCAGCTTTACAGGAGGTTTTGCCTTCCCCTGTTCCTCTTTAGGAAGGTGTGAGTTTCAGGAGACTTGGTGATCAATCTTGTCTCTGTGTTTGGAGACTGAGAAACTAACTGCTTTAGAAGCAAACTCTGCCTCTGTCTTTAAAACTCCCAATTTTCACTGTCCAGGGTGTGGAGTCTTGCCACGCAGGAGATAAACAGCTTGCCATTCAGCTGCCTAGCGAAACCCTGGGATCTGCCCACATCTGCCCTTCAGCACTGGGGTTATAGGCATGAGCTGCTGGGCAGGTGGGTACTGGGGCTCTGGACTAAGTCCTCATCCTTGAACAACGAGCATTGTACTCATTGAACCATTTCTCTAGCCCCGAGTTTCTTTTCCTTTTAAAAGATACCTAGACAAAAAGTTCCTCTCGGGGACCTAGTCTGTAGATGTAGTAATTCCTAACAGGCAAAGCTTCCTTGCATGGAAATACATTCCAGGCCGTTATACACTATTTAAAGATATTTAATATTGCTTGGGTCTATAATACACTGGGCTATTAGTGGAACCTAAATAATATAATATGCAATTCCCAACCTAAGGAAGCCCACAGTCTATATAAGGACATGTATCTCTTTCTTTTTAGCCTTCTACACACAACAGCTGGTGGTTATTCTGTATGTAATTACCCTTCAGATTTACAGACCTCAGGATGACAGCAAGAATAATAATTCACCTTGGTGAAAAATAAATTTTTCCCTTGAAATAATTTGAACTTTGACCTGATAGATCATGCTTTTCTGGAAGGAAGTCGGCTTTGATTTTCGGGCTCTGATTCTGAAATGAAGCTGGTGCATCTCACAGGGGGCCGCACAGTGATATTTCTCCGAAGAAAGCAGCTCCTGACAGCAGAAAACAAAACACCAAACTAAAGCAAATCCCAATAACAAATTCCACGTGAACTAGGAAATGTCTTTCCTAATTATACTTAGTATAAACTTTACTTGGGTTAACTGTTAACCCAGTGAATAACTAATCCAGAGTAGGAGGGGTGGCAGGCTATACACTACTGGGTAGTAATGGAAACTAATTATTCCATGTCTGATGAAGTTGGGAAATATATACTTCCTGTTCTATAAAGAGAATTCCAGAGAGAAACTCAGGAGCCAGGGGGAAAAATCTGCAAAAACAAATGTATGCATTCATTCATTAAAAAAAAAAAACATGAATAATTGAGCACCGAGGGCTTGCATCCTAGTTGCGGGGGAGGCAAATAATGATAAGCAGAACGAGCAGTGGATAATTTCAGACACTGGTGGTATCAAGGAGATTGCTGACAGCTGAGAGGCAAGCATGGCAACGTTGCTCCATGTGTCAGGGAAACTTGTTCCTGAGCTGAGCCCCTCACAGCCCCCTAGGAAAATGTGATTGTCCTCACCCCCTTTTAGAGACACCATTTGGTCAGGAATCTACTCATCCTGAGATTNCGCATGTGTGGGCATGTGTGTCTCTGTAAACGCCTCTCTGTAATTTAGCTGTATTTGGTCTGTGCTCGGAAATTTGGAAGACAGGAGGTGTGGGATGAGTAGCCACAATTTTCTGTACATCTGAGGCTGCTTCATATTAAGTGGTAGAGAAAATTCTCACATGGTACTAACCTTTTAGCTTAAATTGTCAGGATATCTTGTCAGAGTGCTAAGAGGAATATACAACTTCCTCTAGAGTTACAGCAAAACTTAAACTGTCTTTAATAGCTGTGGTTCTTAACTTTCTGTTTTATAGTGAAAAACCATGAGTTTTATCAGCTCTTTCTTATTGAAAACTTACTCTGCACTGTTCTATTTTCCCAAGCATCTATGGTATTATCTTATCTTAATAAGATAAGATAATGATGCAGCCACGTTTCATTATGGTTGTACAGGTGCATAGACAGACGCAGAATGTGTTATATGTTTTGACAAAGTAACGAAGGAAGATTTGACTGCAGGATGATTAATTTGTACACATATTGGATGGCAGTGTGCCTTCAATCAAGGCAAGAATGAGGATCACCTGTCTCCTCCATTCTAGTACTGGCTGGTAGGAGAACAGAGGGAGAGAGAAATACACAGGGCTGTAAGGGCACAGGGTCAGACTGTCTGCTTNGCTTCCCATAGGCTTGCTTCCTTAATTAAGAAAAAAACAAAAAATGCAGTCTTATGATTCTAAATAGCAGGAGAGGCCCATGGTAGGCATCTATAAATATTTCAGAAATAGATTTTAATTATAGACGTTTTCAGAGAAGGTGACGAAGGTGTACAGATCTTTCAAAGACAGAAATTGCAAAAAGCAAAGAAACCTCCAGTGTTAAGAGAAAGAACAGGACTGGGGATAAGGGGAGGATTGCATGGCGGAAGAGACTAGGAAAGAACAAGTATTTCATCCCTGGGGTGATCCTGTACTACTCTGGTCACCCAGGACGCCGTTCTTCAAAATTGATTACAGGAAATAAATTGATTACAGATGACTGGATATATCGGGAGAGTGAAATCATGCCTTCAGAAGCTCATTACCTGCCTCTGCCACTTGAGCAGCAGCTTTTCCGGGCTTTGCCTTCTCCACTTCAAAGGGGGCAGTGTTTTCCCATGTCCTCCTCATTACTGTTCTGTTTAAAGAACATGTTCTATCTGTTGTCTTGTTTCACCTTGTTGCCTAAACCTTTTTAGATGATTTTTCCCCCTCAGGATTCAAAATCTCTACTTGATGGATTATGTCTTCNCCTTTCTTAAAGCAGACTTTCTTGTGCTTTTATCTCTCAGTGATGGGCCAGCTAGATCCCCACCTTCTTGAAACTGTCTCTATCCTAAATTATTATTTGAAAGGATTAAGGTGTCACATCAGGTGCTAGACAAAAATCGCCTGCTGCTGTGTACAGAACGTTAGATTTAACTAAAGGAGGTATGGTCGTACTGCTCAAGTTTTGAAGTGCTGTGAACTACTTGGGCACCTTGATACCTTAGGAGTGGGCCCTGAGATCCTGTATTTCTTTCTTCATTTATGTGTGTGTGTGCTTTGTTGGTGTTTGTTTGTGGTGTATGTGGGTGCCCCCACTCTGTGTGTGTGTGTGTGTGTGTGTATGCTCATGGGGGCCAGTGGGTGACACCCTCCTCCTTTAGTACTTCTCCACCTTAATTTTTTAAGATAGTATTTAAGATAGTCTCTCTCAATGAATCTGGAACACACAGAATCTGCTAGACTGACTGCTCAGCAAGCCTTAGGAATCCTCTGGGCTATCACTCCCTTGTACTCGGGTTGCCTGTATGCACAAATAGGCCTAAGCTTTCATGTGGGTTCAGGGGATCCAAACTCAGGTCCTCATGCTGTGCAACAGACACAAGATTCTGAATTTCTACCGAGGTCACATGTTTTTGATGCTGGTTTGTAGCTCATCTTTTAGATAGTGCAGATTCTCCCTCTTCCCTTCAGATATATGCATTGTTTTGTAGATTGCATACATTTCAAGTTTGTAAGTATGTTTTAGTCTATGAGAGTCAATGTTGTATGGCCCCATGAAATGGGATTAATTTTTTTCTTGGTTTAATCTTAAAAAGAAATAGTGAGGACAATTGCTTTGAATAGAGGCAGCTTCCTGTTGCAGGAAGCTGGGAAAGAAATTTATTCTTGGGGGTTTAATCAACAGAATTTATTTTTCTTAGAAGAAACTTTGGTTTTAAAGAAGCTAGTCTTTCTGAGGGAAAAAAACACCTGTTGGAGAGGAGATGGATGATGCTGACAAGGCAGTGATGGAGGTGGTAGGGTAGTTTTGGTACTTCTGGAGTTCCATGGTGATGGGTGTTTGTGGTAATTGTCATTCATGGTGATAGTAACTGAGTTTGAGACTCTGGTTGTGCTGATCATAGTGATAGTGGCAGCTCGGTGGTGGCAGCAGTGGTGATGGTTCCTGAGCTGTGCTTAGAGGGTGCTGCAGCAGTACTGGTGACTATGTTGTCAGTTTTCAGTCAACAATAGAGCAGCAAATGCCGGTTTCCACTCTTGTTTTAAGCTGTTCGCTGTCTTTGTGTATGTTGACAGATCGCTCGGTTTNCTGGAGCCTCAGTTTACTCAGATAACGAGGCAACAAGAATACTAATTATGTGATTATTCTATAGACATGAAATAAAGTTTGTAAAGCTCTTAGAAAATGGAAAATAAATGTCCCATACTAAACATATGTTGATATTTTATTGGCAAATGCTTGACTGCTTGACTCTGCTTTCATTCTTAGCTTGTAAGTGTCCAGTTGAGTTGAATTCAGACTTTTAAAAATTTAGCTCATGTTTCTCTGTCTTTTTCTCTTCTGGACATATCTTCAATATCTCAGAACTAGAGGTCATAGATATGATGTTAACCTTTGGATGTTAAATGAGTGAAGGCAGTTCAGACATTTATTGCTTAAAATTTTCTTCATACATAATTTCAGTCCTGTAGAAATTGACACTTCTAAAATTCAATAATGCATTTTTCCTTCTAGAATTTTCACTAGTCTGATAACTGGGTAGTTAGTGTCCATGTATATGAATATGGACTTTATGTGTTTTTATATCTTAGCCCATGATCCTCATGCAGTACCATTTTCCTCCTAATTACCAAGTGAATGTTCAAGAAATTCCAACAGTTAATACTGGCTGGACACGAAGTCCCCTTGAGATGTTCCAACAGTTTATAAGATTCCACACTTCCAGGCCACGTACCTGAGACTCTTCAAGATTGGGCTATAAATGCCCTTATTGTCAGTGATTCCACTTCTTACCTCTTCATGAGCTTTATTTGGCCAGTTTAGGCCACTTACACAGTAATAATAATAGCATCAATTCATTAAATGTCTATCTACCACCTGTCAGACACTGTTGAGCAGGTTTTATGCATTATGTTATTTGATCTCAGTATCAGCCCTGAAAGGAACATTTTATTGGCTTTATTTTGTCTATGATTATAATAGTTGAGAATTTCTATCAATGTCATGAAATCCATAGCAACTTCAGCTCATGTATGTAGAGGTTTCTATATGTAGGGCCATATGCTGCCTCTCCCATACTTTCTTGCTTATCTACTTCCGTACCTTTGCTCATGGTTGGCTCTTATTCTGAAATGAACTCCATACTTCATTGTTTTATGTAAAATCCACAAAACTATGCAAAGTTTCACTCAAATCCATATTCAGATGACTTTAGGAAACTTCCTTTTTCATTCTGTGCCTCAATTCCTCAACAGAAAAAAATGGGAAAGAAAATAACTGATTTTTCATATTATGCAAATGATCTAGGATTAAATATGGCATATTTTATGTCATATTCCATACTCGTGTAAGCACATGCACATATGTGTGGATGCATTCATGCATATAAGCTTCAATCTATAGCTAATGAAGAAGTTAGATCAGTTCATGCACAAAGTGTTAAATCAATTTATAGAAGCAGATTTCTTAGGAAAATTCTAGTTGAAAAATGTTGAATCTGTAATACAGAGAAAATTTGTACCTTGGGTCACATAGTTGGGACAGTTAGCTCTGGAATTCAGCATTTTTATTTTCTTTATCAGAATATTTCTTTATTTCATTACATTGGAATATTCTGCCTTGTAAAACTTAAAAGCTTGCCACTGAACTTCCTTGTACCTCTTTAGTGGAGAACATTGAATTGTCACTATTGTGATATGATTCTTACCACTCAAACTGAGTTGTGACCTCCGTAGAGGTAGAGGCTTGTCTCATTCATCTTTGCTCCTCACACCACACTGATACGGTGTGGCATTCATTGATTGAACATCTGGTAGAACAATGATAGGTCGTGATTATTCATCAGTTAGAAATTGAAGTCCAGGTTCTTTCACATCAGTGTTCAGTTTTCTCATAGCTCTGATGGCCAGGTACAATTGCACAGAGGAGGAAACGGAGAGGAAGAAACTTCAAGGATCCAGGTATTTCCAAGTCCACCAGCAGAAATAGACGGTGAGCTCACTTGATCTTTGAGGCAACTGTAACTCTGCTGTCTTCCTGTAATGCAGATAAGTGAGAATTGCTGGGGGATTTTTTTTTTTTTGCCATGGTGATTTTCTTAATATTTTTCATTTTCATATCTATTTTGTTTATTTAATCAAGTGTTTTAGGAAATTGAGTGATATACATTGCAGGATATTTGGAAAATAAAAGGAAGAAATGAATTGCCTGTAATCTCACTAGTCAGTGATAAGCAGCATCAACATTCTGTTTCTTTCCTCCTATTAGTTTTTCAATGTAAGAAATATTAATGGTATCTGCTTATCTTTCCCTTTTCTTAAATTACATTTAAATTGAGATTGCAATTCCCTGTAGAATGCAACTCCCCTAGTCATAGTCCAGGACCTAGTAAATAAAAGTGCTTTATATAAAATGGTGTGAAATTACCTATGCTGAACCCAGACTGCTCTATCTATGTATTTGATAAGACACTCAAAGAGGTATGGGATACAAGGTTCCCATGCATTTGGTAAATATTCAGATTTTTCTCACTCTGCAGTCTCTTTTTCCAGCTGGAACTGCAGCAGCACGATAACAACTACAGACACCTGTGCACAGCTAGCTTCTGCCAGTACAGTGAAAGAGAGCCATTCTCCAGGGTAACAGGCATGAGCAAAACACACAGGAAATCTTGGTATTTGCGTGAATCTGCTTGTAGGCATTCATGTTGATCATATTTAGGAAACTGCAAATAATTGCATTTCTATAGCTACTTCAGGGCTTTGCTTCGAACAGTTGTAAATAGTAGAATGATACTTCCTTAAATTTTTGTATACATTTCTTGATTTATATAAATGGTGGTGATTTTTCCAGAATGTTCATCATGAAAAAAAAATAAGAATGCAGAATCTAGTGAGAAGGTAGGGAATCATGTTAGACCAGAATGTTGAAGCTGGCTGGTTTTAAGTGTCTTGCCTTATTGTCTTCTCTGTGAACCCTTAAAGGGCTAGCAAGGACTTAAGTATAGCTACAGGTAACAGAAGAACTACAAATAATAATAGACTAGTAATATTAAGGTTTAATTTTGTCTTCAAGAAGGATGTGGATATAGGTACTCACAAGAAAATATTGCTAGTAGGGTCTGCCTATACAAATTCCCCAAAGATCTGAGCTGGTTCCGGTTCATTTCTTCTCCATTGTTAGGGTAAGGTCCAGGTCCATCTGGGTGAAAAGATAGTTATGGTGCCAAAAGCCACGTTTCAAGGTAAAGGACATAGGTGCTAGAGGGAAAAGCATTAACAGGTACATGGTAACTTTTTTTTAAAGAAGATTCCAGAAGCTACCCAGTTTCTCTCTTACTTAAGATGTGTTAGATGGAGCTGGAGACATGGCTCAGAGGTTAAGAGTACTGGCTGCTCTTGCAGAGGACCCAGGTTTGATTCTCAGCACCCACATGGTGTTTAACCTCTGTCTATAACTGCAATTCTAAGAGATATGACACCTTTTTCTGGACTCGATTGTCACTAGATACATACACACACAGGTATACACACACAGGTATACACACACAGGTATATACAAACACACACACAGGCATATACACACACAGGTATACACACACAGGCATACACGCACACACACAGGTATACATACACAGGCATACACACAAACAGGCATACACACACAGGTATACACACAGGCATACACACACACA
>LZPO01098602.1:6077-20482 GCA_001675575.1 Neotoma lepida | reverse complement strand
ACAGATTTATCATGGAAAACAGTAGAATACAATAATTCTAAGAAACCAGAAGAAAGGAAGAAAACAAAAGGTAATTTGCCTCAAGGGAGAAAAAAAGTAAAACTATATTGAACTCTCATCATAAATCAGGAAAAATACCCTGGTCTGTTNAATGACNTTTTCTATGACATNTAAGTATTATGTTTTATATTGGAATTAGATTTTTATCCTTTCACAATGAAATTCAGATTATTTTAAAGTTTTTCAAACTAAAATGTGGATGACCATGAATACAGTTAAATGACCATGTGAATACTCCTTTGAAACAATTAAAATATAAAAGCATATAAAACAACTCTCACTTCAAAATACTCTGGTCAAATGTCAAAAATATAAGCCAGGAGATGAGAAAAATATTTTTCTCCCTTTGCAAAATTCACTGCTATAGTTCCTGGAAAAAATAAACTCCATCTGATACATCTGATAGTCACAAAGTAAACCTGTGTGCTACATGGTCGCGTAGTTTGCGTGCACAGCACGACCACGTAATTTGCACATGCATTGAGTAGCCACACGGACCAGGACATGCATGGGCCAGTCCTTAAAAGGCAGGTCCGCTTAAGCTGCCCTCTTCTAAGTGCTTTCTACAGGCCTGAGCATGTCTTTTCTGTCTCTCTCCCTTGATAAAGCTATCCCTTCGTGGTTGCTGTGTTCGTGTCTTCTCCACTAGGTTAAGAGCGCAGCAAAAAATAAAAAAGAACACCATCTCTCCAAAAACTGGGACGTTAAAGGCTGCTCATCTATGTTCTAACATTTATACATGCAGCAAATATTGGTAGTTTTGTTTGTTTCTTTTGTAATTTATAGTAATATGAGGTATAGTTGTAATTACTTGGATTATCAACTTAGTTTACATTAAACAGAAAGTTGTCAAACTCCCCATCTCAAGGTTCAGATATTCATGAGAAATAAAGAGGCAGAAAGATTGTAAGAGCCAATAATGGTGGATAACTCCAAGGAAACAGCCTTTCTAACACAATAAGACTGATCCACATATGAATTCTCAGAGACTGTGATATCACACACATGTTCAAACCAGACAAAATCCTAACAGATTGACAAAGGGAAGTGGACACAAAGTCCCAACCCTAACCAAGAAGTTATTTGCAATGGATGCCTGTGGGGAACAGAAATACCAGTTTTGTTTCCAGTGGAGTGTCATTCTCCATATCATCGGTACTCCAGGACAGGACCTATGCCTACCAGTAGTTGGCCAGCAGAAAACTGATTCCATAGGGTCTTTATGTTTTGTTTTGATATTTTTTTGTGGTATTAATTTTCTTTCTTTTTTTCTTCTTTCTTTCTTTTTTTGTTTTTATTTGTCTGTTTTGATTTTTATTTTTTTTCCTGTGTGATTTTTTATTTTTTTATTTTTTAAAGGAAAGGAAAAAGAACACATGAAGTTGGGTGAGTAGTGAGATAGGGAGGATCTGGGAGGAATTGGGAAAAATATATTATCAAATTATATTATACAAGAAAATTAATTATTTTTTAAGTAACAACTTGCCAAGTCAAGGCCATCCCATACCTAGTCTTTCATTAATAAGAAAGGCNATTGGATTGCTTTGAAATATAATTGTGGCAGTGGACTCACATTACAGGGATAAGATAAATGGTCAAGTTAGGGCAATATCTTATCTTAAACTCATAAATTGAACATTTAAGTGTGCCATTAGCATGTGTGTATGTATGTGTGTGTGTGTGTGATTGTGTTTGTGTTTGTGTGTGTGTGTATGTGTAACAGAAAGAGAGAGGGAGTAAGAAAGAGAGAGAGAACTTAACAAGGATGTTTCCAGAATTATTAAACAAATGTATATACTAAGATTAGAATAGAATAATTACTGAAAACATTTGTATGGTAAGTTTTTATTACTAGTTTTAAACTAATCGTTTGTCAGTCTAAACTGAAGCAGATTGTATTCTCCCGCTTTGAATGATGTGATTGCGGCTGTGGATCATTTCTTCATATGAATTTTTCCCACCCTCTCTCCTTCAATGACTGCTACATGTATTATCTATGTTTCTCTAGTTTACAAGTTTCTTTCTCCAGATTGGTCAGTCTCTTGACTGAGTGTGGATGAAAGGTCGTTTCATAGAGCAACTGAAGAAAATGCCAGTTCCTCCCTCCAAAAACCATTAGCTTCTATTATTTCCTCAAAAGGTATTGGGGCTCAGCTCCTTTTGACTTTGTGATGCTTTGAGGACTTAGAGTAATTTGCTCTAGGTTTTCTCTCTTCCCCTCCCCTTCCTTCCCCTGTGCTTACCTAGATATCTGTAACACTCTTCTTTATAGATTGGCCCACACATACACAGAACAGTGTTTAATATCCTTTATTAGAAGTGCCAGTATGAATGTTCACTACTTTTCAGACTTAAACCAATGCCCTAAATTTACTTATAGGTTTTATATGAGTAGTAATTTTAAAGAAAAAAGCTACAGACATCAATTTGTTTTATTAGGATTCCTCGCAGTTGGCTAAAGGTATATTTGATTACATGAATGATTTATAATAGTTTACATTAAGCCAGAGAATAATTAGACAATATAATGACATATAGTAGTACTGAGCAAAGAAGAAACATTACTTGTAAATGCAAGTCCTGAGTGGTATTGGAACTGTGGACACTCAACAGAAGGAATTTGTGTACAGGTTATAATGTATAGTAGTATGTCTGAAGAATACACAGAATATGTGAATGAACACTTAAATATTAATTCACACAAGTCATTAATATCTGATTAAAAGTTCAACACAGTGGAAGATGTTTCCCAAACAAGTAGGACANCTATGCATTTCCATAGTGAAAATGTAACAATCTTTGAACATGCTTTTCAATAAAAGGTGAAACTTTTTAAAAAAGGCTCAACTAAACTCAGAATTTGATGCAGCTATTACCAAAGTAAATGTACAATAGGAGATTGAATTAGATGTAAANTAGCATTTAATATTTTCCTAAATAAAAACATTCCATACACTGGATCATTTGAAAATTACAAGTATGTTTCCAGAAGATTCTCATCATGTAAAACTTACTCCAGTAATATTCCAAGTGGAAGGGTACACCCTTATAAATTAATGATTTTAGATGATTCTTCCTTTAATCAAAACCAGGAATATTCAGTTTTATATAGGCAATTTTTGTGAATTGCCTGTTTTTTAGCACACATAGTATATTGTGTCTGAGACTGTGTTCATTCCCTGTATTACTCACTTAATGGTGAATTTTAGACTTTGGGATATGTATTTTCTTTTTATTTCTTATACTTATGGGTGTAGACATATTTATAGCAAAATAACTAAGAATTAATAATAATAATATATAAACAATATATGTCATAGATTATATGTATATATTCAAAAGCAATCCACAAGGTATATCCTTGGTTATTTTTCCCACTTAAGAAGGGAAGAGAATACTCTTTAGTAATTGACAGGTAGAATCCATTTTAAATGTATGTAGGATGCATCTCTATGACTTGTAATAAGCACACTTGCCACAAGCTATCAAAACAAAAATTTCAGCTGAATTTTTCAGTAAGTTTTGTTAATGATTTTTATCTACCGTGTTTATTTCAGCAGCAATCCTAAAAGAAAACAATCAAAGTCTTAATCTCTCGTGCTTTTCTTTCACTAATCTTGACATATTCTCTTATTCAGCTCCTTAAGTATCAGTATTTGCTTGCAAATGAGTCACACCAAGTAGTCTTATGACATTACTTGAGTTAATATGGAGAGAAAATCAAATCTAATAAACAGAATTGTAAATGTAATTGAAATCATTTTCCACTCATTGTCCAATGTATATTGTATATGTACACCAAAATTAACANCCTTTTATGCATGAATANATATTGCATACATTAAGAGAATTCATAAATTCAAGACAATTTTATAAATTTACTTTGTATATCCAATGAATGTTCTTAGTTATAAATTTTCATATTTAAATGTTATCCAGAAACTTAAGATGAACAATTAGCATAAGGTATATTCTTTGGGGTTTCTGTGCATTTAATATTATTAAAATGAAAAGAACTAAAACTAAGTGATGGTCCAATACAAATGGTTTTCATAAAAACTGGATTCGCACACTGTTTTGTTTCAGAAACATGGGTGAGAATACTTAATTTTTGATGAATTAAGAGTGGTAAGGGCATAGGCATATAAGCAGGTGGAGAATTAATTATTAAAAAAGCCCAGGAGGTTAGACAGTTCTCACAAGGGACCTTAAGATAATTGAGAATCAACTGTAAGTAGGGAGGGAGAGTGCAGACATTTAACACTTCTTATTTTTCTTAATGTTTAATCTGAGTGGCATTCCACTCTATCCCCTAATTATTTATAAACAATATAAATTAAAATTGCTACTCATCTTTTGTGCTGCTTCATACAACTTTAAAGTGATGAAAGAAACACATCTTTAAATTTAAAAAGCCGTGATGAAATTGACCTCCCTGAACAAGGTAATCCAAGAGAGTATAATTACAAATACAAAAGAACTAGAAAGTCAGATGCCAGTACCAAATAAAAATAAATATACTGATGCATAATAGGCGTACCATCCAATGCATTCCAAATTGCTATACATTTAAAATACTGAATTCTGAAGAAGTATCAAAGAGGTCACATTGCAAGTCATTTTGCATTTATGGCATATAGAAATAAAATTTTAGTGTTTGGAATATATCACCTTCTAGCCCTCTTTTTAACTGCCCTCTAAGTGACAATCCCTTCATCATTTTAAGTAGGCATTCAGTATGAAATANAAAAGTTCACATGCTACTGATCAAGACAGAGAAAATTAGCTTTTATTTATTTTATTTCAGAGATTACTATTAAACTATTCTGTCACTTTAATAAAGAAATATTTCTCTCTCTTTTACACTTGTTCCAACAAGATTTTTTCTTTGCTGGAGTCTGTACTTGGAAGGGTCAGATAAATTACAAATATCAAGCTANGTATAGAAGAATGCTCATGTTGGGCCTGCTTTTGCGTGGTAATGTCCTGCTTTAAAGGTGCCAGAGGGAGTGACACTGAGGAAGCTAGAGAGGTAGCTTCTTTAATGTGGAGAGACACATATTCAGTTATATAAGTAAATGACATTGGTGAATTTTCAGATGCTAGACAAAATATATACACTATGCCATTAAAATTGAGAACANTATCAATTTATGAGCCAAAAAATCAGAAATGTGCATTTTCTGAACTAGTAAAGCAAAAGCATTGTAAAAAAGATAGACATTTTCCTATTCATATAAATTACTTATGTTTTTTTTTAATTCACTGTTCCAGTGCACTTAACTTATAATACTTTTAAAAAATTTTCTTCAAGGCATTTTAAATTTTGTCATAGCTTTCTTAAGAAAGTTGTGATACTAATTATATCTGATTGATAAAACCGTAAGTTACATATTATTTTTAATGAGTCATAATGATTGCTTTTAATGTTACAATAAACATTAACTTTCATTAGTATCATACATGTTAGTTTGATTTATATTGTATATTTTTGTTGGAAACATGTCTCAGTAAATTACTCTGCAAACATGAGGAACTGAGTTTGGACTCTCATAATAAGCTGTCATCATTAGTGCAAGTCTATAATAGTCGGTGTGGGGGTAAGACACTGGTAAAGGCCAGGGTCTCCCTTGCCAGTCTAGCAACTGGATGAGCTCCAGGCTCATTAACAGACACAGACTCTAAAAATATGGATATGAAAGCCACCAGACATAGACCTCTGACCTCCATCTACATATTTGCTAGTCAGTGTACATTCACACAAAAGTACACAAGACAAAGTACACACGTACATAATAAAACACACAAAATAATTATTAAAAATAAAGAAGAGGTCACTTGTGTGAACCAGACATACACATTTCATCTACAACATTCCTGCCTCTCCCTCAATTTCTAACTCTTCTCATGCCCTACCCCACTCTCTCAAATTCATGATATTTTCTACAGTTACTGTTAAACAAACACACATATACACAGAGAGAGATACAAACATACAAATACATATACTTACTTGTTGTCCTGGAAAGAAAATATTCTTTTATCCAGAAATTAAATGTATGCAGTTATCAATTTTTCTATCACTTTTGCATAGGCATGTGTATGAGTGTTTACATGTTATTCTCATAATATTCAAATACTTGCAGCAAGTGACCTAATATTGACCAGATTTATAAAGGATTAAATTGTCTCTCAGGACAACTGTGAATTGCATTTTAATTTGAGATTGTCATTAGTATACTTTATACCAGTAATATTTAGGAAAAAATACTTGAATATGTAAATTATATGTAAATTCCAATTGTTGAATGTCAGATTTTGTGTGTCCCTTACAGAACAATTACTCTCCGAAGTCAGAGTAGTCATCATTCAATAATTTCATGGTTTTCAATTTATTATCTTAATTATGAAGTTTAGAGTTCTTCACAAAACTACACATTAAAGTTTCAATAGCTTTTTCAGAATACTCAAAATAATTGAGATTGGATATTTTATAATTTTTCCACTACAATGACATATCGATTCTTTTAAATAAATTTATTCATTAGTATTGTGTGTTTGAAGGGAACTTTATGTGCTCAAGCTGTGGCATGCATGTAGAATTCAGAAGACAACCTGCAGGGTTTGGTTCTACCCATCCACTTTGTTGGTTCCAGAGACTGAAGTACAGTTGTCATGATCAGGCTTAATATCAACAACATATTCTGCATTTAGTCATCTTGTTAGGTTTACATCTCATTTCTAAATCTTCTCAAAGGGTGTTTGTTTATCTAAGACTAAGTCAAATACATACTAATTATGAGGAAACAATTCTGACACCAAAATCTTATTGTGTACTTATTCCAAAACCAGCTGCTAGAAGTGAAATGTAAGAAAAAATCTAGTCCAATTTTCAAGTCGAGCAAAAGGTTTGACCAAGTTAGGGTTTGTTTCTGTAGCACCTCAACTTTTACAAAGTCATTTAATTAGAATTGTTTATTCTTAGTCTTCACTGGAATTTATTCCATACTAAGATATTGTTTATCAAACAGCATATGGAATTTTCCTCCCANCTAAAATTAATATTTATCACAGGCATAAAATTAAGGGAATACAAAAGCATNNATAAGGAATTCTATCCTTTATTGCTGGAATGCTTTACCTTAAATATTTTTGTTTTGCTAATGTAATATTCATTTATCAACATTAGCCTCTCTCCTTCGTATTTTCTCAACCTCTAGTGTAGTGGTAAGAGGTACACAGATAATCACTGGAGAAGCCAGGAAACTTAAACAGGTGCGCTTATCTCCTCAAAGGAAGGAGATGTTTATCTGTCTTCCAAAATGCTGGAAAATGATGCAGATTACAAGCGGGTGATCTTTTGTTATCTGTATAACAAGGGCATATGTTCTTTGTAAGGAGTTCCAATTTAAACATGTCTTAAGCTTTGTTGTACACATAGGACCCAGTTAATTGTCATCACAGATTTTTTTTTTCCAAAATTATGCTGCGCTAACATAAACAACCTAGTATGAGACTCCAGAACTTTGGCCCACCACTAACTAACTAAGTTGTAGTGTACTGAGTTTCATTCTTCTCTCACCTGGATCTTTCTTGCTAGCCATGACACTTGCAGGTACCCCCAGTGTGGGACGGCTACTCACCAAACTCACACTTCCCCAGAGTTATCTTGAGTGAGAGGAGCAGGAAGTATTAGTTAGAAGGATTTAGAGTGTGGAGATAAAGATAGAAAACACAGGATAGCCTCGAGAGGGCCTGAAACCTATTTCAATGGGCCCAGACTATCTCTGCCCTAGGGTATTTATAGAAATGCCAAGGGGTAGAGCAAAAGACCTCCTCCAGCACAACCAAGTGCAGACCATCTCAGACACCTGCATTCAGGCCTGTGGTCCAATCATCCTCTCTGTGCAGACCTCCTGGGTAAAGCCACTAGGCACCAGAAAATGGGCTCCCACAACCCAGAGTTTACCTTACACCATTATATTATTAATTTATAAAAAAACAATTTCTTAATTTTTCAATATGAAGATAGTACATTGTCTTTTTTTGCCTGCTTTCCAGTGAGCTATTTACTTCTTTATATAGCTGAATATTATTCTATTATGTGTACAAGAGTATATGTATGTGTGTCTGCATCACATATATTACCAGAAATTAGATCACTGGATTATTTACTAATTTACTTCTTTGAATTTACACATTCACTTCATATTTACTGTAAACCATGCCTGTTATTCAAGATTGAGCTGAACCTATCATGCATATAATGCTACCCAAAACCTTATCAATCTTAAAGAATTAAAAATCTAAATATATAGTGGAAATCTTAAAGACGGAGAGATGTAGTTACGTTTTGAAGAATGGACAAGTTGGATATCTTATTTTATTATGAAGAAGATCATGTGATATGTTAATAATAAAAATAGAGACATTGCTAATTGCAACATTGAGTTAGAAATAAATACTAAGATCAAAACAATATTAAGTATAAAAAGAAATTTTCACTGTCAGAGCTGGCTATTTACGAATTCTTAAGTAATCTAGCAACAACAAATCACATGTAGTAAGTGATAACTGGTTAAAATCGTGAAATTTAGGTAGTGGTCAGGAATATGAAGATAATAGATAGGATGTATAATAAGAAAATTCTTCAGAAATAAAGGAGGACTATGTGTATGAATTAGACTTCATGTCAGGAAGGCAGATCCTATCCAAAAAATGCAAAAGCCTCATTGAAATCCTACTTGCAGAGTTAAAATAATCTCCACTCACAGACAGGATATTCCTTTTATCTTTCTTTTTGTCACTGTAAATAAATGTGGATTCATTCTGGATTCTTTTTTTTTTTTTCCCATCATAGTCTGCATCCAGTGTACTACGATACTGTCACCTTCAAATTTTTCTCAGAGTCCACCTACAATTCATTCTGCCCACAGCGTTCCTTTCACATTGTGTTCAAAGCAAAGTGAGATGTGGTGCTGTTTACCAATGTGTAAGTTCTTAATTCAGTGCTCAAAAGACCTCCATGGCCTATCATTAGCTTTAGGTACCAGGATTTGATTTATGTTTAGTGTTATATTTTAGCTTTTGATTATTTTCTGACTTTTTTACTGTTAACAAGTGGATACATTTAATTTGAAAATAATTCAATGTGAAAATATTAGCTATGAATTTTAAATTCAAACCTAATTCTTCAACTTAATACGTGTTGGTATTTATTTTATGAGGGTGATAGTCATAATATATTTTCTGTTGCCTAGGTGGTTACCAGTTATTTAAATAAATACTAATTCAGGTATTGCAATACAGATGTTTTTATAGATATGATTGACATCTACTGCATTTAGACCTGAAATAAAATAGAGTACTTCCAATATGTGATGGTGTTAGCCAGTGTTGTAGTTTCTAATTCTACAAGGAGAAAACATTGTAAATAGTAGAATACATTTTGCAGGAAACAATATTATCATGGTGTCTTCCAGAACTTGTAGCAAACTGGGTTCTTGTTTTTCTGTGTGTGTATTTACAAATAACTTTTTCTTTTTTATCATATTTATTCATATCTATTTTTCTGATTTGTTGCAGCTGCTTCATTCTTTCTGCTTTCTAGTGTCTGTATTAATGATGGCTCCCATTACAAACGGCCTTCTGTATCATCCACATTTCATAATATATAGCTTCAGCATCTGGTATATGTTAGGGTCCTGGAGAAGTTCCACAAAAGACTACCATCCACGCATGCAATCAGCAAGAGCATTTTTACTCTAGCATTCTGGGATCTACAATCCCACACAAAGACAAAATGGCAAAGACCCTGAGAGGAGCTTGCAGGCTCCTTTTAAGCACACCCTAAGGGAGGTCCTGGAGTAGGTAGGTTATTTTAGACATGATTGGATTAAGCAAGTAGCAATCATGTTAGTACATTCTAATTGGCCAGCGCTAGTCAGGGGCTGATTAAGGCTACAGCTTTTCCATTTTTAGGCAGGCCTGGACAAGTCCCAGAATTTGTCCTTGAGCTGCTGAGGAGGCTGGCTGATCTAGTATGCACTGACCGTGAGGGCTGGCTCAGTGGCCCAGGTATGGTGCATCCTTTTTCCCTTANCCTTGTNGTCAGGGGCANCAGTGATTAACTGTCCTTTGTTTGTAGTTCCCTGAGGAACTGTTGTTCAATCTTAGGAAACTGAAATTGAGGCCTGAGCTCTAAGAGAAGACTGAGCAGCCTGTTATGGCATCTGCTCAGTCCTCTCAGTAAACCCACTTCAAGTAGGAAACACCAAAAGTATGTGAGACAAAGATGCAGAGTCAAGGATGTGCTCAAACATTTTCAAAGAGGTTATATTCAGAACATTTTCTAAAACCCATATAAGTAAAATATTTATGGTTTGCCCAGATATATTATTGTCATGCTACAAAATGTTATGTTATTTNGCAAGGACCAAATACATCCTTATGATATATTGAATGTAATTCACATTCCAATTCAAACTAATTTAAACAATAAAGTTAAGTGAATGATTCACAAATAGGAAAACCAGAAGGCAAGATGAAGTCTTCATCTATGAGTTCAGCAGTAATAACAAACCACACACTATTCCTTTACTCAGTCTCATGTTCTCTATTATCTCTTCTTTCCAATTGTAAAGTTCACCTTATATGTGACTCCATTTATAAACACAATATAGTTCATCAGACTAAACACTATAAAGGATACGTGTTTCTTTTTTCTCATCCAAAGGAAGAACGAAAGCCTCCATGCCTGCATTGCATTGTCTTCATTTTCCTAGCCCCAGTAGACATAATTACTGCTAATTGCTATGGCTCAGAATTTAAGACTGATTCCTATTCAGGTCACTCTTGGCAACAATAGCTGTTTAGTTTAACTATAGTTCCTAGATTCTATTCATGTTTGGTGGATGAAGGTTAGCTTTCCCCATAGCAAACAGATCCTCAAATGTCAGGAATAGGAATGAGCAGGACAGAAACTGTTTCACACTAAGAAATGCAAACAAACATAATGACATGGAACAAAAGCTACCCGAGAAACATGAGTGAATTGTTATTTCAAAATCACAAAGAGATGAAATAATTTTAAACAATGAGAGGTTCAAATAAGAAATATAATTTATGGCTTTTCTGTCACATTCCTTTTTTTCTGTTTCCTTGGTTATGAGCTGGATTTCCCATAAGCCATGATTCTCAGCTTGTCAAAACTTGATTGAAACTTTTTCTAATATCAAAGAGAAGAGTTCATTAATCAGTTTTTTGACCACTGGTATTCTTATTTCAATCAACTGTGACTATGGGAATTGGGAATTCCCACAGATACCTCCAACTATAAGATAATAATTATAAAAGATACTACCTTGCATAAAATCCAAAGTATGTACTCTCTAACCTGATTTTGACAGTGATTTAACTATATGATGAAGACTAAACATGGTTATGATTTTATTATATTCTATGTATCTTTTACAGTTATAATACTTACTCTCATATAAACCCTAAATACCTTGGTTTTTGCATGCTGGTGATGAACATATAATAATGAATTATTAAAATGTAAAGGCCCTTGCTTTATTCTTTGTAGATTCATTATCTGTTCTAAATATAGAGTCCAAGAATTAGAGAGAATGAGGCTTTTCTTTTTTTGTGTGTGTGAGACTCCTTCTCTCAATTCTTTCTCTGTGCTCCTAAACTTCACAGCATATAACCAGTCTTTGAAATGTTAATGATTGCGAACATGTTCTTTAAGATTCATTGAGACTGATTAACACACAACTTTTCCTGTGCAGCTGCTCTTTTCCCCTTCCCTAACTTAACTCACTTCTTCAGCTATTTCTTACTTCCCTCTTTNCNTCTTTTCACTTGTACCTGAAATACTTTCTGTGTACTTTTGAGGAGCAGAAGGTGACCCAAGAATACTATGTGTAACAATCAAAGCCATCAGTTCTTTTCTCCCCTTAATTACAAAGTTGATTCTTTCTCTTTCTGGACGTTGCCTGGTAGATTCTCTTCCAGCCATAATTCAGGTTCAAACGCCTTTGCATCTCCTTTAAAGCCTCCTCTTTCTCAAGTCTGGCTTGTGTACTTTTGTCCTACCTTACCTTTTTCTCTCCCATTTTCTCCCTCATTCACTACTCCTCACCCTTGAGACAAATTTTATTGCAACCCATGCTTCCTCGGAACTAACTAGGAAGTGGTGTTGGGATTATTTTTACTCTTTTGTTCTTTGGGGGCCGCTACCCAGCTTCCAAATAAATCACACATGGAGGCTTATTCTTAATTATAAATGCCTGGCCTTAGCTTGGCTTGTGTCTAGCCAGCTTTTCTTTACTTAAATAATCCTGTCTATCTTTGGCCTTGTTCTTTTTCCTTTTCATCCTTCTGTATATCCTACTTTCACTCTTACTCCATGCTAACTGTGTAGCTGTCACCTGAAGTCTTCCTCCTTCCTCTCTCATTTCTTGATCTTCCTCTTTTCCTCCCAGATTTCTCCTTCTACTTATTCTCTCTGCTATCCAGTCCCACCTATTCTTTCTCTTGCCTTGCTGTTAGACATTCAGCTCTTAATTAGGCCATCAGGTGTTTTAGACAGGCAAAGTAACACAACTTCACAGAGTTAAACAAATGCAGCATGAAAGACTGCAATACATCTTCGCATCAATGTTCCACAGCAGAAAATAATATTCCACAACAGTGAAGTCCAAATAGGTCTCAAACAGCCTATCCTCTTGCTGGGCATTCTCAAGTGACAGGATTCAAACCAATTTTTTCATTNCCAAGAACTTCATTTGTTTCCATGAGCAATAATTAAGACCCAAAATGGTAAGTGCTGTGATTTTCAAGTGAATTGTTAGTGATGCTGGACAGTAGAAGCACTTAGAAGTCACCAAGTGAGTAAAGAAAATGCCAGAGTCATCATTTCAAGCATATTTTTTCAGTGATACTTGGTAGGTACAGTGTGCTAGAAAGAAAAGATAAAATCTATAAATCTACAACCAAATTGGCATATTTGTGAGTGACAGCAAGTAGTATGTAAGGGTTAAAGTAATCAACGTAACTTACTTCAAGTCTGCACTACATGTCTTTTCAATAAATGACCTTGTTTCCACAGTTAGATGATCTTGGCAGACATATAAATCAAAGTCTCTTGACATATAGCAGTCATGACTTTGTACTATAGTCTTTAAATTAGCAACGATTCATAATTAAAATCATATGGGCATTCAGGAAGGCCCACAATCTGCCAAAACATCGCTGTTATTTCAACCATGCCTGATGAAAGTAAGTAATCAATAGTCTCTAAGACACTGGATCTTTCAGACAAATGTCATGTTTTTATTTCAAAAGTTTATGTGTATGTGTCTTTTGCTTGCATATATGTTCGTGTACTACATGCATGAAGCACTTTTGACCACAGGTGTGTCAGATCACTAGGAAATGGAGTTAGAGATGTCTTTTAGCATTCATGTGGGTGTTGGGAATTGAACCTAAGACCTCTGAAAGAGCAGTCAATGTTCTTCTGAACCATATCTGTAACCACATGAATTTTCTTTTTCATTTTGAGAATAGGATCTCACTATTTGGCCATGGGTGGTCTGGAATTTGCTGTGCAGACCAGACTGGGCTCAAACTCACAGAAACCTGCCTAGCTGTGCTTTGAGAGTGCTGAGATTAAAAGCATAAGACATCTCACTCAACCTGTTGATTTCTTTTTTTTTCAGTTCAAGTCACTAGTATTATCCTGAGAGTTATATGTGTATTTTCATGTTTGGATATGGCCATATTCCAAAGGGAAGACTTAACTCTCCTTTTACAAAATAAGGATAAAGAATTCTTCCTATTCTTCATTCTGTCAGTATCATATTTCCACATAAAATTTTTCTTTTCTATAACATTTAATTTTTAATTATTTATAAAAATACTACCCTTGTACTTTTTCAACTATATTTGAAGTTAAATGTATTGTTCATTCATAATATATTTTCACCTGTTATTTCTTTAACATATGTGAGACATACAAGCACCAGGTCCTGACAAACAGGTAAGGTTTGTTAGTGAGATGGATGCCAATCATTATTTCAGCAAGAGACACAGGACCAAAGAAATCATGAATGAGTGATAGCAAAACTGTAGATGAGATCTCCATTTGAAAGCATGAGCATGAGCCCGCAGGAGCTGGGCCATGTAGGAGATCAATGTGTTATGTAGGCAGAGGCAGAACCAGAGTGAGAACTTCTATGTTGATGGGATAAAAATAAGAACTAAAGCCGGGCGGTGGTGGCGCACGCCTTTAATCCCAGCACTCAGGAGGCAGAGGCAGGCGGATCTCTGTGAGTTCGAGG